>JAJNLL010000062.1:0-223588 GCA_023089105.1 Lasiodiplodia citricola | reverse complement strand
CCCCCCCCCCCCCTGTCTATGATCCAACACTGTTGCCTGCGGCAAGCGCAAGGCAGCGCCCATAGGCGGTCGAGCTAGCCGGGCATGGCCGCCGGGAAGCAGCGCTGCCGCTCGCTGCTGCGAACCGAGCTGCCAGCCCCGTCTAGTTGCGCCAGGCGCGAGGCTGTTGGCGGCTATCCATCACTGCGAGTGGGCGCGACCGCTGAGGCGCTGGGGCGCTGGGGCGCTGCGGCTGGCAGTGGCCGCAGCTACCAGCGCAGGCATGGGCGGTCTCGCTGGCGGGCTGAGCGCCTGCCTGTGGGCGAACGCGTCCGCCTGTCGCGGCTGGGGCGGCCGGGTTAGGCTGCCCTGGGCGCCCGCAGTACGTCGCTGCCAGCGAGCGCCGGCCTGGAGCAGGCAGATAGGCTGCCCCTCTGCGCATGCCCCGCTGCGCCAGGCTATGCTGAGCGAGCGGGCTGTGTTGGGCGGCAGCGCGGCTGGCGGGCGGTCTGGGCTGCAGGGCAGCAGCGACGTCCACTGACCACAGGGCCTCAGAGGGCGCGCCTGGGGAGCGCCCGCCGCGGGATATCACTGCGGCATGTCGAGCCATTGCTTGATGGCGCTGTCTACGAAGCTGACAGCGATGGTCGCGCGTCAGGAAAGTCAATCTTCTTCTCAGCGAGAGCCGTCGCGACCGCTTGGCTCGGATGGCAGCGGCAGGCCGCGCTCAGCGGTGGAGGGCAGCAATAGCGCCCTCCACCGCTGGCCGCGGCGGGGGCCTGTGCCAGGCGGGCGGGCGCCCGTTCATGGCGGCGTATCGAGCCAGCGCCCGCCCTGTGTGCCCACTGGCGCTGGGCTGTTTGCAACAGGCTAGTTGCAGACGTGGGCCTCGGATTCAGTGCTGCCCGGAGCAGAGAGGCGCTGTTTCGTAGAGTTGCAGGGCATTCGATTAGCCGCGCGCTGGCGCAGGGGGGACGATTTGGCTGCTTCGGCACGGCAGGTCACGGCTTTGTGACACGGGATGGGAAGAGGGTGTCGGCGCTGGTAACAGTGCCGCATGTCGCCTGTCGCGGCTCGACAGCGTGAAGGTTGTGCGAGGGGGACAGATGCGGGAGCGGGCCACCGTCATTCGGTGTTCGTGGCAGTTTTGGTGCTGGCATAACGGGCAGAGAGCCGCTGCGGGGGAGCGCTCGCTGGGCGGTTGCGGTCACCGCGGGCTGGAGGCTTTGAGGCTGCTGTCGGCCGCTGTGGAGAGGCATGGGCATGGAGTTGCTTGCGCTGGCATGGCGTCAGAAGCGTTGCTCAGGCAAAGCGCCAATTCAGTGCTCGGATGGACAGAAGAGGGGGTTCATGGAGCTGTCGCTCTCCTGAGCGCCGCGAATGGCAGATTGAAGACAAGATTTCCCGTATGTTGGCATCGAGCATGGCTGCTGGAGGCGGTCACCAAGAATGCATCGGCCGTGTCGCGCCGTCAAAGATCTCGACTCCGCTGACCGCTGTCGTCGATGGAGTTACTGAAGGAGAATTCAACAGCTGATCCACCTTGATATGAGATTCTACAATGCTATGAAATGTATGTTGTTGTCGTGTAGGGGCGCCTGGTCCAGTAACCCTCCAGAGACCGGGGCACTTGGCTGTTGGAATTCCGGCCCCCGTCAACACCAAAGGTATCAGACAGGATGGATGGGGCTGTCGAGATGTCCACGCTCCAGGAGTTCATCTGAGTCACTCAGACTCAGAATGCTCACCGTGTCGTAGCAGAGCGGGCTGGGCTCAACACCAAGCCCACTTCCAAAAGGCTCACCACCCCCGTAGCAGCATCACTGCATCGCAGTCTGGCTTGCCTGCGCTGGGCTGCTTCTCATTACGTCACCGCCTATTCCACTACATTCGATCACCCAGCCCAAGCCCTCGACGCGTCTCCAGCGAACGCGTCTCCAGATCACCCGCGGGCGACGCGCCACCAGATCACCGCGGACAGCCCTCGCCTCGGCCGCCCAGGCAAGCACCGCTTTTCCCGTTTGATCCAGGACAGGTCTAGCGCCACCATGCCCCCGTGAGTGATCCGCTAAGCGAGGCTCGTCAGTTGATCGTCCAGGGCCCCCAAACCCATAAATACCCCTCCATCTTCGCTCCTCGAGCCTTCTTTTCCTTTTCCTCTTCATAGCCTCCTGGCAAAGAGAGTAGCTGGGTATCACCCTTCCTTTTCAACCGTATGGTTTTAACTCGTCTGGTGTGAGCGACAAGCTCTTAGGTCGAAGCCGGTGCTCCGGGAGAAGCATCTTCCCAATGGCTCGCTTTTTTACAAGAGTCTGGGAAGATCTTCTTCTGATGAGGGTGACGCCGAGTCTCCTGCTGCGGGGGCCAATTCCTCCACCGATGCCAAACAATGAATGCTTGCATTCCAAACTTTTTTTTTTTCTTTTCGTTGTTGACTCCGCCTTGAGCGGGGCTTCGAGGAAGAGAAATTGGACTGGGACTTGAGGAATATGGCTGGGCTTTTGGTCTGAGATCTCCGCTGCTTGCCCCTCTTGTTGGTCTGGCTTGTGTCCTTCGCAAGGAGGCTCGCTCTTCGTGATGCTGCTCGTGATCCTCGCCGTGGTGTTGAGTCCGTCGTCCCTCTCGGCCGCTGTCCACAGCGGCTCAGTGAGGTCGCATCTCCCCGCCAGCCGCAAACACGATCCCCACACATGGAGTCGACGATGGCCGCAGCGGCATCTGAGCCGGGCAGCCCAGCCCGCTCGTCGAAGGCGCGAGCGCATTCGGCCGACGCCACGGTCGCGCTCGTCCAGACGGCGGGCGTCGCCAGCGCTGGTCGTGGAGTCGCCCGCCGCCATCGACGCAAGCGGTGAAGCGGCACCGAGCCCGCGGCACGCAGACGCAGGCCCCGGGGCGGCTGGAGCGGTCTCGACTCACCCGACGCCGGCCAGCTCGCTATCACGATGCGCTTGCCTTGGTGTTGCTGTTTTTGCGCTCGACGTCCGACCGCAGCCCAGATATTCTCGCCATGATAGCGATAGCACTTGCTCGTTCCACTCGCAAATTGACAGAACTGAAGTGTCAGCACACATCGGCTTCTTTGCGCAGCTCGACTCTCAACGAGTGACGATGCATTCACCCGACAGCGGGCAGCGGTCGCTTTCTTCGCGCTCGCCCGTCTTCGTCCAGATATTCCGCCTCACACTGCTCTCTTCCAACACAACCAGCTACGGAACAGCCCACAACGTCTGATTTTCCTTTTCCCCCAAAGCTACAGATGCGTGGTTCAACATTTGGAGGTGAGTCCGCACAGCACCACGGTTCCACAGGCATCGCTTTTCCAGACAGCCGTCGTATGCCATTGACGCTTTCCAGACCTGCCCACGACCCGCAACTGCTCCCAGCCCATCCTTGCAAGCTTCCTCTGTCGCACCACATTCTGCCACACGGAGCTATCGAATGCTATTCGCTTGTCCCCCACTCAAAGAGATCCAACAATTCAAGCACAAGTCACAGCAACGCACGTCCGCGCATACATTCAAACATGGGGGAAGTTCAAGACATCGCAAATGAAGCTCCATCCGTGATGAACTCAGCAGGTCTGACTGCCTTGCTTTCTCTCGCAGCCAACAACAGCAAGTGTCGTCTGCCTTAATTGAAGTCACCTGAGCTGCATACGGCAAAACATGAGACCCCCTTGCCCGAGCATCTCCCGTCAGGCTCACTGCTTAATTTACCGGTCCTCTGGCAGGGGAAAAATCTCTCCGGGCACGGATTGCCGTGATTGGTTTCATTCTTGAATCTGTAGCTGGAGTGGACTGATCGGTTCGAACACTTGAGATGGTAGTGCAGAAATTAAAGTTCAATTTATCTCTTCCTTCACGCTTGTTATTGCAATTGAGCGGGCATGCCATCTTTATACCGGTATGGAAACATAGGAGCGATTGCAAGCGAGTACGTCTGCATGATCCACAACATCCGTATCTGCTCCGGCCTTCTCATGAGCACCTAATGATGGGCCGCATTGTATGCACCCATGGTCTCCTCCTTCTCCTCTTGATATCTTGAGCTATCATACCTACCGATCGTGATCCTTGAGCTGCGCTGTGCCCTTGCGGGGCATTGTCAAGGATTGACATGTTCGAGCTGGTACTATATTGATTCCCCGCATTGCGGCGGCATGCCAGCCATTCAGCAGCAGCAGAATAACCGTGTGCCTCCCATATGCTGCTATGCACGGCCTAAAGGCGTCTCATTCTCTCGATGGCCACATATGCGAGTGTGTGCCAGGCGGACAGTGCTCCAACAGCCCAAGCTAACCTAGAAACCAATTCCAGATGAGGACCAGTTCGCCTTCCGCTCTGCTGAACGGCTGCTTGATCTGCAGCAGCACCGTCAAGTTCTTCCAAGAGGATCTAGATGTTATAAGCCGCGTGTCTTCACTTTGCACCCAGGGAAAATATCTAGACCGTATTCATCGCTCGCGTCCGTCCGCCCAGTAGCTCACATGCCGCTTGAACAACCCAGTCCAATCGCGGGCATGGACACTCTGTGTAGCGTTGTAATAGCATATTGGAACCTCAATTTTGCTTTGTGTGCAGTGACTAGCGTTGAAGCTGCCGCTCTACTTGTACCCCAAAGCAGGCCCGCCCGCCGTGGCTCACACAGCTGGGTTTTTCCCATAGCAGCAAGGCAAATGGCCCAGCGCTGGGGCACCGCTTCAATGAAAGACCCTATCGTATGTGGTCTGGCCATTCACTCTGTTCCCTAATTTCTGAGGACGCATATGCATCTCGTGTGTCATTTTGCACCGCGACTTGGCTGTCAACTACGGCTGGCGGGGCTCTATGAGCGTCAAGTACAGTCGCTAGCTACCTATCTTCCATTTAGACAAATTAACTCCCTCATAGAGTGGCTCTTCGCGTCAGCAGAGAATGGCTCCTGTGCTGCAGCTGCAAGGCCCAGATGCCGCAAGCCAGTGGACCTCAAGCCCGCTGCTAGCGCCCGCCAGCAGCTTCTCTGGATGTGAGTTGAATCCCTTTCATCCTGGCCATATCCATGACGCAATAGCCCAAATTGGCGAACGTAGCGAGGAGTAGCCACTGAGAGGCGCACAATGGGGTGCAAAAATGGTCACTACTGAATGCAAAGCGCCACAGGCCCAGCGCCTCCAGCACGGCTGTCTGACAAGAGAGCGATCCAACAGGCTTCTGACCTATCTAGAGCTGCTATGATTCACCAGGTCCACTATCTGAATTCTGCACCCGCTCGTCGGCTCCTTCGTCCCACCGCTGGCAGGCGACGCGGCCCGCCCCTTGGACGCATCAGCCACACCCCCGCCTCCGCAGGAGCACCGCCTCTGCCTTTCTTTTCTGTGCTCAGATCATCGAAGCGGGTCGAAAGTGCCTTGAAGTAGTTTAGCGTAGAAGAATAGCCGAGCAGATCCGTCTGGTGTGCTTATAAGGCCACCGACTCCATGACCTTGTGCTCTCTTTGCCTTGGCTTAAATCAAACAACCACTCTTTTTGCCTTCGCGTAAATCACCCAAACGTTCTCAAAGCAACTGACCACAAGCGGACGGATGCTTCAAAACAAATTCTGAACAAGCCGGGAACCTTCCTAGGGCATCAGCCCACTCTTCACGATCAGGCATGGCCTAGATGTTCGCACCACTGTGATGCTGCGCAACATCCCGAACCAGATGACCACGGTAAGTCTTTCCCTTTCCCCATTACCGTCTTTGAGATGATACTGATCTTCGACCAGTACGACCTTCAAGCCCTGCTGAATACCTGGGTCCGTGGCAAGTTCGACTTCCTGTACCTGCGCATTGACTTCGCCAACATGTGCAACGTTGGCTATGCCTTCGTCAATTTCGATATGCCCATGACGATTGTGGGAGTCAAGCAGAAGCTTGATGCCCACGGGTGGCCATGGCCGGGCCACTTGGGCCCCACCAAGAGGGCTGCGATGTCGTATGCCACTGTTCAGGGCCCTGTTGAAAAGTTCCGCAACTCGTCGGTGATGCTCGAGCTTCCGAACTGCCGTCCCAGGGTAAGTTGCTTCTTCCCCCTTCGTCGTCCCCCCCTCCCCTCCCCTCCCCCTCCCCTGACCAAGGCTGGTGTAGCTAACATAAGGCGCAGCTGTTCTGGACGTTCCAGGACTTCCCTGACCCTCTTCTCCTGCCTCTCGTCGGCTCGGAGATGGAGTTTCCCAAGTCCAACAACGAGGCGAAGCTTGCACGCAGTCGCCAGAACGCCGAGACGAATTCCGTCACAATTATACCCACAGCCAGTTCGACCGTGGCAACCCGAACAGCGTGTCCGTCATATCTTATTACCCCGCTGGGTCACTAGCCCTCTTGGTCGTGGTGTTTCCCCAAGAACCGCACTACTGATTCAGTGCGGCGCTGGTTGGCCTTTGTTTTCTGGTTTTCGAGAACGCAGGTGGTGGAGGGCCATATCTGAAGTTGAATAATGGTGAGATTATAGATAGGGAGCTGTGGTGGTTTGTTAGCTGAATGCGTCGTCTTCACTCTGTAGTTGCTTGCCGTCAGGTGGTTGGGTGACCGATTCCGTCTGCTGCGCAGCGCCCGCCTTCCCGTCCTGTCGCCGTGTCCTCGCTAATCATCGGTGAGGTTCCATTCTGCTTGCGTTGCCTGGTCACCGAGTCATGCGTGCAGTGGTGGCAGGTGTGGTGGCGCGTTAGGCGAGGATATTCCTTGCCGTCGCCCGCGCAGCTCAACCCAGCACCCGACATCCTCCCCAGCTTCGCGACTCACCTCGTCAAAGGTAACCGCCCAACCGCCTGAATGTCCTTCGCTGTTCTGACGCCCTCTCATAAGCATAGTCCATCCACAGCTCGATTGAATCCCCTCGGCAGCGACCCTCCGCGCTATCTGCGCAGGGTCGCTGAGCCCCGTCTTCCGACACCGTTGCCGACCACGCTCAGCCTAGCACCCCGCTTGAGACCTGACTCCGCATAACAGCTTCTACTTGACCTCCCATCGTCACTTGGCCTTTGTCAGAGTACGAGGTCAGCCGCCGCCGCCGCCAAAGTCAGCTTGCGACCCCATCCTCCTCACCAGCGCGCTTCTTTGCTCACCAACCCACAATAGACGCTGGGTACTCCATCGCTCGCCGGTGTATGCCATTGGGACTGCCACTCCTGCCCCTGCCACTGTCTTCCCGCGCCTTACTTGCACCGTCCCCATTGCGTTGATTCACCCATCGCCCGCTTCCGTCGCGTCTCCATGCCCAGCGCCATTGCCCCATTTGCCAAGTCACTCCTGGAGTACAATGACAGTGACGCTGGCCCCGCCCATCTCACCTGCACCCGCTGCTGCCTGACTGGCAATCGTGTTCGCACTGCTTCCGACTCCTCGCCCGACGATGTCCTCACGGCCCACAAGTCTTTTCTGCAGCGCGAGAAAGACCCGCAACGTCGTCGCGAGCCTCAATCTTGTCACCGCCAGCGTCACCTCTCTGATATGGGCCAGGCCTTTAGCAACCTTGTCCTACTAGCGATTCCTCCTTCTTGCCGCCAGCAGGAAGTGCCGCAGGAACAAAGCGGTTAGCCGCAGCAACGGCATCGTTCAGGTCCGCCCAAGCAGCTCAGCTACGACGACTGAACCACACCAACTACCGCGAGCGATGCGCTTTCTCTTGATCAATTCAACCGAGCTAAGTCCAGAAACAACCCAAGGATCCCTCTGCCTGCTCTTCTCCCTCAACAACCCACCTCCCTCCCTTTGAGGTCGGCTCTCTCAAGATGTCCGATTTCCGCCTTGCCATCTTGAGCCATGGCGATCGCTAGCATATCGTCCGCAGTCTCAGCTTGCGCGATACCCTCAGGCTCAGCAGCAGCCATAGCACTGCATGCACCAGTGACAAGGAGCTTCCCTTCTTCTTCACCTTCCGGTCGTCAAATCCGCTCTTCGATCGTAAGTCTCCGCTCCTGCTGTTATCTCCTTGATACTCACTAATTGATGCCGCAGATTTTGCCGCACAGCTGTCCATCCTAAAGTGGTGGTCGGATTGGAAGCAAAAGCAGCTGCTGATGGACTCGCGTCCCAGTCCCGCAGCTGACCAGATGTCGCGAGGGCCGATCAGCTTCGCAGAAGGCCAGCTGCCCGCCATCAACCCAGAGCCTCCTCCTTCGTCACAACGTCGCGATCTGCGTCTGCCTGTGCGTCACAGTCAAGTCCACTGCTCGCCGTACTCACCACAGTTCCTCGTACATGAGAGCGGGCGCATCTCTTTCTCTTCTCGCTGTTCGACTACTGCTCAGACCTTGGCCACCTTCCATCTCACTCGTTCACGGCCGTCTGCTCCAGCAGCCTCGTTAGTTTGCTCCCTTGCAGAAGCTCCCCGATCTATGGATACTGCGTCAAACCCGGTCACGACTGGCGTTGTGGTTCGTGGCCTTGCTGTCAAGTCTCAAGAGCGTCAGGCAACAAACTTCCCTCTACCCAGCGCGAAGTCGTCTGTGAGTAAGTTCGTCACATCGGCCTACCACTCGCCTTGACGACGAGGCGCCTTTCTTGCTTCTCTTCCACAGCTCGCTATCCTGTCTGTCATGCGCCGCGCTCATCGCTCATCCAGCCGTGGCCACGCTACTATCGTCAGGTCGATTCGTTCAAGCCAGGCCGCCAGGACTGCCACCCCATTGCGCCCTCCGTCTCGACAGCGCTAAACATTTTCATCGTTGCTCACCGTCGATAGACCCGGCCTCTCACTTCTTCCAGCGTGTGTCCAAATCAGATTCAAACATTCCGGTCCGGGAGGTACCGTTAAAGCCTCTTGGGGTTGTGGGAGCCACAAAACCCTCAAGGTCCGGGGGGTACCTTTCCCAAAGCCCCTTGATGGTCCGGAGGGGACCTTTAACGCCCTTTGATGGTCCGAGGGGGACCTTTAAAGCCCCTTGAGGTTGTGGGAGCCGCAAAACTCTCATTTTTCATAACCACCTTTTTTCCCGGCAGCGCCGCACTGCATATTAAAGCGGCATAGATTCTGCTCGGGCTCTTCGAGCCGAACGCCTCCCCCTCCTCCTCCCAGGTCTCCGTCCAACATGCGCAACGAGATATAACTGGTTAGAGAGCGTTGCCATCGATTGCAGACATAACCACAAGGAGAGAATGGGAACACATGGACTCCATTGCTGGTATGACCCAGCATCTACCCCTTCCGCACCCTGAGGCATTAACGATGTTCCCTGACTGACGCTCATTTGCAGAATTCGCGAAGAGCAAGTTTCTCGGCAACAAGGTCTTCTGCACACTCAAGCTTGCCCACATCAAGAACGGACCGCTCTACCTAGGCTTCGACCAGCCCTGGGCGCCCAGCAAGTGGAAGGCGAGCGTGTGGTGTTACGATGAGAAGCGCCACTATAGGTACGAGATGGTGGTCTCTCCGCACTTCGCCCACGAGCACATGCACGACATCCGTGTCGCTGCGCAGCCTGACAGGAGCATCGAAAGCTACATGGATTGCTTCCACAAGGACGACACCGAGCAGAACATCCCTGGCCGCTATGAGGCTTTCCAGATGCCCTACAGCCTTCTCCAGCCCCCTACCACTCCTTATGGCCCCTTGCAGGACCCTCGCCTTGCAGGACCTGGAAAAGCGCCTGATCAAGATGTACGAGATGGAGGCTTCGTTCACACGGTCGAAATGATGGAACAGCATGATGCGTCTTGGACCTGATATCGATAAAGACACTTACTGTTTTTCGTTGACCTGGCATCGATAAAGACACTTACTGTGTTTTGTTTGCCTGACATCGATAAAAGCACTTACTGTCTTGTCTTGACCTGAAATCGATAAAGACACGTACTGTCTTAAGTTCGCCTGGCATCGATAAAGACACTTACTGTCTTGTTTCTACCTGACATCGATAAAGACACTGTCTGCTGGTGTCGCCTGGAGCCAGTGAAGACATTGGTTTCTCGTTCTCTTGCTAGAGATGATGGAAGAGCATGACGAGATGGAGGCTGCGTGGTTGGGTTGGGGGAATGAATCTTCTTGGGGCGGTTCTGATCAAGCATGCTTTCATTGAGTAGTTAGCGGCTCACTTCGTCATGAATACAATATGCGTGCCCCGTTTCTAGCTGACGGAAGACATGATCGTGTTATTCACTGCTCTACAACGCCGTCGTGCTCGTCAAGCTCCACATTCAATCAATCCAGCGCCGCCATCACCAATACTAGCACTATCTGTGAACTGAACCGCGGTGGTGAGCCTGCTTGCTCGACGACCACTTCAGCGGCCTCTGCAGTGGCGCGAAGAGAAGCGCGGTGCGATGCCTATCCGCCGCTCGGCTGACTCGGTCGCTGTGCGGATTGCCGATGACAGTGCCTACAAGCGGGCTCGTCGATCAGGCTGTGCGGCGTCGCTGCAATGTTGTTGTGTTAATTTTGCCTATTGCTCTTCTTGGAGTTGTTGCTGCTGCTGGACTACTGCGGCGTTCAAAAGTCTCGCCGTGCGGCCTCCCGGTGAAGCTTTGCGTGAACTGCTCCTCGCTGTCTCACTTCAATAGAGAAAGCGGAGGTGAGATGACGCTGGCACTATATGTGATACTGCTATGTAAGGGGAATCTAAGCTGGCCGAGCCACAGTCTGCTTTCTCTCACAACATTCCTGAACGTCTAACACTCCCCGTGTGGAATATGAGCTGCCATGCCGCTTTCTAGTCTCCGGGTGCCGCTGCTTTGAATATATGCCATGTTTTTGTTTCACCTGACTTCAACAATGAACACCCCGAGCGCCGTCTGTTTTCGAGGTGTTATCGGCTGGAACAGTCTTATGGCTGAACAATGTGGACGAAGTACCAAGTTGATTCCATGATATTTGTCCATCCCCGTTTGTTGTTTAGTGATTAAAAGCTACTAGCGCGATTCAGTGAATTCTCAAACGAATATATATGGAACTCAAACACTTCATTGAAAAAGCTCTACAGGAATCGGGGGGCCGAGACTGGCTCTGTTTTCTATCCATAATAAGAGCAGGTCTACAAAACTAACAAGATTGTCTGAAAGTTTCCGAACGCTAATCGCTTCAAGGGCCGAAGTTTGCCTTGGCACTGCATGAAAACGATCAGCTCGGTGTAGTCTGAGTTCATGCTGTGAGACCTTACCGGCTTCCAGAATGGATATGCCGCTTATCCGAACATGCGGTGGGCCATGCGGCGACGAGCACGGCGGTGGACGCCATTGGCATTAT
The DNA here is from genome assembly GCA_023089105.1 of Lasiodiplodia citricola. Lineage (NCBI taxonomy): Eukaryota > Fungi > Ascomycota > Dothideomycetes > Botryosphaeriales > Botryosphaeriaceae > Lasiodiplodia > Lasiodiplodia citricola. The sequence goes on along the minus strand of JAJNLL010000062.1, from coordinate 212,411 downwards.
TGCGGGCATGAATCCAACTGTTCGTGAAGAAGACGAAGCCGAGGATAACGAGCAGAAGCAGAAACCACCAGATGACGATGAGCACGATGCTGGAGGTGGACATCTCGATTTGGAGCACAGAGGGTTCTGCTTCCTAGTTTCTCGAGGTGTTGAGGAGTGTGCGCTACAAGGATCTGGCTGATATTTGTGCTTGAAGGGCCTCAAAGACTGTTTAAGAGCAGCGCAGCTCTGTGTTACGGATAACGCCTAACACAGCATGAGCCTGCCACAGCGAAGGTGAAGCCATGCCAGCTGGCCTCTGCCCGGTGATGCCCAAGCCGCCGCCGCCGCCCACAGCTCACCCACAAAACCTCCACCCTCACCTCCTCCCCCTCCTCCTCCACGACATCCTCCAAGCAGCACTCCGCCACCATGTCGTCCCCCGTCAAAATGAAGACAATCCACACCGCCGCCCGCAACACCAAGCCCTGCGCCTGCGCCTTGCCCTACAGCGAGCTGCCCGACTACACGACCTGGGGCGCCCTCACCACGCTCCTCGTCGGCAGCCCCTCCTCCCCCACACCCCTCCTGATCCACACCGGCGTCCTCACCCACGCGTCCCCCGCCTTCCGCGCCGCCTTCGCCACCAACCCTGCCACCGGCCTCCCCATCTGGCGCGAAGGCGCGACACTGACCTACGCCCTCCCCGAAGAAGACCCGGAAGCCATCGGCGTCTGCCTGAGCTGGCTGTACACGCGGCGCCTGTGGCCGCGGTCGGCGGACCCGGATCGCGTGCCGGATCACCTCGTGCCGTTGGCATGGGAAACGCTGGTCGGTGCGGCGGTATTCGCGGCCGTCTACGAGATGCATGGACTGCATAATGCGGTTGTCAGCGCGATTGTCGATGCCATGGTGCAGCGCTGGCCGGAGGGCGATCGCCCGACGCACTTGTTTCCGGAGGTGTATGCGAACGTGGCGGCGGGCGAGCCGCTGCGGACGCTGTTCTTGCACGTGGGCCTGCTCGAGGACCGGGAGTGGCTGCGCGCGCAGGGCGACACGCTGCCCGAGGAGTTCTGGGCCGACGTTGCGAAGTACGACAAGCTGTTGCCGCATTTGCGCCTGGCCAAGGACCTGGAGCGCAAGTGGGAGCACCAGAAGATGGAGGAGTACCACAAGCCCGTCGCCGCCGACATCAACGCGCTGACGATGATTGGCAAAGGCAGCAGCGGCGGCTACCACAACTACTACCGCGACATGCCCAACGCGTTTCCGCAACCGGCGGAGGAGAGCGGTAGGAAGGCGCTCGGCGTGCTGGCGCTGCTCGAGACGAGGCGCGACTGGGAGCTCTTGTTCGTCTGCGAGTACTTGCACGTCGCGAACGAGGGCCCGGAGGAGTACGTGGCGCGCAAGCAGAAGGAGAAAGAGGAGTTGGATGCGTATAGCATGCGCCTGTCCAACGTCGCGCCGCCGAAGCACGATATCGTCATCGAGGGCGAGTACGATGATAATGGTTTGCGCAGGCTTGTCGGTATTTGGCAGCATGTGCGCAATCTCCGTTCTAGGAATCCTTGAGTGGTTCTCCCTTGGTCGATCTCTTCCTTTGTTGGAGGTGTGTTGGCGATGGGGTCTGGTCTCCCTTGTTGGAGCGGCGTGAATGATGGATGGTCTTTATGAGAGGCCCGGGTACAAGAGAGGACTTTGGGTTGTTATTGGAATTGCTGCTGGGCTTGGGTAACAATGGGTCTGGATGGGCATGGTGTTTGGAGAGAAACCTGTTGGCCCTGTTGGACCTTATCCGTAGCAGATCCTCGACCTGATCGGTATCAATTGAGAGATGATTTCCTTATTGACATCTTGCATGTGACTGTCATTGAGAAGCTTCATCCCCTAATTGGTATGGATGATGGTGTCGTGTCTGAAAGGTGTCAATGGGAGTGCGGGCGGCAGTTCGAAAGACCAGTCATGACGGCCATCCGGAGTAGGCTTTGTGGGTAGCGCAGAGCGACGTGGTTGCGAGCTTCAGAAGAATCTCCAGATTGAGCTCACCCTGATCCTGCTAGGAGATTGGGTGGCAGATAGGTCATGGAGGTAAGCGTGCAAGGGCTGCAGAGTACTGCATCAAGACAAAACGTTGGTGGCGCTACTCTTCCAGGGAGCCTTCGTGTCATTCAAACACATCATTTTGAGGCGGACGTTGTTGTTCGACCTATTGTTTGCGCTTACGTGGCTGGGGATGTGGTATGGAGAAGGAGTGGATGTGCTTCAGAATAATGTGGCATGGGTAGCACAATAGGTGGCGAGAACACTTTCATATTGTGCTGACAGTCCTTCATGCAGTAAGTTCGACGCACCAAGAACACCATCCATGAATTTTCAGATATCATTCTCTATGCTAGTTACGGGTCTTCCTGTCTAGCAGCACCGCAATTGAATGACCAGAGGCAACAGAGTTGCTAAGGGCAATAACCTTCCAAACTTGTGCTCTTCGTCAAGGTTGTATGGCTGGGAGTATCTACCCAAAGAATCTCTTCCAGTGCATTCCCATTGATATCCGTCCGCTGAAGTCTTTGAGAGTTCATATGTATTGGGGCCCAACTCGTCAAGTCCAAAGAACCGCACCCATTCCTGACTGGAGGGTCTAGGAGTAGGGCATGTTTCCAAGTCGGCGTTCGGCCGTGTAGTACCCCTCAATGAAGATGGACAACGCCTCCTTCATGCCGTGAATCTTAACGGCGCTGCTGAAGCTCTCACCGCCATCGTCCCTACGGTCGATGAACACCCATTCCTCCGAACCTGGGCCATCGAATGGCATCTCAGTCGCAACCAGCCATCCGAATTTGCCGTTCCACTTCGAGAAGACCCAGCCATCTTGGCAGCTGTTGGCGTAGAAGACGATGTACGAGAGCGAAAACTTGTCCCGAAAGAGCTCCAGAATGGGCAACCAATTTCCGCCGTCAAGATGGACCTTGGTGATGAACAGCTTCTTGATCTGCTCGTTGTTCTCGAGGAAGCCCTTCAGACTCTTGCTGCTGATACCCTCGCGACACAAGCTTAGCTTGCGAAGGGACGAGTAGCCAGTAGTCGGCATGAGATCCAGGAAATTTCCGAGACCTGACATCGAAGGAGTAGCGTTGCTGATGTCGAGACACTCAAGCATAGGAGCAGCTCGGACCATCTCAAACACCGGCTGGGGGTGGGTGTTGTCTACAGAAGTCAGTTCGTTGATCTGTGTATGGGCGCGCTTCTGAGACTTACGATACAAGGTGAAATCCGTCCAGTTCACATTGATGACCAAGGCTTTCGTGTTAGCCAGAACCTCGGTTGCAAGCGGAGTAATCATGGATTCGCAACGGCTAAGTCCCTGCTCGGCGCGCAGTCTCGGCCTCCGACGTGCATAGGCGTTCACCTTGCGCTGCGCAAAGGTCAGGTGAGGGACTGAGACGCCACTCTGCTTGATAGCCTCGAAGATAGCAGGCAGGCTGCGATGAAGAGCGGAAACGTATTCGCAAGAGGCTGAGTCGCAGCTGATGTGGTCCATGTTGAACGAGTAGCCCTCGATGACGAGCTGGTCAAGGTTCTCCATCTTCTGCAAAGCCAAGGTCAGGTAGTACTGAGCTTGTCCCGCACCGCAGCACCACTGCTGGGTATCCACATGCTCAAGCTCAGGAGGCTCCGCTCTCCTGATGATCAAGGCGCGTACAGCCTTAGCGTTGGTCTCGGACTCGAGGAGGCTTGCGAGGTTGTAGAAGTCGCTGGCGTTGAACTTGACGGTCGTCCGGCGCAAGTAAGACGCCCACGCGAAGGCAACCTTGCTGTTCATCTCACGGGATAGCGTCCGAAGCTCTCCGACTTCCCATCGTTCAAGGAACGCTGCGATCTCGCTGACGACCTCCGATGGCGCGCCCTCGAGGCTTGACTTCTTGCGTTCCATGTTGTGAGACTGCGTGGCCAGATCTGCCGCGCGCTGCGGTTCTGGCCGATGGAGTGGAGTACGCAGAAGATGGTGGGGTGAAGTGGAAAGGTCTGTCGGAAGTGCGGTGGAAGGTCTATGGCTTGCCCTGCGAGTGGTCCTCGGCACGTGACTCGCATCGCCAGCCCCGATGGAAAGATCTAGCCGTCCGCCCATCACATGCGAATGCTACTCGTGTACGGTTCTTGTCTTATCGCTGGCTGGTATTTTTCCTGTATACTGTGTCGGGGACAAACGCTATCTATCTGAAAAGCAAATCAACGCCATAAACCACCTCAAGTTGCCTCGCCCTTTACACAAAAAGTCTAACACTTCTTCCATTGCCACGACGAAGTGCCAACTTGGCCGAGGCAGCGACCGATTAACGTGCTGAAACCCCCCATCTGGCATTATCGGCACAGTCACATAAGGACGACGAGGGGGTACTGCCAGCACTGCTCGGCCCAGAAGCCGTCGCCGCGCGAGAACTGCTCCATGAGGAAGTCGGGCGCCGGCTGCGTCGTGTCGAAGACGAAGGGGACGATGTGGCTGCTCATCAGCATGGCGACGTGACCCGGCGGGCAGCCCGCTGCGCCCTTGAGCGGCGCATCTACCGCTTCATCGATGCGCTGCTCCTCTGCCATGTAGACGGCCTCTCCCATTGGCACGACGAGACGTGAAGACGACACTATGGCGGGGGCGCCAACTTCCACGTGGGTGCTGAAAACCCTCTCCGGCATTATCTGCAAAGTTATATAAGGACGATGTATGTACATCTTCATGTGCGTCATGAATGCCTTCTAGTCATCATGCCTCGGACGCTTGGGTTCGGGGCCTCATCGTCGGAAGCGAAGTCAATGTCTGGCTTTGTAGTGATGCTCTCCTACATAGATTAGTCTCGGGCTATATATTGATCGATTTCACGCGGGGTTCGTGTGGACATACTGGGCGGGGCGTCTTGTCGGCAGGCGAGTTCTCGGACATGGTGGTGATGGTGATCGTAAGTCAAGGTGTCCGCTTTCTCTGGATCCAGATGTCGTGGCTGTGCAGGTTGTAAACACCAGCCTTGCGAGTCGTCCGCGCCAGAAGGAAGTGGGTGTTCTCAACTGTCCTCCGGAACTTGGCCTTGTTGGCTTGAACATCCCAGTCCTTGCGCTCTTTCTCGGTCGGCGGCGGACGAGGAATATCTGCCGGCTTCTGCAGAACGGGTCGGCCACAGGCAGAATGACGACATGGACGCGCAAGAATGGTGTCCTGCCGAAGCTGCCCAGCAGAACCACGCCACACCATGCACGTAGTAGAAGCGCCTCCGTGAGTTGCCAGGTCCTCAGCTCGATGCCGACCACGCCGGCGGAGCAGTTGACGAGACTGGACAACAGCCGCGTGCGGGATTCAGCACCTTCTTCTCTGAGACGAAGCAATGTCCATGCTGGGGTGCCAACGCTACGCAGTGCCGTCGTCCGCAGCCCCGCCCCCCACATTCTTGTCCTTGTCCTTGTTCTTCTTCTCCGATTCGCAGGGCATTCTGGGAAGTGCTCGTGTCTCGCGGTGGGGCAGGAACAAAGCCAACTCTTGTTGGTCATCAGGGCCTCTAATCGTGGAATGGCGGCTGGAGACGTGCTCTGACAGTCGTGTAGTGATGGCTATATACGTGAACTGGCTCTTCGTCGTCCATTTCATCGTCAGCGCCATTGGACTCCCAGAGCATTGTCCAGAACCTCCGGGCGGGCTGTGCAGACTGCCATCTCTGCTCGCCCATATATGCAGTATATACGTCAACGGCATTGTTGCTGTCGAGATGTGGTGCCGGGCCTTTTGACAAGGAGGCTTGCAGAGAGCGGTAAACGGTCAGTGCCAGTTGGTGATGGGTATATTGATGGCCACCAGCAATTGCAGACGCGAGAAGAAATCCCTGAAGGTGGTTTGTCAGACAGAGTTTGGGCAAAAGGGGCCCTCCCGGATCTGGAACTGTGAACGGAGAGCTTACATGCGGTGTGGCGAAATTGGTCAAGCAACGTCCACGTCACGTTCGAGGTCACGATCTTTCAAACAGGCCAGTCGAGATACTTCATCCAAAGAAAACTACCGTGGAGGGGTCGGCTGCATCCATGTATGGGTGGTAGCGGCGCGCGTACTTCCCAATGTCAAAGGCAGTTTCGATGTCGTTCTGGAAGATATTGCCCCACATACGAACGGCGATGAGGTAGCGAGATATGTACTTTGTGAGGGTCTCACGCTTCCGCGACCCGGCAGCCGGCCGAGTGAGAGACGAAATGGATCCTGACGTCTTGTGTTTGCCATTTTTCCCTAAGTATACGGCAGTGCGACCAGGTGATTCTACCGTGAACTTAACCTGTATCGACATCTGGCTTCGAGACAAAGATTAGCAAAGACGCATGAGAAACGTGTACGGGATGACTCACACTGTGTGGGACAGGCTGCTTAATGCTCTCTTCGGGGTCCATCGCTCAGCCCCACGCGCAGCAGGGTCATGGCGGAGGCGGACTGCGCAGCCAGTGTTTCCTTCTAGCCGGTCGATGTGCACTTTGAGGAGTGAGTATATACAATTCGCAAACTTGGTAGGTGGGCAGGGGATGGCGCTGCGGCACACATGGGTCTTCGAGGAGGGATGACAGCGCTGGGTCATTGTAGGTCGGCGTGCGGTGTTTGAGGTCCTGCCATGCAGACTCGATGGTCAGATATACGCGGGCGAAGTGCAGGAGGGCGAAGGCGTAGATTCGCGGCGAGGCCGAGTACAGGGGCAGGCGCGCCGTGATCAGGCGATTGAGCTTGGTGTGGATCGATCTGCGGAGAAACGTAGGTCAGAGTCTACTTCCGTCTTTTTTTTTTTTTTTTGCCTTTCTTTTCTTGGGCGCAGGGTTGTGGTTGACGCTACCTTGTGGCGGTATCGATTTCAGTAGACGGCAAGTGATTCGTAGTACCTGTCGCCGGCTGGGTGCCGTTCTCGATCGTCACGGGGCATATTGTCAGGCTGGACAGTGTGCATGTAGACGGTTGGCGATGTCAGAAACTTTATTGTTGTTACTTTCGTAAAGGCATCGGCAACATCGTCGACGACAATGACCGCTCCAGGGCCACGAGAAGCGCCATTGGGGAGTCGATGGTAATATGTGTGGATCAAGCTTCCCAGATGGAGGAGCTCGTCAATGGTGATGCGTACGCCGTAGATGTGGATATGCGTTCGGGAGCTCAGCAGACCCAGCACAGCCGGCGAACTGCTCAAAAATGCACCGTTATCGGCCCCCAACATCCCATGCATGCGGCGCATCACGTCGCCCATGTTCAAGCACGTAGGGCTCGCATTGCTGTTAGAAGAGGCCGTCATGATAGCCTCAGGGGCGGTGCAGTTGCGGTTGTAAGGCGAGGACGAGACTCCGTCACTTGGAGCTCGTAAGCCACTTGCAGCACTTGATTCCCACGGCAGAAGTCAAGCTGACAGCAGGAAGGTGGTGCGCTGTTTATGAAACTAAGACGACGAGAGTCTTCCAGGTCGTCCAAAAGCTCTCATCCCATCGATCATAGTCCAGAAGGTACACGATAGCACAAAAGGGGAAGTAGATGAACAGGGGACCACCGCCACGGTCAAGGCCGCCATGTTGTTCTTCAATCTGCTCCTCAGTCGCCACCACCAGAGAGTAGATGCAGAAAAGAAAGGCGTTCTTGGGTGTAGGCTCGAACGAGACAGCATGACGATGGTGTAAATCCCGCGTTGAATTGCAAAAGGCCATGAAGTAAACCCGTCGGCGTTGATTATTCGGAGCATGTCAATGTGTAGAGCGTCGATCTCGCCGTCCCTGAGGGAACCCAGCAGAACGTTGATTAGGCCAGGTGTGGCGATGGGCCTTAAGCTCGTTAGCTCGCGGCAAAGTACCGCTCCGGCACCCTCCAGGTAGGTCTAGGCAGTTTTGTGCATGGTCCGAGACTTGAGCTGCTCGTCTAGCGTCTTGATTTGTCTAAGGACAATGTTTCGTGATTCCTTGTTCGCCTGCTGCTGTTTGCTGTGCAGCTCCTGCTGCAAAGAAGCAGTAGGGAAGTCCTTTCTCTTTGGCGTAGCCAGGTCGATTTTGGCATTCAGGGCTTTGGATACTGGATGCCAGCGGAGGAAGCTGTTGCCCCTTGGGCTTTTTGCTATATAATGCAGCCGCCGTGTCTTGGCTCTGCTTGCTGATTTTAGTGCATCGTGGCGAATTGTGGTTGACATTCTGACACTGGCATTAGCAGCGACCAGATCTACAGGGTCTTTGTGAAACCTGACATACCCGTTCTCCTGTGGAATTCTCATGGTCTCTAGGTCTCTAGCTGACTTCTCACTGCGTCGCGGGTGGCTCGAGGGTGTTGGTAGATGTCGGGGCAGGAGCGGCACGGACGAGGTAGTTCTTTCTTTTTTTTGGCACTTGCGGCCTCTGGAGCGGATGCGGCCTGGTCACTGGCCCTACTTCCGTCCGAGAACACCCTAGTGAGTGGGACTGCTGGTACAGGGCTGCCGCAGCCAATTGGGCAATGATACCCGTCCTTCAGCGCTGACATCCCATGCACGAAGGCCGAGCAGGAGGGCAAAGGCAAAGGTATGCGGGTCGCAACATTGTCGACATGCAGCGCTGCGCAGAGCTGGGACGCGTCGCATAAGCGCGGGTCAGGGGAGAGGAGGAACGTCATGGAGTAGATGTGGATCGAATTCAGCCGAATGCTGTTCACTGAGGCTCGACATGGCGGTGTCAATGCTGGGGGTGTTGTGCAGGAGAGCAGAAGAACCGAGACGAGCTGAGCACGGGAATCTCTTCGCTCGGTCATGACCGTCTGGGACTGGATCTGGAGCGCATAGGAGGATAAGAGCACAACGAATGCTTACAGTCTAGAAGCCCAGTCTCAGAGGCGATAAGACGCTGGTTATATAGCTTCAACTTGGTCTGCTTGCAACATCATCAGGACAGAGCAGTTTGCGCCGGGCAAAGGGCCAGAAAATCGGCGTGACAGGTACAGCAAGCACTGAACGGCCCAAACAGGCCCCTCCCCCCCGCGCCGCGACGCCCCGGCTGATTGTTCTTCCTCAGGTGCTCGCTTAGCAAACAGGTGGCGCACAAGGCTGTCAAACCTACCGCCCCACCTGCCCCTCCCACCCTACAACCCCTTCGTCCCTATTCTACCCGCTTCCGACCCCGATCAGCTTGCTCCTCCTGAGGGTAAGCTTTGCGCTCAAGTCAAGCGCGTCGTCGCGGGCATCGTTGAAGCTCCGCGCCCCTCTCCTCTGCAGATGGTATTGCTACGCACATTTCAACATGGAGGATATCCCGCTGGAAGAGCTCCTCTGCCCTCCCCCGGCGGACGAGGCCCTGCATTCAACGTGGAGGACATCGAGCTGCCCCGCCCTCCTCTCGCCGCAGACGATGCTCTGCCTCGCTACGAGTCTCCCGCGCCTGCGTACGAACATTCTCCTACATCCTGCTCAGTTTTTCACACGTAGAACCGCACTACTGACTCACCAAAACAAGGCCCTAAACAACTCGAACCCCGACGATGCTCTCTAGGGTGCCACTTCGCCGCCATTCTACCCCTCGCCGTGGATGGACGGCTCCGGTGGCTGGGCCGAGGCCTACGCGAAGGCCTACGCGAAGGCCCAGGAGTTTTTCAAGCAGATGATGCTGCTCGAGAAGGTCAACCTGACGACCGGTATCGGGTAGGTTGACATATTTCCCCTTCTCACGTCGCACGGCAGGCCCCCCCAGCTTCCTTCTTCCTCCCTCAATGCTAGTCCCTCCTCAACCAGGCGTTCACCGTAATCATCTTCAGATGTTTCAAGTGATAGCATTTACTTACATACCACTGACAGTGATCGCCGCCACTTCTTCCCAGAAGATCTAGCGGCACATTTGTCTATTCGCATTCCAGACATCCCTCGGATGGGGCAGTCCCCGGCCAACTTGGCCATCAATCGATTGGCCGCTTCAAGAGCTCTGGAAGAGCAACAAGTGGATGTGCTTCGCGGCGGTTGGCCTCCTGCTGGACCCACCCAGCCTCACTTGTCTGTCCGCATTCCAGAGACCTGTTGGAAAGATAGAACATGCAGATCGAGCAGAAGTCGAAGCACATCCAAGAGCAAGACGAAAACAGGAAGGAGTTGGAAGAGGACAACGAGTAGCGTGACGCCTCGCATGCCCGAGCGGCCCTACAACCGCCACCCTCCTGCCGCCACTGTTTGTCTGTTTGCATTCCAAATACCCGTCAGATGGACGGTACAGACACGTACCGCCACCATTTCTTCCCGGAAGATCGGGCTGCGCGCCCTATCAACTTGTCTTTTTGCATTCCAGAGATGCCCCCGCTGGCTACCAGGAGCCCGCCCCGAGTGCTCAAGAGCCTCCCCCGAGTGCTCAAGAGCCTCCCCCGAGTGCTCAAGAGCCTGCTGCCGAGGTTCCCGCCCATGAGATTGTTGAGCCGGTGGGCCGTGAGGTTCCCATCAAGCTCGTGCCCGCTTCGGTCCGCGGGCCACCAACCGCATGTCCGCCGCCCCCGCCTGACACCTTGGCACCATGAGATCGCATGTTGCTTCTGCTGCAGCTTGGCAGAAGCCCCCTGAGGGCAAGGCCATGGAGGGCTGCTCTTGTCTTTTTGCATTCCAGATGAGCCGCCGCACCTATGGCCTCATGGCCGAGGACCAGATTGCTCGTTATGAGCAGGGAAACTCGCCTCCCCCCACCGACCGGGGAACTCGCCTCCCCCCACCGACCGTCGCTCGCCTCTTCGGCGGCGAGGAAGGCCACAAGTTGTCGTGCCCACAGGCAAAGCCGTTTTGGCTCGTCTCCCCCCACCGAGCATGGTCCGGAGTCTAATTCGTCTCCGACGGACCGGTCCATTTGCTAAAACACCCTGCGCCACCTGGCCGGCGCACTGCGCGCCTACCGCGCCCCCCTAACCCGCCTCACGGCTCGGTCCATTTGCTAAACCACCCTCGAGAATGCCATCTCTAGTAAGGGATCGGCGCACAATTCTCCAGAACACGGTCCTACTATTATGACAAAACAGGCCGCGCAACTCATGAAGAACACGCGCGACGGAAACCCCTGTGCCCCACGCTCGCATAGCGCCCTCTGGACCGCCGGCGCCGGCCCAAGCTCCAGACCAGTCCAACTCTACGGCCGATCCGACATTGCCAGTATCTTACAGCAGACCGATCAACCGGCAACAGGGCAGCACGCGCAGCACCAGCATTGCCGGCGGAGGAGCCCTTGCGGAGCGAGCTTTCAAGAAGCTCATGGCCAAGGTCAACAAGGCCTGCAAGACCGGTCGTGCTGGCCCTGAGGAAGCAGGCTGGCGAGACTGTGCGGGTCTGCTCCTGTACTCTGCCTCTGCTTGGCGAGCGAGGAGGACGACGGCGACCTGTTGCTGCTGCCGCTGTTGGACGAACAACAGCAACAGTAGTGGCAGCAGCGGTCGCATGCGACGTTTGCTGGCGGGCTGCTGGTCCGCATTGCGGCGCCTTATGGCGGCTTCCTCCATTGGGTTTGCCCGCAGCTGGACTTTTGGGAATGGACCTCATCTCCAGCGATGACGGCTTCCACGTCGGAGAATCATCTGCAGCGCAGTCAGGTGGGCGCTTCGCGCCATGGTTAACGCCACTAACCTACTGAAGCACCGCCGCGTGGATCTTCTCAGCTTCTTCACCAAGGTCAGCTCAACGCTGAATGTTCTTAACATGGGCGAACTTCAGGTTTGTCCGAAGCTGGTCTTTTGGGAATCAGATCTCGCCTCCAGCGATGACAGCTTCCGCGTCATGGAGTGGATCCGCGACTGGTGGGCGCTCGGTGGCGCCACTAACCTACTGAAGCGCCACCGCGTGGTTCTTGTCGGCTTCTTCGCTGGCAGGATTTCGGTTCTGTCTGAAGCTGGTCTTTTGGGAAGTGGATCTCGTCTCCACCTTGAGAATGGAGAAGATGCACACCAACTAACAAAGCTCTTGATCACTCGTGGCGTCGACCCAAACACGCGGGCGCTCCTTGAACTCCTGAAGATATCCAGCCCCAAGAAGCTTCCAACGCCGCTGCAAGATGCTGTTAACAACGGCAAGCGCGCCCAAATTGACCTCCTACTCGCGCACGGCGCAGACCCCAATATGGTGACCTCCGCGGACGGCCTGAGCCCCCTCGAGGTAGCCCTACGCCAAAGGTCTCCGGACGTTGTCGACACACTCTTGCGCCACGGCGCGGCGAAGTATGCCGTTTCCAATCCGACCAGCAACGGCGGTTTCAACATCCTCACACACCCCGACGCATTGGAAGGACTGGGAAAGCGGTACGGGTGTGCCTCCGGTTCATCCTAATGGACGATCATCCAGGTCAAATTCGGAAGGGACCGGTCCATTTGCTAAAGATAAGAAGCGGAAGCAGCGTTCCTGGAGTCATCGGACTCCAACGGCCAGCTGACTCCTGGCGGTGATGATGTGCCATTCGACATGTGGAAGCGCCCACCGCCGGCCTACAGAGATGGAGATGACTCCTAGGCACAGAGTCGCCTCAGGAACAGTTCCGCCGCCCTCTGGGTGTTTCTCGCCCCGCCCCACCATCGCAGGACCATCGTCATCCAACCAACCAGTCAGACGCGTCAGCAATGCTACAGCTCCGACTCAGGACCGCCCGCATGGCACACTTTGTCTTCTGTTTCGTTTGCTGGCTCAGAGCCAACGGCCTGCCACGCACCCTGGAGGCTACCCAGTCAAGTTTCGCTGGCCGGCTGGCCTCACAGTGTTGTGCTGCCCGCTGCCTGCCCTGCCAGTCGCTTGGTTGTGGCTCGAACAACCACAGCACCAACAGCAACAACAGCAGCACCAACAACAGCGGCAACCGCCTCTCCACAACAAACTGGTTCCGCCAACTATTCCTGAGGACCAGACCGGCTGGAACCTGCAATACACGAGCGGCAGCCAGCCTCGGCCCTCCCACTCGCGGGCAGGAGAAGTGGAGCGCAGCGATGTGCTGCAGGAGAAACACGACGGCTCGGTCCATTTTCTAAAAGCACCCCTCCACCGCCTCGCCGGACAACAGAAGCGGGCTGCCTCCCGCACAACGGTCCGGTCCATTTGCTAAAACCACCACCCTGCCGTCCGCGCACTCCCTCCACCAGTCCACCTTCCGCACGGCTCGGTCTATTTGCTAAATTTACCCTCCACCACCGGACGGACCGGTCTATTTGCTAAATCACCCTCCGCGGCATCACAAAGGAGGGGGCCGCGCCCCACACCACCCACAACTGGGGGCCTGGTGGTCCGGAGTCTTGTTTGGCTTCGCCGTGCGGCGCTTGTTCGCGGGGGGACTACCTTGCCGAAATCATAGAGACTGTGTTGGGCGGCGTGGAGGACAACGACATCGATGCAGATGATGATTCCTCCAACGCTGAGAGCTTCGACTATTACGATGACGACATAGACGGGGATTTTGAGCTTGATGGCGCGCTTTTGGGATGTGTGGGGTCATCTGCGTGTGGTAGATAGTTGAATGAATTGCATGGACTTGATCATGGCGCAGCGGTGCAACATGTGAGGTTTCTTCGTTCCTGTGCTAGTCCAGATTGCAACTAGCGATGCGTCGAATGTTCGCTTTTTAGTGCGGCAAGCTCATCCAGCGTAGTGTGGCGTCAAGGTTCATCGTCACTCCGTGTGCCACGACAGCAGACAAACCTTTTGAAGAAAGAACAGAGAGTGCTAGAATAAGTTTGATAGGAGTTCTTCTGGCGTATTAGTGCATATATATCTTAGGTCTGTGGCACGTAGTCACAAATGACGGGTTGTGATCTGCTAGCTGCATTCGATTTGACCAGCTGGGTCAAAAGGCAACACCGGAAAAATTACATGGCCGCTTACTCGTTCTCGCCTGAAGCTCGCTCGATGCCGCAGAAATGTTATTCTTGAGTCTCTGGAGAGCTTTAATTTAATTCCTGGTAGTGGGGGTAGTGTGCGGCCAAAAATTTATCTTGTGCGGATTCTTTTCAGCAAGTTCGTCAGCCTTTAGCCAGACTAATGTTTTTACGCAGCTATATTAGCCCACCGTGTACAAGATGAGTTTTGAGAGAGCTTGCAGTTGCTGTGAAAGGTGCACTCGCCCACAGTGCAATGGCGAGTATTAGTCCTTGCATTGCTGACTGGAATTGCTCAATATCACAGCTTGACCCGATCCTGTGAGTAAGACGAAGATTTTCTTGTGCACGTTCAGCGTGGCAAGTACGTGTGAGCGCCATCGGCGTTTGATCTCTGTCTGCAATCTCCTTCGAACTCTGAGCAAGGCTGCCGCGTGGTGGGCACACCATAATTGGGCATGCGCGGAGCAAGACTTCCATGAGGGACAATCTCAGCACACGATCGGAGCAGCTTGCCTCTGCTGCTGATCCCACAGGCCTGCGGCGAGTGAGATGAGCCCGAGTAGAGACAACCAAAAGGTCCTCGCAGCTGTGCAGTCTATCTCATCCATCTCTGATGCGTGTCTGAAGCCCTCACTTGAGGTCAGTAGTGCCCAGCCGGCGTGACATTGCCTTCCAATCCTGCCAGCATTCCCACCCTACAAGATACCAAGACGCTGCTTGCCTTGGATACATGGCCAACGGCAGTCACGGCCTGGTCAGCGAGCGGTACGCTAAGAGGTTGCGTGGTCGCACAATTAGGCTGACAGTGGTGGCCGGAGCCAGCGAGGGAAGGAACGACGGGCTGAGTGACCGCCAGTGATCGCTCTCAGCAAGACCTGCCAGGCAGAGCACCAACTCTCACTCCCAACCCCAATCTCAAGACCCTCATCTATCCTTCGTAATTCGCAGCTCTCGAAGCCGCCTACCCATTCTGAAAGCAGTGGCAGAAGTGGCCTGCCGTTGACGTGAGAATGTCGAACCAAGACAACCAATTCTTCGCAGAAGAGGCAGCCAGGACCTTCGGCGTCTCGCCAAGCTACTTCAGAGGCTACCAGGTTGAGCCTGAGCAACAAGAGCAGCCCTTCCTGTGGGGAAATGCAGTAGGAGATCCCGACCCCACGCTCACCCCGATGCCTGCAGTCTCCGGACACAGCACAGCTTGGACAGCTCCCGTCGAGGGCGTCAACAACAACGTCTTGCTTTCTCCATTCCAGCCGCAGCGTTACCACCGTGTTTCTAGTGAGCTGTCGAGCATCGCAGTGGCAATGCCTTCCCAGACATCATTCACGGGTTTGCCTGGTCCCTCAGCAACCACCACCGCGAACACCACGTCCGAACCTCACACGTTCGCACTGCAACGCACGACCGAAGAACAGGCTTCATATAATGGTCTCCTTCGCGGTGAATCCCTACGTCAGCCCTTGTGGGCCAGGACGCTTGCATCCAGCAACGAGGCTCAGTCGAACATGGCCACGCCGTTTGGCCTCCCAGCGATGCCTTGGTCACCTCAGTTTTTCCCTCCTTCGACCATTCCTTCGCCTGAGATGTTTACCAACACCTTCCCGACCCTGGAAACCACGGCGCCTGGTAACATCTTCCCGGCTCAGTCACCGACGGACGACGACGAAGCCGGCCACGACGGAACAAACCTCGACGAAGCAGATCACGAAGAGGCAAACTACGGCGATGAAAGCCACGAGGAAGCATACGACGACGAAACCAGCCACGACGAGCCTACAACCGTTCCTCTGAAGCACAAGCAGCCCCCCACCAACCCGACTCCGTACAGGAGCTTCAAGAAACCCAAGATCGTGGCGCCGCCAGAGCCACAAGTCCAACGGAACTCCGGCATGACGTTCGCCTCACCTGCAGACCAGTCGAAGACGAAGTCTCGTCACAGGCGCGCCAGCGTCAGCTACAGTGGCGGCTCGCCCACCGAGGCAGACAGACGGTATGTCCCCGATCTCCCCATGCCCCATTCCTCATCCTACCCACTGTCCGAGAACCCCAGGCCACCTCAACCGCGTCTGTCCAGATAGAGAGAGAGAGGCACGCGTGTACGTGCAAGCGAACACCCCCACTGACCCTCGCTCCCTCCAGCACTATGAACTCGCTGCGCTGCAACCGCACGCCTCTCACCGCGCTCCTACGCCGCTACGCCGTCCTCATCATCACCTACCCGCAGCACCCGGCCCGCCGCACCGTCGCGCTCCGCAACGAGAGGCTCGCCGAGTCCGCCACACTTTCCGCTTACCCGACCGCCGCCGACGCCCTGTCCCACAAGATCTCGCGCCAGATGGCCATCTTCGGCGCGCTCGACGACGAACGCCGCATGGTGCACCGCCAGCGGGCCGGTGTCGACGGCTCCCTGGACCGCGAGATGTTCGTGCGCAAGGCGCTGGCTCATGGCTGGATCGAGATCATTGGCAGGGAGAGGATTGAGGGATACGACAAGGGCATTGGACGCATGGACGAGGAAGTCGTGTTGAGGGGCTCTAGGGAGAATGAGGAGGGCGAGGTCGGAATTGACTTCTTTACGGTTGGAAAGGGAAAGCAGATGGTGGAGAGTGTTGAAGAGGATGATACGGATACTGAGGATGAGGATACCGATGATGATGATGC
The DNA here is from genome assembly GCA_023089105.1 of Lasiodiplodia citricola. Classification (NCBI taxonomy): domain Eukaryota; kingdom Fungi; phylum Ascomycota; class Dothideomycetes; order Botryosphaeriales; family Botryosphaeriaceae; genus Lasiodiplodia; species Lasiodiplodia citricola. The sequence continues at coordinate 195,955 of JAJNLL010000062.1, read as the reverse complement.
CGGCGGCGCTGAGCAAGAACAGGGAGCGGAAGAAGATGCTGATGGAGAGGAGGATGCCGACGGAGAGCAGGATGATGAGGTTCCCGAGGAGGGAGGCGAGGCTGTTGAGGCCACGCAGCCGAACAACGAGCAGGAAGAGTATGAGTCTGAGGAGAGTTCGAGCGAGTGGAGCGACTACAACTAAGGGGGACGACTGTCACTGCTGACGATTGATGGACTTAACGGAAATATAATACCGGGGAAACGGAAAAGGAAAAGGCAAAGGCAATTGCTACAAGCTTCAACGATTGAAGCATTGCTGGCGGTATCCATCATGGCAACAAATGGCTGACGAATGACGAAAACTGCAAGAAACATAAAGGAGACACATAATGCTCCACTACCTGTGCTGAAGTAAGATGCAGAGTTACAATACATTCAGGGATATGAATCTTGCTGTTTACGATTCATGGATAGAATAGCAGACAGATAGCTGAATTGAAGCCTATATGTGATAGATCACTTACCTCGTGAATGTCGAAGAAGAGGAGAGAAGGCTTTCGACTGCGGCATGGAATTGCTGACACTGTACTGACTCGTGCCATGCATGCAATGGTGTTGTTCCGGACTCTTGGTCAATCTGGCCCCCTTTGGCGGTCCGACGAACCGTCCTTCCGCATCCAAGACGTGCGATTCATGGCTTCAAGGCAAACATGCTGACGCCGCTCTCCCGCAGTACGCCATACTGGCTCGACCTGCTCGCCTATCGCGGCCCGCCACCGTCGTCATTGCGGCGCGGCCCTCACGACTCAGCAACCCGCTCTCGAGCCGGCTCGTGGCGAGGACGGAATGCAGTGACGCCGCACTAGACGGAAGGGGCTCTTCCAGATTGCATCGGACACTGGCGGTGACGGCTGAAGGGGGCAGTTGTCGGGCACCGCAGAGGAGAGCAGCGAGGGAAGATAGGAGAGAGGGAGAACATACTCACGAGAAGCTCCTCCACGCAACCCCCAACTCCCCACCAGCAAACCTACCCCGCGCTCCCCGCGAAGCCCGCTCACCTTGTGCAGTACCAGCTCCGCTCCGGAACCTACGAGAATCTCCGCCCGCCAGCTCGCCGCCATCAGGCCAGACCAGCCGGCCGGCCGACGGAGAAACCTCAACACCACAGCACACAGACCCAGACCCAGACCGAGACCCATCACGATACGACGATTCGCCGCCCCACGCACTGCACGAACCTTACGCACTTACGCACCTACTACTGTGTACTACGCACCCCACCTCGCCGCTCGCCCACCACCCCGCCCACCAAGCTACCGCGCCTCACCCGCCGCAATCCCTCGACCGCATCATCAGCCGACAGCCTCACCACCACGCCGTCCCTGCGCCGCAGGCCCACATGACATGCCCACGCCGCATTACCCACAAACACCCGCGCTAGCCGCGGCACAGAAGAAGGAGGGATGGGAAGGGTAGGCGATCAGGCAGGCGAGCAGGCAAGGCAAAGACGCAGCTAGTTTCTGTCTTGCAGCAAACGGCGCAGTAGCTAGCAGCCAGCAGCAGAAACAGCCAACAGCACGCCAGCCAGCCAGCCAGCAAGGCAGGGAAGTTCGACCGGTCAGTGCGTCCGCGTGGACCCATGCAGCATGCAGCTAACCAGCGCCGCCAGTCAAAAGCCGACGAAAGAGAAGACAAGCCGGGCCACAAACCCTTGTCCAGCCAGGCCGCCCTTCCCGCGTCCTTCTCGAAGCGCGCCAGAAGCCGGGTCGGCCTGGCGTCGAACGAACGCGCGACCAACGCACAGACGCGGGTGGGCGCCCCAGCCGCGCCAATCCACCACACCAACCCCCCTCCCCTTCTTCTGCCGCGCTTCGACGAATGTTCCGTACTTCGGAGACTATGCCGTAAGGGGGATGTGTTGGGGAGAGGTGGCTGGGTGTGTGGATTCGGAGTGGGCTTGTGGGCGGGTGGGTGTGGGATGTCGTGAAGATGGCGGTGAGCAAGCTGCATGCATGCAATTGCATGCGTCTTGGGTAGTACGTACATACGACTGGCGTGGTGCGTGTGGGGCGGCAGCACGCGCTCTCGCTCTCTCGCTCTCGCGCTTTCGCTCTCGCAATTGGGTGTTTTTGTCTGTTATTTGCTTTTTCTTCTTGGTGGACGGTGCGGTCGTAGTGGTGGTGTTTCTAGACGGCTTCGGTTGCATGAGAGATGGGGCAGGGGAGAGCAGGGTGTGGTTGGCCACGTTGTCGCCCCGTGGTGGAGTGAGTCATGTGGCTTCTTCTGGCAGTGTTCTGGAAAAAGGGGGTGTGAAAGAAGGAATGTGTGTGAAGGGGAGACCCTGAGGTTTGGGAATTGAAATTGGGGAATTTGGTGGGGAGTTTGTGAAGGCGGTGGCCGAGCGTGTGCCCGGCGCGAGAGGTGTGCCGAGCAGGGACATGCTTGTTTGGCCAAGGACCTTTGTTTTGACGTCGTGGCTTTCTGTGGTACTTGGCGGCCCTGAGGACTGAGACAGATGGTGTTGGTTGTCTCTGAGAGATGGGAGCAATTGGTGCTCGCGACACGATGCTTCTTGGGCATTGAGAAGACGACGGAGCGATGGAGCGCCAGCTGGCAACACTCAGGATTGGGATGCAAGGGAAGTCCCTCTGAAAAATTCTTCATTTCCCCTCCCGGTGACATCAGTCGCAGACGAACACCAGGGATACTGGTCACGATGCGACAATCAGATGGTGTTTCCGAAATGCTCCGCTGCCACGTCAAGAATCCGCGAGATTCTGAAACGCGAGGCGCGAGCAGATCCCTCTGACTCCAAAACATCGCCAACTCTGAAACGCGCGACAAGCACTGGACGACAAGCTCCGTCGCGCGAAACACCAAAAAAAGACAGCAGCACAATGACGAAAATCATCGTGAGTCACGCGCATCATGCAACAACGAGCAACATCAATTGCTACCCAAGAAGCGCTACGTCACCACCCCCAGAAGATCTCCCGTTACACAGCAGCAAAAATGCTCCTCAGATCTCGCATGGCACACCGCAAAAAGCAGGGCGAAAGGAAAATACTTTTCTTCACGTCGTGTAACACGAGATCCTGCAACATCGACACGTGCGCTCGTTAGATCCGCTGGTGTTGTTGGTCTGCCTTCCCTCCCCCCCCTCTGCCGTCCCCGCTTTGGCCCCTCGCGATCAACAGCCAGTGATAGACAGCCTTGCCTTTTTGCCTGCAGCGAACAGTGCTGTTCACCGGTCAAAAGCGCGCTAATGCAATGCAGCAGGGTAGCCCTGTTGCAACGCACGCGATTAGAGGCGACACATGGACACCACACGCGCATACCCCATCACGACGTAATGGCATCACGCCTTCTTTTTGCTTTTTTTTTTCCCCTCTCGCTCGCTCTGCCGTCCTAAAACGGGACCCCGAGAAAGCACGGTTCCTCCAATAAACCTTCGGCTCAACCCGGCTCTGGGTGGGAACACGTGGTGCCGCGCTTTCTAGAAAATCGAGGGAAGGCAGACAGAAGCCGGCGGCCGGCGCGGCACAGCCCGGCCGGCGGGAGCTTTTTTTGGGTTTGCGGCGTTGCCGTCTCGTCGTTCGCTGCTGACTGCTGCTGGCTGCTGCTCCCCGTGGAGCTCGCGATGGCCCATCATCAATCCACGACACCCACACCCACACACATCATGCACACCACACTAGTGATTGACAAAAAACAACCGTGATGGCGCGGGCGCTTAGCAGCGGGCAAAGCAAGTAGGCGCACACAATACGGTACATCCCCCCCACCCGAAAACCAACATCACACACACCCCACCCCACATGTCTACACTTGCTTCGGCCGTGAAGGCCATTCTGTCGACCACCACGACTACCACATGAGCGAGTGCGCAAGCGATACGGGCCCCGGCGGAAAGCGCGGCGGCCAATCGCAAGGCCGTTCAGTCCGTGCGTACTATTCTCCGAAGGAAAGGAAAAACGCCAACGATCGCGGATCGGAAGCTACTCGTATGGGGTAATTGATTTGTGTTTTGCCGGATCAGGCATGGCGCACGTGGGGCAGGTGGTTCGCTCTTGTTGCTGCTGCTCTCACACACAACACGTTCTCATCTGCCTCACGCGCCGCCGGAGGAAAGGGGAGGGGGGATGGGGACGATGAGAGAGAGGAATGGGGCCATTCGTATCACGGCGTGGGGTCCGCAACGACGAACGACGGAAAAAACTGACTCTCTCCATCACATCAACGCATCATCCATCGACAATCACAGCCAGGCGTCAGCCGCATGGACGACAGTGTTGTTGCTCTCTTTCCACCTTTTTCCGAGGGAGCAACAGCACCAAGTGGATACCCTTGGTGGATCCACACGCCCGCCCGCCGGCCGCCGCAGGGACGTTTTTCGACACGCGCCTGTTTGTGCAACCTTCTTGTTGGTTGGCCGCGCATGCAACCCGCGTTGCGCACAGGGCGCCGATGGCCGACCTGCACCCCCGCCCGACGTCGTCATTCGCTAAGACCCCTGCTGTGAGACTTACCGGCTGTGGTTAGCAGTCCTGCATGGTGGCCCGCGCATTGAAGAAGAACGGCGGCAGGGGTCCTTGTTCGCCCTGCTCTCCGAGGAATATGCAGTGTCCCCATGCGTCGCCGCGTCGTACGAAAGGGCCGATTGGGTGTGGGGTGTGGGTTCGTGAGGAGAGCTGTGAGTAGGCAGGCACGCAAGTCAGAGGTCAGAGAGAGAGGGGGGCAGAAAAGAAGGGAAGTGGGCGGAGTAGAGGGGGAAAGACAGGACTGTGCGCGCCCGTCGCCGCCGCAGCAGCGCTCCGGCGGAGAGGATACTGCGGCGCGGGCGGGTGGGAATGTGCAGCAGTGCCACTGTAGCTCCGGCTGCGCGCTGCCGAAAAGGCGAAGGGAGGCCTTATTGCGGGGGCGGCGAAATGGAAAGAGGAAAAAGGCACCGTGCTTTGCGAGAGCGGCGCGCGCTGTATAGGTAGATAGGGAACCGATAAGGACTGTAGTTCGTAGTTCTTGTTTTAGCTTCGGGTGTTTGCGGTTCGTCGTCTCGCGAGAAAGCAGGGAAAAGCCACAGGCGCCGGCCGCAGCCAAGAAGCCATGGCAGTAAGAACGCCGGCGCGCAACAAGTAAACGATCATCTCTCCACGTTGCTGGGAACTTGCCGGTACCAATCCCGGATGTGACTCTTGGCTCAACATTCACCTAGTGAAAGGATTCCCGAGGGATCAGATAACGCAACGACGACGACTTGACGGAGAGCCACGGGAAGCCGCGCAATGCACTAACGAGAGGTCACGAAGTAGCCTAAAGCCCACACCAACGCATCCTCTACTGCACGCCATCTGGCGCGCTAAGGCAGTTGCACCTGCGCCTTCGAAACTAATGTCCGGCGCTGGCGCATGGCAAAGCGAAAAGGCTTGTCGCAGAATTACCCGAGTTTACTACAACAACAGATCTATCACATTTTGATTTTCTCTGTGCCCACGGCCAGCGAACACAACAGCAAACTCTCAACATTCCCCTTACCCAGCCAGCCGCCTCCTGCTCCGGCGGAACCAGCACCCCCCCGGCCATTTTTTCGCCGCACATCTCCATTAGTTAGTTGTAGCCGCGGCCGCGCTCTGGCGCTCGCACCAGCGCTTCTACTAGTTACCCGCATTGATGCGCTCTGCGTTGTCCAAATCATCGTGTAGCTCATCACGGAGGACGAAAATCAAAGCCCACTCCGTAGCCCCCAATAATGCTCCAGCGATTGACACACACACTCTACACACGGACACCCCGTCCCACCCGAGGGTCTCCGTCCTTCCCCCCTCCCTCCACTTCTTTCTCAGGTCCCTCCTCCATCGCCTCACTCATTCCTCCTTCCCTCTCCACTCCATGCGCACGTGTCCCATTTTGCCCTCTATCATGTCGTCATAATCATTGGGGTGCCCAACCTCCCCACTCTCTCTGTCTCTCTCTTGCGTGGTGTGGACCCTTTTAATGTGCCGCAATAAGCGAAAATCACAAAAGCAATTATTGAAACAAAAGATCTTCCTGTTAAACCCTGGTGGTGGCAAACCTTGCTTGCACGGCCACTGACTGGATACCGTGGGCGGTTAAGGCTTATCCGACGCTCTGGCGCCCTACTTCCTTGCTCCATGACTTGACCGGTTGTGTCTCTCTCTCCCAGGAACGTGGGAAAGGGGAAGAATGAATGCGGCGCAAAAAAGTTGGAAGTGGATAATCAATTCTCGTGACTTGGCTACGCCGCAAGCGTTCAGCCGGCCGGCCAGCAGGCTGCTCTCCTTTGAATTTCCGCAACGTTAAGCGGGTGGAACGGCTGTGGTGTGATAATTGTTTTCCGGCGGACCGCAGTCCGAAGAGGGGAACGAGTCGAGTACCTACTATGCAGTAGTCATGTATATCGTAAACAACGAAGAGCTCGTGATCATGATGCGATTTGCACAGAGTTTTGAGAGACAGAAAATGCGGTAGAAACTTCGATGTTCTTGTTGTTGTTGTTTGCGCTATTGGGTATCAATTCCCCTCCCGCTTGAACGACGAAATCAGCCGTGGAAAACTCCTTTCTCTCTTCTAGCTGGAAGAAAAGCGGAAGACCAAGCAAGCTATATCAGAAAATGTTTTGCGCCAGTGACTCCTTCTCTTGCATGCGAAAAACAAGGAAAACGAAAGCAAACGCTCGATGCTAAACAAAATCGAAAACAAAAACAGAAACCAGGCTATGCGGGGAATAACAGAAATATGGAAAAAGAGAAAAAACCAGAACGCTGAGCAGATGCAGATGCAAAAAACCAATGCAAGCCAACCCGATGATGATGATAAAACGCAAAACACCGGCATCCTTCTTTGAAGCGAGAGAGAGCCCCCAAAAAATTTCCCTTTTCCCGTTCCAGATCAAATGTGAAACACAAACGCATATCGCCGTAACTCGTGCGCTCATTACATGTCGTCCCTCCACAGTACAGGCCTTACGTGAAAAAAACAAAAGGAAGATGGCAGAGAGGGGCCGGCGAGGGGCCGAGGCCGAGGTCGGAGGAGCGTAGTAGGAGAGAGGTGTCGCTGACGGACACGTGGAGATCAGGAGATGCGATGCCTTTCGGGGCAGTCGTCATGAGTCGTGTGTCGCGTGCGTTGCTCGTAGAGGAGAGAGGTAGGTAGATGAACCATCGCAGTACTTCTCGGAGGTAGTAGAATCGTTTGCTTCGTTCGTTCATCGAGGTCGTGATTTCGGAGATCGAAGAGGAAGCCAGGAGGTGTTGGAAGAAGCCGCGCGGCTCCGGATAGCTGAGGGCCCCCGGCTATCTGGGGTGGTTGTTGCGCGGCGGCTTGGGAGTGCCGGTAGTGTCGTAGCCTCCACGACCCATGTCGACCATGGTGGGAATAGCAGGATTTCTTGAGCGGCTGGAGTTCATCTTCTGGAAGTTAGTCAGCACATGGGCGACAGCAGCGGGGTTGATGGTGGCAAACGTACGATGTGATAGATAGCAAAGCGGGGGCGAAGGAACGGCGCGGAACACAGCTGAAAGGACCGTAGGAAAGCTGGTACAGAAGCGGAATGAGATGCTGCAAATGTCTGATGTGATGTCTTCGTTGGTGTGGGAGGCGAATTGGCCACAATAAAGAAGGCGCGGGCTGATTGATGTGCGGACAAGGACCGAAAAAGCGGTATGGCGATGGTGAAAATTATCAGAGAGTCCCACACCGTCGTGTACCGTGGATCGACGCCGGCGAACGCTCAGACGCCAATAGAACGCATGATCCCCAGCCGACGCCGAGTCATGGCCGGGCGGCACGCGCTCTGCCATGCTCGGCGGGAGAGCAACGCTACTCCGGCGCCATCGTCAGCGCGCTCTGCGACACACCGACGACGGCTGGCGTCTGACCGGCGGCAGGGCGAGCGGGCTGCGCAGGCTGTGGTGTTGCGGGGGGAGGCCTGCGAAGCGCGGGCCATCCGTTTGACCTGGGAGACCTCTTCTGCAGCCAGCGTCCCCTGGTCCCTGTCGCCTGCAAGTGCTAACTAGTTGGCAGCGCTTGGGGCCGCGAGCGAGTAGGACCGTGAGTTGGCATGTGCTCGCTTCCGTGGCACTGCGCCGCGGCCAACGCATCAAGTGCTTCAGCTGAGTTCACACGCGGCCCGAGCCGCGGGCCTACGGGGACGGTGCGGCACGCGCGCTTCGCTCTAGCAAGGAGATGCCAGCGAGCCTGCAAATTTTTCGGAACGCCCGTGAGACTGTGTGACAGATCTCATTGCCGTCGCAGGGCTGATGCCAGGAGCAGCGTCGAAAATCCTCGCCCTAGCGTCCGTGTCAGCAACGTAGCAACCCACTTGCCAAGGCCACTTACGGATGCACCCGGTCAGACGACGTGACACGGACAATCGTGGGAGTTGGTGGAGTTGAATCTCGTTGACGCGCTTGCCGACGTAATCTTCTTTTTAAACCCGACCCCGGCAGAGCCCCTGCGCCCGCAGCCCGGGGTGCGGCATGCACTGTGATGTGGCGCGCTGCCGACGACTTGAGCCGCCAACGTCAGCGTTGCGCGTCCGGGACCACAGTGCCAGAGGCCTGCCAGAAACCGGCGTCCAGGGAGCCTCAATCGTCGATGGCGGGGCGCCGCGTGCGCGTCTGGAATCGTCGGCGGGCGCGCGTGTGCACGTGCTGCGGCTCTCAAGTCGCGTCTGGGGCCGGGGAGGGTGTGCTGCCCTGGTCGATGATTCGGAGCCGGTACATTGGCACTCGCAAGCCACAGCCGCGTACCATCTCCGGCGCTGCCGTCTCAGGAGCAGGCGGGTCTGATTGGCCGGCCGTTAGTCGTCCGCTTGGGGGAGGAGGGGAGCGGAGGAGGGGTTGGGCGCGGGCGCAACACTTGCCTTTAAGTCTGCGGCACAACATCTTCTTGGTGGCGCCGAGTCAGGTTCCCACTGTTCGCATCAGGACTAACACTGGCCGTGGCAGCTGCCCGAAGTTCGAGAACGCTGTAGAGCGTGGCGGCGAAGGGTCGGGCCGCAAAAACCTGGCGATCCCCATGACCGTATGACGAGCCCGAGGACCAGGTTGGGTGGTGGCTAGACGTCTAGTCCGGTGCGGGCAGGCCGTCTCCGCGGGCAAATTTGTACGGGCGATTAGCCGTCGGTGTTGTGTGTGCTCGCTTGCCTGTTGTTTAGGCGTGCCTCGTCAACCCTCGAAACGTCCCTCGCCCTCGCCAATTTGCCGACGGCGACAATATATGAAGTCGAGAGCCCGCTGCTCGGATGCTGCCACAAACGGTCACGCGGGGCCTGCATCCGTTAAGCGCCGGAAGCGTTGCGAGATTGCTGCGGAGATCAGACTGAGCAACACCCATCCGGACCCCACCACGACACGTCTTGATGTTGCGGTGAAAGGCCGTCCGACGCAATTTGCCGCAAATAGAAGCTCGTGAGAGAGTCCAGAGGCGAGCCGGCGCGGCTGTTGCGGTCAACGGCGGACTTGCGGTGTCGAAGTCACCAGCTCTCACTGGAGCAAAGTCGCGACGCCGACGATCCCGCACTGGCTGTGGCTATTGTTAGCACAAGGCCTCGAGAAAAGCAGCGAGATGGTGGTGACACTTAACCGCATCGCGACGCTTTCCGACGGCACCCGCCGCTGCCTGCCGGTCGCCGTAATCGTCCCGCAGGCCTCAGTCCGGCATTCTGACCGCCCCAGCCCTGCGAGCACGCTCGAGAAGAAGCTCGCGGCCGTGCCTTGGCGGTGCGGCGTCGCTGGTCCGCTGCGGAACCCGCGGGCCCTCGATTCTCAGCTCTTGCGCGGCCAAAAGAGTCAGCAGGCCACTGGAAGAAGTGAAGATCATCAGGCGTGCTGGGGCTGTGAGTGCTGAAATGTCCGCATCGGGGCGCTCATGCATCGTCCATCGTCCTCAGAGTGCTGCGCGTGCCGCCGTCGCTGAGCCCGTCCAGAGAAGCGCAAGTCTCAGCGCGGTAGGCTGGGGACGGGCGAGTTTTGTACGGCGGCGAACAGGCCACTTGGGAGCCAGCCAGACGCGTCCTGCTGCCTGCTGCTGCTTTCGTGTCCTTCTGGGCGTGCTGGTGGGTGAGATTTGCTTCGCTTACGGGCTTGTGTAACTGTGATGAGCCAGCCAGAGAGGCAGGAGCCCACCGAGCCAGCCCAGAGGGAAGCCACTCGCAACCCTGACGCCGATCCGCGTTCATGCAATTGCGAAACGCCCTCCGTCCAAGGCCCGTTCTGGCCCGTCGACGATCCCACGCAAGCCGTCCGTTTTATAGCCCATCCGCCTTCCACTGTTCGCGCGCCACGCTGCCCAGCCAGATTGTCTCACTCGGCTCGTTGCCGATGCCGCCCTGTGCTCCCCTCGCCGCCCTTATTCCCGCCCAATCATCGCCCAAGCATCTGTCATTTACGCTAGCGTCGTGTCTATTTTCACCTCATCTCGTCCCCACAATCCTTCCAACTCGGTCCTCTTGCAGCCCTATGAGTCCTGATTTTGCCAACTTTTAACCTTCTTGATCCTTTCTGCAGGTCCTATACAGCCTTACCACATATGCTTATTAAACATTTGTCGTCTTCACATGCTGCTGCGTGTGCGACTGAGTCGGGAATAAGATTAGCATCCATTTCTCCTTCTAGCAAAAACCCTGCGACTGTGCCGCGTAGCTCATTCCCTCATTATCTCAGAACCGCAGAAAAGAGCAAAGCCGATTACTGATATCAAGCAAGCCAGCAATTAGAACGGTCCAGATCCTCCCTTCGAGTCCTCCTGCAGCTAGCCGATCTGCTACATTGCCGAAAGCACCTCATATGCCGAAATCCAGAGCGATCATCCATTCCCCCAGTACATCGTTTGCCCGTTTCGACCGTTGCCCCATTATATCGTCATCGTAGCGCGTTGTCGTTTGAATCGATCCATCCTGCCTCCTTCAAGCAATCTGCCTCTCCCACTCCCTCACGACGACCCCCTCCAGGCCCTCAAGCGCCTCATCCACCGTCTCGCCGATCGGTCCAATCAGCACCAACCTCTGTCGATACTCCGGAATACCAGAACTGTACGGGCCAATGTACACGTCAACGTCCTCGCCGTCGTCCTCGTCGTCGCCGTCGTAGCCGCTGCGGCTGCTGTTGCCAGAGATAGTGCCATTGCCAGCGTCGTTGTTGTCACTGCCACCACCACCACCACTGTTGCCCAAGCCAGAAGAGCCATTCTCAACCGCAACGCCGCCGCCGTTTCCGTGTCCGCGTCCATTCTGAGCCCTGATGACGCGGCTGCTGCCGATGGAGGAGCCGTTGCCGTGGCCATGGCCTCGGCCAATGCCGATCAAGACGATGTCATTGGTCTGGCCGAAGGAACCACCGCTATAGCTGCCGCTGTCGGAGGCACCGGGCACACCGCGCATGTCGTAGGTCAGGTGGTCTGGCTGGTCCACGAGGAATAGGGCGGCGCGGTACAGGTTGCGGTTGCCAGCGGCTGTGATGGTTGTCATGCGGATATGGTGGTGGCGGACGGCGGGGTAGAGGCGGGCGGAGGTTTCTGGAGGAGGATCATGTCAGCGAGCTGTGTGCAGAGAAGGAAGATGTTGAGTCGGTAGGCAACGGCGAGAGAATGTGTGTCTGGTGGAAAGGCTGCTGTAGATTGGGGTTTTAGGGGAGGGGAGAAGGAGGAGGAGAAGGGCTAGCTGCGCTGAGCAGAGCAGAGTAGAGCAGAGTAAGGCGGAACAGCGTCTCGTTTCTGGCTTACTGGCCACCAGACCTGCTCGTCCCGGCTCCGTCACCGCACTGCAGACGCAGACGCGCTCTTCCACTCCCCTCTACCTGCCACCGAGCAACTTGGACGGGGGCACGTACCGAAAATGGACACCGTAACACCGCGTCCTCGCGCAGGATCGCTGAAGTAGCCGACGCCAGGTCCGCCCGAGAAGTGGCGGCGCGGCTGCCAGTGGTAGACGGGGAACGGGAAAGACGGCTGCCGGACGACGACGGTCTGCTCGGTGGTCGCCGCCGTGGGGAGCGGCTCGGCGGTGATGGGGAGCAGCGGGGCTGAGCTGGACGCCGCTGCGGGAGTGGGAGGAGGAGTCATGGCGGGGCGGAGCGGGCGGAGGTTGTTGTTGTTGGACATGGTTTCGGTGGTGGACTCGTGCGAGTGGGAGATCGGTGGAGGGCGCGAGAGAGGAGGAATGAGTGATGGAGTGGAGGGGTGGTGGTGGAAAGAGTTGGCGGTGCGGTGCGGTGAGCTGGAGCGCGGCGGTTGGGTCGGCCGTTTGGGCGTCAGGTCGGCTGCGGACAAGCGCTTGTCTGCGTGTGCACGCGCGCTGCATTCAACACTTGCTATTTCGTGCTCGGGTGCTTGGGGTTCTCGGAGATGGATTCATTGCCCGTGCAAATATTCGACGCCTACTGCCAATACTGTCGACGTGACGTGATAATACAGAGGGGTGCTGCAGCCGATGGCTAGGGCGAAGAATAGCGGGATGCCCGAGGGCAACTATGCCTCATCCTTTTCTTTTTAAATATGAACAAAAACAAAACAACGTATAGGGAGTTGAAGCTATTGTCCGGACGTATATGTAGAATTTCTAAATCGACATTCTCGTCCAGACAATAGCTTCAGATACCCATGACATGAACAAAAACAAATTAACTCCTCTGTAGAATGGATTCGTGGTAATGACAGCTAACTATCAAACGATATTAAAAGGCAACTCTTTGCTTCCTCCGCATCATTATAAGAGAGTGAGTAACCAGCATCGACAGATACATTGTTATTTCGTCGTTATCTGAAAGCTTGGGTTCCAGGGGATTCCATGTCGTCAAGCTCTCTTTTTGCAATTTGGTTGAAAGAAAATTCAGCGTCTTGAGCATAATACTATGGACCAATGCGTCGTTTAGCTCCTGGTGTCGGTCGTCGTTGCGCCAAGATTTAAAAACTTCATAGAGCGCATGAACAGCAATTTTGTCTTCCAAAAATGCCTTGGACCAGCGCTCCGGAATTTTTCTCGTAGCAGAGTTCTTGAATATTATCTCGTTGATGCTTGAAGGGTGTGTTGCTTGATCGTGTCGGTCTTGAATCAACTCAATCTCTAGGGGATCAATGCGCATCCATCGAGGCGACTTAAGTGAGAGCATTTTCCAGGACCACCAGATCTCGTTACACCATCTCGCGTAGCCACACGGCTTCACAGGCCATTGAACTCTCTTGAGCTTGCTTCCGTCACCGGAACGGCCGATATACCTGTACAAAGGCACGGAACCATAACCTGGGTACAGAGGTATCACGCCTTTACCGCAGAATGGATGCGGACAGATGATCTCGGGGGCCTGTGCTTTGCGGTCCCGGTTACTTCTTTCACTTTTTTCGTTCGACACAATTCTCTCCATGATATAGTGCTGAATGCAGGCCGCTCCGAAGACGTGACCACAGCGGGCCAGCATCGCTGGCCAGTGCAGTCCGTGCGCATATGGCTCAAAGCAGAGATTGCATATCGATGCAACTATCCCGGGAGTTGGTATGATGGAGACGAAATACGAAGGGGGCAACGCGCAGATCTTTAGATAGTCGTCAAGGACGCCGGAGCCTTTCATGTGGCGGCCTTTGAAGTTCGAGGAAGGTCCGAGAGCGACAGGATTGGGCGATTCGTCGCGTCCTTGAAGGATTGTGATGTGCGACATGAGCCAAGGGTCGAGCCAATTTTCGGCTGCGGAGGCGGAGTTGTCACCCATGGGTAGAATTGCGAGAAGGCGAGTTGCTCGATGCAGTGAAAGGTATGCCGATGATAAAGATGATGAATCACTTGGACACGTAAGAAGCGGGAGGGCCGGTGGAAGATGTAGTAATGCCGCCGCGCGACTTCCAGCGCAGCCCCCGACGGAAGCCACTTCCTCGATGTGAGAACAAATGATGTCACACCTCACCAACAGCAACGCTGACGAACCAAATGGTGTATTCCATAAGCTGCCGCCGTGGGGCAGAGTGCTATTCAACCAGAATCGCCAAGTTCTCCCAAGAATTCCATGCAGTCGCCTCACACAGACCGCTCACTGCGGAACCCACCAATTCTCGCCGAGAGAGATTTCGTTGTTTCCGTCGTCCTCGACCTTGACCTGTACCTCAGGCTCCGCCTGCTCAACATCTGCGGCGCCATAGTCCGCCATGAACCCAGCGAACGTCGCCTTGCGAGCATCCTTCTCCTCGATCTGCATAGCGCCATACTTCAATATGAACTCCGTGGAGAACACACCACGAGAACTCTCCTCCTTGCGCAGCGCCGATTCCTTTCCGCCCACATGCTGCAGGCCACCACCCAGCGCCTGGTTCTTCTCCACCGCGAGGCGCTGCTGCTGCTGCTGCTCCGTCTCCTGCTGTCCCACCTCTCCCCCCCCTCCTTCCCGCCGCCGCCGCCGCCGTCGCCACCACCGCCCTCCGCGGCCACCGGCCCACCACTAAACTTCCTCGCACTCTCCTGCATCAGCGACTCCCACTCACTCAACACATCCTCATTGCTCCGTCCGGCAATCTTCTCCTCGAAATCCCGCCTCGACGAGAAGCGCCGATCGCCCAGGCCGACGGCGCAGCGGCGCTCGTGGCTGCTGCGCTCGCTCTGACTCGCAAACGGCCAGTCGCAGCGCTCGCGGCAGTACCACATGCGCGTCTCGCTGCTCGTGCCTTGGCGCTTGCGTTCGATGGCGCGGAACTTCTTCTTGGCGACGCGGGACAGCGACGCGAAGTCGGGCGAGGGCTCGTGGTCGTCCTTGGTGGCCTTGCGGCGGCGCTTGGGGGTGGAGGGCTCGGTGGTGTTGTCCGTCACGGGGGTGGAGGCGGCGGGAGGCGGCATGGCCGGACGAGGAGGGGGGATGGACGGTTCATCATTGATGGGAGCGGGTTGGGCGGCGTTGGTGGGGGGAGTCTCGCTGGCAGCGAGATCCTGTAGGAAGTCGGAGAGGAAGAAGGACATGGTGGAGATGTTGCGTTTCGTGTTTGGGATGCTTTCGGAACGCGTGCTGTGTTGTTTTGAGCGGATTTTGCGCCGTTGCACTCGCGCGGAGTGCGCGATAGCGCCGTTTTATTTTCCTTGCTTTTCTTGTGCACAGGCGGTGGTGATGTCGGCCGAGAGAGAAGAGGGGGGAGAGGAGAAGAGTTGGGGGGAAGATATAAACAACAACAGCGCGCCCATCGCGACGACGGTCACGCGCGCCGCAACCATCTATAGCAGCCGCGACCCAGCTCACGAAGAACGGAGAAAGTCCACGGCGGTAGTTAACGAAGCAAAGGTACTAGAAAGAGTGGAAGTTTCTCCAGACGAGCGCTTGCGAGTACGCGGCAGGAATATCTCGAACCGGCACTTCTCGACCAGAATATCTTGGACGTCGATAAGCGCAAGCGCCCGCCCGCTCAGGCGACAACTCCAGCGCTTCAAGCTCTTACTGCTGGCGCCGTGCCTAAACAAGCAGCGCGTAGCTCGATATATATATGATGGACATACAGGACAAGGACTTCAAGCACGAGCAATCAGGTCGCATTACAAAGCAAGATTTGCATAGCTAAAAAGATAAGCTTTTCTCTTATGCTGATGTCTCAATGCACGCTGTCCGCAGAGTCTTTGACTTGAGTCTCGCAGTCTTTAGATGCATGAGTAGGCTGGTTCTCGAGAGAACACTAGCGACAGTGGTTCTTGGACGCTATGAGCACTGCGGAAGGCTATTGAAAAACCAGGCGCATTGGCTAGATAAGCTCCGAAATGATTTAGTGCGAAGATAAAGGAAAAGAGAGGAGCGTGGAAGAGGAGGAGTGGTCCTTTTAAAGGCGGCTAAGCGAAACGCTATGCTCCATTCGGACGGCGCAGATGATCCAGGCACCGCCGCACAGCGCCGCCCGCCCGCTTGATCGGCAGTTTGGAAGGTGGTTGATGGCCTGGAACGAGCTGTAGATGGCGTCATCGCCGCGCTCGCTGCCGCTGTGCTCAGCCTTGGGCATTCTCGCCAGCTCCGTTTGGCCCCTTCAGCCAGGTCGTCAGTGACTGATTCTGCGGCCACAGTGATGGTTGTCGTCACCAAACTGGATGACGAACTGACTACAATCTTTTCTGAGACTGGAGGCGGCGGATCAGTACATATTCCAGGCACGAAGACACTTTTTGAGTTGCAAATGGACATCGTTTTGGAGGAGGCCGCCGTGATATCACGAACCGCGCAAACAGGTTCCGAGCGAGATGATTCTATGCTGGAACACTGATTCTCGCCGTTTCTCTGACAACCCTGCGAAGCCAGCCGCAGTCAAAGCTTGTTCGCCAATCCTGGCAACGCTCATGCATGTCCAAGCGCTCGCGGCCTTTTCTGCCTCTCTCCGAAGCGCCTACAACCCAGACCAACGACACTCACTAGCAGAAGCTGACCACTCGCTTTCGCTCAGCAACTGCTCATCAATTCCAAGATCTTCCAGTGAGCCCCAAACCCTCATTCAAACAATACCGCGCTCACGTCTCACCGCAACCACCACCAGCGACCAACCATGCCGCTCTTCTACACCCCGGACCTCTGCAACCTCACCCGCGCGCGCGGCGTCGAGTTTCCGGTCAACCCGGCCCTCCTCTCCCCGCCGTTCTCTCCCAACCCGCACGACAGCAACTCGTCCGCCCCGCCGATCGCCGCCGCCGCCGTCACCACCGCGCCGGCGCAGCAGCTCAACCCTTCGACGCCAACCCACCACGGCCTGCCCGCTACGACGAGCCCAAGTAACACCACCGCGAATAACGACAATGGCAGCAGCCCGCTCAGCATCCCCGTCCGCGAGGCCAGCCACGTCTACCACGAGAGCTACATGCACGACATCGCCAGCCGGTCCGACCTCGAGCTGTCGGCGCTGACGGGCACCTTCCACTGGCGCGGCCTGGACCTGCTCCGGCGCAGCATCGCGTTCCACGCGGGCCTGCTGAACGCCAACGACGGCGCTGCTGCTGCTGTCGGCGATGAGGCGGCTGAGCGCAAGAAGAAGCGGAAGATGAAGCACGCGCTCGAGAGCTCAAAGGAGAAGGCGATTTTGTTCGTGGGTGGGGAGGGGGATCTGGTCGATAGGCATGGGGCTGGTGTTACGTGAGTGTCACTCTTTCACCCCCGTGATGGGAATGTTTGCTGACGATAACAAACCAGTGTCCCGCCCGCGCAGCTGCTGAGGCTGAAGACCCTGATCATCGAGCTGACGCCCGACCGCATCCTCGGCACCATCCAGTGGATCGAGGACCACGACGTCGCCCAGGTGTCGATCCAGCTGCGCCCGGCGTGCTTGGGCGCGAACCAGCAGTACTGCAGCAACTGCACCAGGCTCTTCTACGAAGTTGTAAGTAGTTTTGTCTTGTTTGTCCTGTGGTTGAAAGAGAGCAAAGGCAAGGCTGACGCAAATCTGTGTGTAGAACCGTCCCGGCCAGTATGGCACTGGCGAGCTCGCTGTGGACCCGTTGGGTATTTTCCCTTGCGGCCACATCTTGTGCAGGTGCTGCGTCATCGGCTGGCTCAACGATGTCACGGCCAAGGGTAGGCGTGGCACTCAGCCGTGCTGCATCCGCTTCTCGCAGCCTTACTCCTACTACTAGTCGGAGGAAGTACAATGCTGGGACGAATGGGGTCGGCGGTCTGCTAAAGGATGGAAACCGGAGACTTTCTACAATGGCTTCATGATGACATTTTCGAGAAACGACAGGATAATGGTTTCGGGATCAGCGTTGTGCTGACACGTGGAGATTTGGACATCCACTGGCTCTTTCAGATTGTTGGAGAACTTGGAAGGTTCAAGCATTCATGTAAAACTACGAGAAAATCCAGACAGAAACTAAAAGACAATGAGATGGCTATATAATTAGAAGTTTTCTTTCATGTGTTGTTGCTTGAAGATGAAGATAATAATCAATAAGCTGGGAGTGCTTTGTGTATAAAAGAAATATTCCTCGCAAGAGGTCAACGAATTTGTTTGTAGACGCCGGAGCAAATCATCTCCGAGATGCACTGGCGTAGTCACAATTGGTTGTATTTATTCACTTTTCACCTTCATCTTGTTCTTCTGACCTACATACTTACTGTGGTACCGGCTGTGGTAGCTTGTGGAGAGCTGAGCTCACAATGCGTCCCGTGAGCTCCCAGGACCGCAACGGGGCAATGGCATGTCTTATAGACACAATAGCTATCAATATTCACAATGTATGTATGTAAAGATGCTTACAAGCTCTATTCATGGAGATGACCTTGGTACGTAAATACCTCCATAACACGCACTCGAGCTGCAAAGCAACAGCGGCGCACAAGTGTGCGCATAGTAGAACTACCTTGCATTCTTCATTGGATCAGGAACGAATCCGAGCTGACTTCTGACTCCTTGTAGCGCTGAAACAGCTAAAGCAGAGTCGACAACCTGGGCAAACGCGCTCTTCTGCTGAGCCAATCAGCCCGCTTTGTCCGGAGCGCGAGAGACGTCCCACCGCTCATTCTTCTGCATCCTCCTCTACCTGCCCGCCCTCTCTCTCAGCTCCGCGCGCCCGCTTCTCACCTCCCACCACACCACCCTCAGCGCAGCGCGTCAGCATGGAGGTCTCACGCGATCGTGACCGGTACGCATGCCCTCCGCCAACCAGATCTTCCATCCTCCTGACACTCCACCCGCCAGCTCCGCCTCGCCTCGCCGCGACGACGATGACGCATCCAACAACCCCAGCAGCTCAGCTACCCAGCGCCGCCAGCTCCGCGACATGACGCCCCTATCCAGCGGCCGCCCCTCCAACCGCCCTATCACGGAGCAAAACCGCCAGGGCTTCGTCCACGACCCGAAAGTCGAAGCCGGCCAATACTACGAAGGCGCCCTCGTCTCGCGCCGCACCAAGATGCGGGAGGCCCGCGAAAAAGCCAAAGCTTCCATCCGCGCGCTGTTGGAGAAAAATCGCGACGCCAGCGAGGCTGCTGCCATCTACGCCGCCAGCAAGCAGTACCCCTTCTGGAGCACCCCGTCCATCGGCACCGCCACTTACGCAGCGGCTGCCCCGGCGTCTACTTCCGTTCCGTTCGGCCCGGCCAAGCCTACGTCACCTACGACCTCGACCCCCAAAGTCGTCCAGAGCGCGAACTTCGTCCAGAAGAAGCCGCTGCGCGAGATCAACGCCGCGTGCCGCAAGGTGCACGAGGCCAAGAAGGCGGCGGGCCACAAGAAGGCGCGCGACATGTACTTACTCCGCTCGACCAGCCCCATTCCGCAGTTCGCGGCCGACTACCAGCCTGAGGTGTTCATGAGGTGGGCGGGTGGCAGGGAGGAGTTCAAGCGCAGGGTTGGGCTGATTGAGGGGGATTTGAGGGCGAGGGGACTTCTGAAGCGGCAGGGGGAGTAGGTGGGCGGCGGAGTTCAAGCAACGCCAACGCGTCGTCTGGATATGAGGTTGTTGGGGCTTTGGGGAGGCCGTGTTGGGGCCGTTCGCCTGTTGCTACGTCCACCGATCAAGGTGCTTCAGAATTCTTCCATGGGCTCGTTGTGGATGTCAATCATGTTCATCCGGCGGCTAGCTATTCCTTTTCCTTCATCCATAGCTGGAGAAATGAGATCTTCATGTTCAGACTCGATCATGACATTGGAGTGACCTTTTGTGCAAAACCAACCGCTAGCTGTCTGTTCAATTGTCTAATTCTGAGAGCGGCGGACGGCTTTCTTGCCATACCAGACGCTGGTCCGCGGGGCTGGGCCGTCCTTGGTGTTTCCCAGCTCGTGCAGACCTTCTGGCACGTTCTCTCTGGGCCCAGCATGTCCGTCCTGAGCCTCACCTGCCGCTCTCGGCTGCGCCGCGGCGGCGGTTGCCCCGCCGGCCAGGCATCCACGCAGCCAGCCCCATGACCCGGTGATGAGCCGCTAGCTTGCGGGTATAAAAGCCCGCCTATTCCTTCGCTTCCTCCGCATGCTCCAGGTAACCTAACACAGGCTCTAGGACTGTAGCGGGTAACTGGTCTTTTCGACGCTACAGAGGTGGGTTTGCAGCGACTGGACTATCCATGATTCATGGAAGTCCACGAGTGAAACCCAATTTTTGGAACACACACACATCACTCTTTGTGCTTTTCGTCGAGCAGCGTGCCTTGAGCATGCTCTGGAGGAAGAGCGAGCGAACGGACCACACCGCGCCTATGCCGGACACTCTCACACACTGAATTCACATGCTGCTGTGCGATGCCCGTCCGGCGACCTGCGGACGGTTGCCCTGCCAGCCAACCGGCCCGTCGTATGATCCGTGACCCGGTGACGAGCCGGCTAGGTTGCGGGTACAAAAACCCCTCCTACTCTTCGCTTCCTACCTCTTCTTCTTTTTTTTTTCTCTTCACAGGGTGGATGGGAGGTGAAACTTGCAGGCTGTTCTTCTTTTTGTGCTTATGTGGTTTCGCAGTGACTGGACTATCCACCGCTCATGGATAGTCCATGAGCGAAACCCAATTTTTGGAAATCATCAGGGAGCTTGCTCTTCCGACAAGATTCTTTTCGTCGAGTGGCTTGCCTTGAGCAGGCCCTGGAGGAAGAGATGGCAGCCAGCGCAAGCGAAGTTGCAAGCCTTGCAAGCCATGCCTTGAGGTCGCGCCGGAACTTACGGTACATACACATGCCCTTGGCCTTAAGGTGCTGCTACATGACGGCGGCGGCAGCGGCAGCGATGGATGGTCGCCCTGTCCGCTGGCGCGACGCGTGCCTGTGAGGCGATGAGATGCTGATGGTGGTCACAAAACCAACTCTGCTTCGTTGCTGCCGCTCTTCTGTCTCAGCGAGAGAGACTGGTTTGTCTGGATAGGCGAACGTTTGGGAACAACAGGGAGTCCGCATGGTGAAGCATCTCACAACACTTTGCCTTTTGTCAAGCGGCTTCCCTTGCGCAGGCGCTGGAGGAAGAGGGCGAGCGGCAAGCCTTGCAACTGGGCCATCCTGGAGCTCAGGCGCGTACAGAGAGTGGCAAACGGGTGTGGTCGCGCGTAGCGCGGTGTCGTGCGCACACCCGCGACTGAGCTGCTTGCATGGCGGCTTGAACCTACATGATCTCACATTGCACGCGGTCATGTAGCCACAGCCATCTTAGACGCTGCTCAGGCGCGTCCCGACAGCCGTCCAGCCGCGGCGAGAGAGTCATCATGGCGCTGCGATTGCGACCCTCCCATCCATATTAATCGCGGTGGCCGGCAAATGCAATGTGGTGTTCACTTTCGAGGTAGCGCACCGTGAAGTTGGACTCCACTGCGACCGCCTGGCTCGCCTCGGCACCGCTGAGGAAACGAAAGGCGGCATCTTGCCCGTGTCTGCCGCCAGGGTGTTTTACGTCCGATGCTGGCGCCTCAAGTTACTATGGGCGAATGCTAACCATCGGCCGGGGGCTTGACATTCTGTTGCGCAGTTCTGGCTCCAGAAGCCTGTTTCCTGTGAAATGTTCTGCGGAGCAGGCATAGGATGAATTTGAACTTCTGCTTTCGCCAGATAGATGTCCTTCACAATCCCGATTTCTTTGTACTTCTGCGTGGGAGATGACTGACAGAGCTTCTATGCGAAAAGGTCACTTCAGACATTCAAGATGGGCAGTCGTTCTTGAGCATTTTTCCTTATTTCCTTGAGCTTAAAAGCGCACAGGCTTCTTGCCCTCTTGTGTGATTTTCATGAATGTCAGCTATAGGCGATGGAGGCGCTTCTTTGTGAGACAAAAGCTGCGATGAGACATGGTTGTAGACACTTCATTGCTTTGTTATTCTCGGGTCACAACCTTACATAAGGCCAACAGAAATACAACACCCACAGGTTGGAGGAAGCGTAGAGGCGTCCAACTCAATGCTCGGCGCCATCTGTATTTAGTTCAACCTCTTACACAGCGGGGTGGCCAGCAGGTGTACTACCGCTTCATTGCCACGGATAGCTGTAGACATCGTCTACATCTAAGACCCTTCCGTGTCTGCCGGTGTACCTGGATTCATGTCCGCAAGGGTGCCTCGATCTCTCGCTACCCTAGCATTTACCAGCTCCGCATCTATATCCTGCCTCATCGTGCTTGCGTCAGGCCAACAGGCCCGTAGCTCAAACCAATCTACCTCCTTGGGGAGATGGCCCCAGGTGCAGAAAGCCCACTAGCCTGTTTATGCCCCCCCTCTCTCTCTCGAAGCCACAGTATCATATTCGTCAGCGGAGCTATCTGCCCTCTTCCACACACACTCTCTCCCCATGTCCAGCATCATCACCACAAACATCAGCACTGGCTGGCACCATTTATATCTTCCCTCTCTCTCCAGTATTAGTGGCGGCGGCTTCAGCGGCAGTAGCAGTAGCATCATGCCGAAAACTTAGTTGGCGTTTGCTGTAGGGGATGGTACTGGGGACAGCGGTTCGTAGAGAACAGCTGTCAGGCCGTGAGGCGGGCGGGCGATCGCGAGTGTGGAGTGCGGCCAAAACGCAGGAGGCACGGGAGTGACGAAGGGTCGCGGGGACGAGTGGAGACTCCGCGGTGTTGGATTGGGCCGGGGCTGCGGAGACTAGAGGTGGAGGAGGAGAAGGCAGTGGGACTGCGGTGCTGGATGCTGTGCGAGAGGGTTTGGGCGTGGTGGAGCGCCGTTAAGCTATGATGGGTGCGGTCGGGTCTGCGCTCGCTTTCTTGTTAGCTTGGAGCCTTGGTTTTGGAAAATGGGGAGAGGGTTTGGGCTTTTCAAACGAGCCTGCAAATGCCGTCAGCACAGTGGAGCGCGTGGAGGAGCGTAGAGGTCGCCGAATACTGCCTAAGGAACGGATCTTTGGCTGCGGTGGCGCTTGCTTCTGGTCCGCGTAATCTTGGGCTTGCAGATAAAGCGCCGCTCGAGACCGAATGTCCGTCAAGGCTGACAAAAGTAACGCTGCGGCGAAGAGAGGGACTGAGGCTTGGTGTGTGGCTGTCTGTGGAATGAAGAGCGCGGATGCTAGAGCTGCACATCAACGTCTGTGAGAGTGACGTCAGAGGATGGTTGCGCTCCTTTGCTGCCTAGCGCTCGCTTTGCACGGAGGTTGCTCGCTGGTCCAAGCGGAATCAAGCTTGAAGGTCAGGCGGGATATATCGGTAAGGTGCTCTCCTGCGTAGTTGGAGTCGCAGGGGCAGTGTTGGCGCGGCCTGAGTTGCAGCGCAAGACGTTCGAGTGCTCCCCCCGATTCCCTGGCTGACAGCTTCCGGGCCACAATGCGGACGCCGGAGTGGTCCGCTGCCTCTAAAAGATCTGTGTATCCACTAGATAAGACGGCGAATGCGCATGATGGGTGAGGGGCATTGAGCTCCGTCGCCTGGACAGCCGACAACCTCAGCGCTGGGGTCACTGTCGCTCGCTGAGGACATCCGCCTCCCCAACTCTGCTCGAGCCCAGTCTCTCAAACAAGATCCTCAAACGTTCCCACCCTCCCATCAAATCCGCCGCACAGTAACGTGGGCGATCTCGCCCCGCGCTGCATTGCCGCCGAACCGTCCTTAAACCAACACACCAATCCCCATCTCATCCGACGAGACACCACGAACCTCCGCGCGTGCGCTCGCTCTCCACCAACCCGTCCTGAATGCCAGCCATCCTCGAGCTAGTCCACCCTCCACCGATCCCGTTTCTCTCCGCCGCGGACCATCCCCCCTGCTGCCTGATTCCTACTCTTTCGTCCGCGCGAAAGCCCGCTCTGAGCGCGAAATCTGCCATGCGACACCCGACCCCACATACAAGGACAGTTGTGATGCTGACAGGCTTCCACGCTGACGCACAGCTCGAAACAGGCGCCGGCACCCATCGCTGACGCCGTTGGCTGTTGCCGTCAGATGTGTGGCAGCCAGCTTCTGATGCGGCAGACACTTTGCTCGGTTGGTCAGGGAAGGAAATGAAGGATTCCAGAGACAAATGGAGGCGATGGACAATGGCGGTAGAACAAACGCTGCGGAATTCAGAGAAGGGCGGGACGCTCCCCTGGGACGACGCGCTGATCGGCGCTGCATGGTTCCGCCTGCTATCCCCCTCGACGAGCACACTCTGATCACACCGAGAAGGCTGGACGTGGCTAATATTGGGAAGATTCAGGAAGCAGTTGACGAGGCTTTTCCATGGCCAAAGTATGAAGCGCAGACGCAATTCAGGAACCACAATATGGCCACCGTCGCCACGTAGCCATCATTGGTAAGCGAAGTCGCTTCGTGAGCCAGGGCAAACGTAATGGAACCGAGGTACAGTCAGGCCTTTCAGAGGATACCGCCCGCTTGGTCAAAGAAGTGGTCGTGGGAACCCACATGAGGCAACAGCTGAAGGACAGGAGACTAAACACCAAGTAGCGTACCCATACGTTTGCGTTATTTGTTGGTGGTCCCTTTCACAGTATGTTTCATGGTATGAATTTCACAAGGAGTGCCTGGGCTGCAAATCGGGTAGATTTCCTGTGCGGCGAATGCCTCTTGACTGAACAGAGCTGACATTGCGGGTAGTGTTTCATGTAAGTCTGCACTCTTCTCCCCATTCATTGTTGAGAATTGCTGCTCAATTTCTGTTGTAGCTCTTCCAGACGTCGCCATGAACTTCGTCATAAGCCCTCTCGAAGGGGCCCATCTCGACAAGTTCTGGATGCAGAGCCACCTTTGCCAATTATTTAAGATAGTACTAACAGGTCCACCGCCAGATATACACAATGAAAGCAGACAGGAGTTGAACCGTCGTTGCTCAACGTCGCTCAGACCGTGCGACCATGGCTCCTACGTGAGAGATCTCAGACCACGAACCGAGAGTTCAATATTCTCCTCCAGAATGTATTAGGGCATATTGAAGCTTGGGTACAAGTCTACCCCGCGGCTGGAGACAGGGACGTCAAGTTTTACCGCTTCAAAACGCTGGACGAGTATCCTCCGACTGACAAACATGCGGCGCTGTTGTTGGATCAAGGCTATATTCAAGGGAGTTCAGGCAGACCATACGGGTCATTTGCGGGTTCTCACGACAGGAATATGAAAGGCCGCATTCTGGAAGGCTCGTTGACTACAGATAGCCGGACCTTCGTGTGTCTTTGTTGCTCACAGCGGCACTCTGAAGGTGAGACGTCTGATTTTGGACTGCGAAGCATAGATGTCAAGAGTTTTCAGGGCAGCTTCCGGATGGTAGGTACAGTTTGGCTCTTCAGATATCTGATACTGATACTTCAGCGCTTCGTTCTCATCAGTCATTGTAATAAAGGTGTGACCTGCGGTCATTAAATCCAGCGCGGTTTCCTGCGGCTGGGACGCAATGCATATATAAGGAGGCACTTTGAGCGCAGCTGGAGTTTATGAGACCAATCCAAAATATAAGTGAGGCTGATCATCCAGATGAAAAGTCTATAGAGACGATTGCTTGTGAACCTTGGGAAAGGATGCCCGTTGCTCACCCGCTCCATGGGCATCTGGCCCCACTTCGCTCGATGGTCTGCAGCGTCTTCATGTGCTCACCTCTCACCTCCTATTCAGTGCTACAGATGCTGGTCCTGCAAGCCGGCCCAAATCAGTCCTTCACCATGCCGTCACCCTGACTTTCAGTGCCATTGCTTTTCTCGGTTCCACGGAACTTGAAACCGGACTTTACTCGTCCACTTGAGACACTGTATGGAAGCGGGGCGTTGAAAGGATCAGACATATATCTTGCTATGGGAGAGTCTATACTTTACGAGCAAGAAGTAATACTTGCTCCTCATGGGGGCCATAATTCGCCAGAAATTACATGAAGCTCCTTGTTTGGCAAGCCCATCGGCCCGTCCGAGAATGGGGATATCACTGAAGTTGAATTCAACACCTGGATGGCGTATAAGGACAGGTCATAAGCCAATCGCATGGCCATCATCGCAGCGGCCTCCCACAAATTTGAAGCACGCCATAATCGCTGTTTCCGCATCAAGACAATCAGCAGCAAGCGCATGCCGCAGCGCCCGAAGAGCCTCTGCCCTGAAGCTGAGCTGGAGGCTGCGGATGACGAGGGGCCTGGTACAGCGCGACCTCCCACTCCCTCACCGGAGCACTCCTGCCCAATTCGTGCCCACTCCGTCGCCAGCACGAGCATCTGGCCCCTTTAACCGAGCCACCTGCTTTGCCCTCGGGCTTCCACGAGCCAGGCTGTCAGGCACCCGCCGCTCCAAGCCCATCATGCGCCGCGACCCTGCCAGGTCATCCTGCCGAAAGAAGCAGTTGCCCAGCTACCGCCCCCGTTGCCCGACGCAACAACCACTCGTGCCGGCGCAACCAACAAGTCTTGGCGTGCCCTTAAATAGCCCTCCAATCCTCGCCAAACGCTCCTCTTTTTCTTCTTTAGCTCTCTTTGCCTTTTGGCTTAGATCAAGCGAAGTAGCTGTTCTTTCGAGTTTAATCTCTCGAATGGCCTCCGGGCCCCGAAGATTAAACCAAAATTTTGGAACCGGGTGGCTGGTCCCTGAGCTCCGCTCATACTTCGCTGCCACAGTGTCGCTCGTATTGCACTACTTCGGGCTGACGCGACCTTCTTTTTTTTTTTTTCGTCAATTTGCTGGCCTTGAGCCGGCTCTTGAGGAAGAAAAACATTTTCTCATTTGTGGCTTGCTACTCTCCCTTTGGTGTTTTGGTGAGCTTTAGCATATCTAGGTCTTCGATGTTCAGCGCCCGCCCAGCTTAGCTGCCATTGACTGCGGCGGTTGTGATGCCCATCAGCTCCAGTTAGGAGGTCAATCTTGGTGGTTTGACCCTGGGAGATGCTCTCCTCGACGGTAGTGACGCGAGCCGCTGTGGGCGCACGACAGACCATCGCGCGCGCTCGTCACTCAGCTCGTAGCAGCTTTTCGACAGTTATGCCGATGCCCCAGCGGCGCATATAGCGTTTGGGTCGCTCTGTAGTATTGTTCCATCCGTGCGGTCTTGTGCGCCACAGCCTGCGTCGCGAAGTGTTTGTCCTGGCGGTGCGACGCGGGTGACGCCAGTGCTTTGGCAGGACTACACGATACTAAGCCTTGCTGCTATCGCTCCGCTGAGCATGACGGCCATCATACGGCGACAAGCTTGTTGTGGTTCCAGCGTCACCTTCGAGCTGTCAGGAAGCTCGTCCGCGCCGCCCATCGCATCCCACAGCCGTCGATGACCGCGCTCAGCCAGGCTCGCGCCGCGACCCTCTGGACGGCCTCCAGCTTGCGAAGTTATGTCCAGCAAGCC
Organism: Lasiodiplodia citricola; assembly: GCA_023089105.1. NCBI lineage: Eukaryota > Fungi > Ascomycota > Dothideomycetes > Botryosphaeriales > Botryosphaeriaceae > Lasiodiplodia > Lasiodiplodia citricola. Next base: position 168,816 of record JAJNLL010000062.1, on the reverse strand, counting down.
GCTACTGCACTTTTTCGCCTCACCCATTCACTGGATAGAGAGACTCACGACAACCTGGTTGCCGCAGCCCGGTTCCGCTCGGCGGCCTGCGAAGCCCAAGCTCATCTACACCCGACAGCGCGCCTCTGTCTCCGGCGCGAGATCTTCGCGAGCTGCATATGTCCGCACTGCAACACTACTCCCCGCAATATCCTTCACGAGCTGCCTCCCTCGTAGCCTGATGCAGCTGCTCCTGCAGCCGCAGCTCGTCCCTCGCCGTCACGCCGTCACGCTCCACGCCATCCGCCGTCTCCTCCGTCCGCGTCCTCCCGGCTCTTCGCCAATCCTCAAACACTAACATGACCGACGTCGACGCCCTTCCCAATGTCACCCGCCTGCTGGATGGTGCAGCATCACGCGCGCCCAACAGCTACTGCTCCAGTCGCCGTCGCCGCAAGACCCGCGCACTGCGGTAGCTATCGCGAAACGGGCGACGTCCTGCTCTCACATGTAAGCTCTTGGTCTTGCCTTTGCTGACATCTCTGCAGAATATCTCATTGCCCATGTCTACACGGCACGATATCCGCCCATGCTCCTCGCAATCTCCCATCCGCCTCCGCTCCGGCGGTGATCTCGATTCGTCCCCCTCCACTCCATTCCAATCCGATGACTCTTGCGTCCTTTCGAGATCAAGCGGCGCCCCCAAGCGGCGAACGCCGATCAAACAGCCATAACTACCGGAAAAAGGGCAGCCGCGTCGTTGTTCGAAGCCGCTCAGGAACAAGGACCTTGCGCCACCGCTAATGGGTTCGGCATTCTTTGACAGCCGGTACGGCGGCACTGGCAAAGGAGGGCTCCCGAGCTGTCCCAAACTGAGAACATGGAGGATGGACATGGCAGCGCGGGGTTTCTGGATGAGTGTGGGGCTCAGCGTGGGAATTTTAGAGCCAGGTAGGCATACTCTGCGCTTTTCAAGAGAAGAAAAAGGCGCTGCTGCTGGAATCTTTGCCTGAGCTCGTGGAGGCGAGGCTGTTGGCTACAATGGGAACCAGCATGGACACCATGAAGGCCGGAAAGTACCAGAGCTTGCTGTCTATCTGGTTGTGAAAGCCGAAGGGACAAAATGAGGGCTGGGTTCGTTGGGCGAAACATATCCTGTGTTCTGACTAGTACAGGTGCGTCGCTCTTTGTACATGGAGGTTGAGGGCTCCTCAACTGGCTCTCTGCATCGAGGGAAGTAGAGAGGCTTAACGTGCTTTCAGCCTAACAATACGCCTTGCTTCGTGGCCCTTCTGCGTCCTGATAGCCCCTCTACGCTCAGAGCCTCCCTTCAGTGAAGGCCGTGGAATCGAGACTGCAATTGACACAATGTCCAGTTGTCTCTTTTTCTATTTGCGAACAGGGCGCATCGGTACTCTAGAAAATTGTGCAATGGCGCAGTGGCTACGCCGAATAAACATTGGGCATGCCTGTTGCAGATCTCTACGAGGGGGGCATAATACCCGAAGCCAAAGCCACCTCCTTTTTCTGCTGGCGGTTCAGAAGCTGCTCACTGGGTCATAGATATGAAATTTCCGCCGAGAAGCTCGCAGAACCCATCATCCTCCACTTCTACGGCAGCGCTTCGATGCTCGGTCACGGGCCAAAGGAGGACCGCAGGCACTTCGCGCGGATGAGCATTTGCGCCAGCTTCTTCGCCGCCTCACACATGCTCTACTCTTCATGCCATCCAGTTGAGCTATCAATTCATTGCTAACTTAGCTGGACTCGTACACAGCAACAGAAAATTTTCTCTCGTCCAGCACTGCACTGATCGCTAGCGCTGACGATCAAAAGTAGGATGGTGCCCTGTTATCAGCGATCTACGGCATACAATGTCACCTAGCCTCCATGAATATGACATGCCTGCCCAGTGCACCGGGCCTTGTGTGGCTTGCGGGTGCCCGCCAGTGGCATATCACAGCTCCAAAACAAGACGATCTTGATGGCCTTGCAATCGTCTCACCCACGCAGCGCGGTTGGCGTTCCCCAGACGGACGAAATGAAGTAACAACGTTTGATTCAATGCAAGACCAAGATAAATGAATTATGCAAACTGTCTCCACGGGGTAGCATTGCGAGCTTTAGACCTATCCAGCAGGTGTGACGCTTCTGCCCCAGAGCCGGTCAACCAACCACTGGACTGGATATGTCGTCGGAGCGATACAACGTGGCATGAAGAGACACCAGTCATCCGCGTCGTATGAGGCCAAAATAGTTGTCGCCTTCATGCTCTCGTGGTACTCGGGATAAAATTCGGCATGATCCCGGTCGATTATGCCAGTGACGGCCCAATTGTTGTTTTCGTCAACATCAACAATGATGTTTTCCGGCCGGAAATCGCCATGACTGAAGATAGACTCGGTCGGCGGTGGAGGAAGAAAGCTTCGGAGAAATTTAATATAGGCTTCGGTTCCATAGTTGTCGGCGGTGAAGACCCAGTCCCAATGCTCAGTGCCTGTTTTGATCGGTTTGTCGCTTGTATGCGACATGACCGGGCGCATGTCTTCCACGATTTTGTTGTGAATGCTTCCCAGTGGCTGGCCATCCTCTCGCTTCAGCCTTCTCATTTGTCCGAGTATCTTATCGAGTTGGTGTTGAATGGAGAGCTTCTGTTTGAGTTCAAGCGTTTTCCACACTACTCCCAGCGTAGCCGACGGGAAGTATGTCATAAAGGTGATGTTGCAGACCCCCATGTTGACCATTCCGTGAGGCCTCGGGGCAAGAACATTACGCGCATTCTCGGCGAGAAATTTCATTGTTGACTAGCCGTTTCGAGCGCCAGCGTATCCAAGACAGAGAACCTTCGCGGCGATTTGATCCCCACACTTGAATACAGCGCCCCTGGGATGGAATGCCCAGAGCGTATCAGAGGCCCGTAGCAGGGACTTTATCGGCTGAAGAAGCGATGGCGCAGCTTCATCGGAATCAGAAGTAGGCGTAGAGTGTTGATTGAGTAACTCTTGAACCGTGTCGGATAGAGGCTCTTCGATTATAACAGTGGTTGCGCGGTCCAGCTCTTCAAACAGTGCCGGTAGGGCCTTCAAGTCATTTGTCTGAAGTGGTTTCTGATAATAGGGATTGGGAAGTCTTTTGAACTGAAACTGAGGTGTTCCTGGCTTGCTTGTAACTGGTGAGTTTGTCTCAATAATCTGCTGGAATGATTGACAGAAGGTCTGTTTCGGGATCCCTCTCGAGTACCGCTTGCAGGTGGAACATGAGGTTGCGATTCAGCCCAGCAGCCCCACTAAGCTTAGGGGGAGGGTGGCATTTGCGGGGCTCTTGAGAGGAAGCCATGGTGAAGCTTCCGGTGCAGTCACAATGTTGAGGCTTCGGTGGGGTTTACGAAAGCAAGTTTGCAGAGCGGCGCAAGGAAATGCTGCATGATAAGATAGCCTGGTACAGCAGGCAACAGCGTCGCAAGTCTTTCTGATTCGGGACACAGGCATGCGACACAGCAATGACTAGTATGATTTTTAGTTAGTGCGCGCGCTTCACGATTCGCGAATAAGTGGGTGAGCCAACTCAATGTCATATCAGAATGAGATAGCTTTCCTATAGTATACAGGCACCCTTGTGATCCATTCAAAGTTTCATTCAATACCTTTGGTCAGAGGTAACCGGCTAACTGTGTATCACACAACCACATGCTACCCTCTTAGCAAGAGCCCACCGTTACGACCAGGACCTTGCATAGTATCTGTCAGCAATTAACCCCTGTTATACATTTGTCGCCCTGCATCAAGGTTTCTCCACTCGAGTTTGCGTTTCTTAGAATTGTAACCCATTTTCTTCGCGTACTTACTCATCATACAGTCAACCCCGTCCAGAATGTGTCCATCATCTACTCGGGCACCATGGCGGCATGCGTCTTCTTGAACATCTATATAACCATGTGATATATTCCCATTGCGTTGAAGTAGGGTTTGGCTTCCTGATGTGTAAAACATTTCTGCGTTTATAAATGGTGGAGCGTACGCCCTCATGGTGGGCTGGGATGGTAGTGAGCGGCGAAGTGGTGGTACGAGGAGTGCGACGAGATAAATACCTGACGCACTGATGAAGCAGTTGTCTAGCAATTTTGAAGTCGTCCTTGATGCTCTACAACGTCCACGTTCCTTTAACCCCGGCTTCACAGATGCGCGTTGTGGGCATGGACTACGAGGTTCTTCGACTCCCTTAAGCTGTGCTGCATAGGGACTATAGGACGACGGGCATTAGATGAATGCTATCTGCCCCAAAGGCCTCCATCCCCGACGCCCACCACCGCCGCCGAAGCAAGTCTTCTCTGTCAGGAGCTTACGAACGCCCCTCTTTTCCATCTTCATTAGGCGGCTCGCGCCCCCCTCAGTCTTGCCAGAACTACATCCAGTAGCTCGTTGCATGCCGCCTCGGCCTCCGGCGGCCGGGCTGCTGGCCTGAGTCGAGAATAAAGAGAACAGCGCGAGAGCCTCAGGCAAGGCTGAAAGCTGCCCGGCCAAATCAGGTCTTTCGCATAAAGGGAATGTGTTTGGCGCCATCCGTTTGTGTGTGTGTGTGTGTGTGTGCGCAAACCAAGCGCCAACCTTGTGGTACAACGAGAAGCCGCTTTTTTGGAGGAAGAAGGCGATGGTTAAGCGAGTTTCCGTCTTTAGTCCACTGGATGGATGTTGGGGCATCCGCACGTGCCCGTTGGGGGAGGGCGACGGGTATAGAGAAAGCCAATTTCTGAGGGCGAACGGCCGGGAGGGATGGTGCCGGAGGAGCCCGGCGGCGAAAACGCATGAGATGGCGGATCCCCTCTCCGCCGCTTGCTCTAATAGGCGGACCACCGCCTTCTCCCTCTCATACTCCCTCCTCTCTTCCTCTCTCTGTTCCACCACTCCCAACCCCGACTCTACAAAAGGGCAGAAGTCGCACCCCAACAAGCACAATCCACAAGCTGTCTGGGCTCCTTCCCAGATCGATCTGGAAAGGACTTTAGCAAATGGACCGAGCCATTGAATGCGATGCAACGAGAGCCCGTCGCACTTGTCTTGGTCGCGGGAGTGGTCCTTGCAATACGCGACGCAAGCTTACCGAGGTCCCTTTCAGTGGAGATTCCATGTCTTGGATCTAATATTTCTTCCTTTTTTTCCCCCACCAGAAAATGACTTAATGAAGAATTGTGTGCGGCAGGCGGCAAGCCACGTCTTCGCGGTTCGGTACGACAGGGGCGTAGAAGAACTCCGGATTCAAAGTCGGATATATTCCACGAGAGATGTTCGAGGGCGCTGTGACCACATGCCACCAGTTCGATCTCCTTCAGAGTTCCAGGGCTCGTGGAGCCCCTGCTCTCCTTGCCCAGAAGACGAAAGTTCGGGCTAGGCGAGATTGCATCGAGTACGCGCGGTCAGGACCACTCCCCTGAATGGCCAGTCGAGCGCGAGTTGATTTGCAGGAGCGTTTCTTACATAGACTTTGGAAGTCATAACTGGCATTGCTTCTCGGAGCGAGGTTGCCGGCTCCGGGTTGCGAAGGCCCAGAGCCGGCCAAATCGATGCTCTGGATGATGAGGGATATGATGAGCGCCTCATCGCTCATGCGACCGACTGGGGATGAGAATTCCAAAGCGGGGCCAGAGGCTGAGCAACAGGAGCGGGCGTGACATTGACAGGGCGGGAGCGACGAGGTTCAGCTCCACGGCAGGTGAGAACAGGACCGTTGGCGCTGTTGACAAGACGAATCTTACCGTCAGCGCCGGGGATTAGAATGCCAAAGCGCGGCATCTTTCCCTTGGGGTCAGCGTACTTCTTGTGAACGACATGCGCGGTAGGCTTGGAAACGCGCTCCTCATCGGTAATCTCGTGAGCAACGAGAACCTCTTGTTTGCGAGGGATAGTCAACACGGACGCTCCGCCGAGGCTCTCCGTCGAGGAAGGCGACGGGGTTGTGATCGAAGGTGAGGCCCAGGTGGATGGATTCAAGGATCGACTCTCCCGAGCCGAACTTATGCCAGTCAGGCTGGCCAGGCGCGGAGATCGACAGCGCGAGAACCGAGCCGAGAGAAGCAAACACTTGCATCGAGACGAACCCCTTAGTGGGGCGAAGGTATAGAATCCTCCAAGAGACTTCCAGGAGCACCAGGTCGAGTGATAATCGACGTTGAGGCCGTGATTATGCCAGCGATAAGGATGCCGACGCACCCTTCATCACCATTGCTCCGACGCTGTGTTTTGGTGTGAATGCGTTCAGAAAGGTGGTGAGCGCGGCTGAAAGCATGTAAGCGTCATTGCGCCAGCTGGTCCATGGGCGGATGGTTGCTGGTGGCGTCGTCCAAGCCTGCGGCCAGTGGCGGAGGACTCTGCTTAGGTTCAGCGACAGCCATGAAGAAAGTATGATGCGGCATGACTCACCGCTGAATCAAAGCAAGTTGGATCAATGATGCTGTGAAGCGCCTGCAAGACGCGGCTGTTGTGCAGCGGTTGACATTGCTGCTCGACCTGTCAGAGCGTCAGCTTCAAGATCTTAATGATCGTGGATCTGACCGGTCGCTGAGCGCAGAAAGGGCAAGGCGAAATGAGTAATTCATACCATCAGTGGCTGATCCAAGCTTACAAGCCATTAGCGGGTCGGGGCGAGGTAGTGAAGGCGAGAGCGGGTGGTGTGGAGTGTAGATGTGGAGCAAAGAAGACGAGGAGGTGAGACTGGACGCCTTTCGAATGCTCACTGTGCGCTACTGCTCGATTAAGCGAAGGTTGTCTTAGCACCCAGTGCCTACGCTGGCTCCGCCTGCATTGGCAGATAGTGCTATTTATGTCGGCGCTCTAGCTCAGTGAAGTGAAGTGCCTCCATCATAGCTAGGACGCGCTGCTTGACTCATGCGTAGCAGCTGTGGCAGCTGCATGCACCCCACTATCATCGCTCAGCTTTTTGACTGGCCGCGAAGGGTACTCTGGTCCGTTTGGGGAGTCTTTTGGCGGTGGAAAGCTGATTTCATGGCTCTGTGGACGCCGCGGGTCTGTCGCAATTTCGTCCCGGGGACTAGCCATGCTCTTCTTCTTCTCAGCATGCTCTCAGTGCCGCGCCTCCCACTGCTATCACGGTATGTCCACTTTCAGCATAGTTCGACGAAATGAAAATAAGCTGTCCACCTTCTGGCTAACATTAGCTTCTACTGCTGCAGACAAGACAGCCTCGAGCAAACTACCGCATTTCAGGCGCACACAGCCAACCCTGAACTGCAACACAGCTGCGAAGAACGCCAACATGAAGCCCGCACTTGCTGCGCAACACGAGGCTCCGACGAGAGCGGGGCGCTGGCACAACATATTTGAGCAGACCGAGCATCGACGAGACCTGCTCCAGCGGCAAGCGCTCTGTGTACGTGGGCGTAAGCTACAGCTAAACTCTGGAGGCCGACAAGACACAAGATGTCTAACTTCTTATGTGTCTGCCAGTTCCCTATCGCGGAAGCAGAGCGCGCAGTTTGACCATCTCGCCGAAAGCAACGAGGCAGAATGGACGCTAGACAACGCGACGACGACTTTGAGCCGCTGATTCTACTTCACCATTGTAACCGCCCCACCTCCAATCGCTTTTTCCTCCCACCAGACACGCAAGCCAAAGCCTCAGTCTGCCAACTCTCTTGTTGCTGCCGCCCGCCGCCGTCCGGCTGCCGTCTCACGCCCGCAAAGCACCATTTGGCGTCACTCCCGACCAGCCGTCAGCTGCAAGTCTCAACACACCTGCTCACCCAGCTGAGTATGACCATATCTTGAATGGTTCATTCCCACGTCATGCATATCCGTCTCTCTTCATGTTCCTGACAGAGTACGAGGTCCTTGTGCTCCTGCCTCCGTCTTCGCTTTGCATCATCCCAAAACATGCACCGGATTCCATTCAGCACTTCTAGAGTCTCAAGGCAATGCTCATCGTTCTGTCTTCGCTCGTACATCTTGTCTTCAATCTCATCTGCTATCAGTACTACGATCGCTAACTCACTGTGAAGATATATCTCGGATCAAGCATCCCATACTCCTCCAAGACATCCTGTTCCGTCATACTCCGCGATTAGGCGGCTCAATGCGTTCGGATTCAGATAAATATTCCCGTATCGAGATCTACTGTGCATCGCCTGTCACCATCTTTCCCTCGCTACAATATTGAGCCATCAAGACCGCGAACCGCCGCTATAACTGCCGCCGCACCACTTCATACCTTGGAATGGACCGCAGTGGCAATAGCGAAGCCTATGAGGCCACAGGGCGTAGCATCTGAAAGCCAGGGTAAGGTAGCACCGTCACAACTGCCGCCCGAGCAGCCGCAAACGCTCTTGTCAGTCTCCGGCAAAGTTAACACCAGGAACGAAAGAACGAGCCCCGTCCCAGCCGCCTCTCTGTCAGAAACGTTACAATGCCGCCCCAGAGCGCAAATTTGTCATATCTTTGTACTTGTCGCACACCCCGCATGATGGCCAATGGCCATGCCTCGTGTTCGCTGAAGCTGTTCTCCTCGGCGGCGATGCCTTGGGCGCCTGGTTGCCCAAGATCCTGGGTGTTCCGCTGGCATATAATCCTGCTGAGGAAGAGACAATGGTGTTCCAAGCGTTGGAGACAGCTCCAGCCGCCGCGTTGACAGCGCCGAACATGATCTCCGCTTCGGCTCTTCCGGCCAGCCTCTTCCATGCGGCAAATCCTCATTGCTCATCAACAGCCGCTTCTTTGTCATCCGCAGGGAAAGTCACTCACCACAGTTATTGAAAAAAAAAAACTTGTGAACGAAAATACACAGATATACAATTCAAGCGAAAGTATAAACTACCAGAAGCGTGGGGAAAAAAGGAGAGTCGAACAAAAGACCAGACATCACCGCCAAACAGCGTTGCAGTGCGTCGTTCTAATAAAAATACACTTCCAAGCCTCCTAGCAGCAGAATATGCACACTCTGTCTCTTCTCTATCTCCTTCCAGCTTTAAAAAAACTGCCAACAATAAAACGAACTCGCCTGATCATTCAACCCGACCGTCTTGAAATTGAATATGCCCGGAAACCGCATCTCGACCCTGCGCCCCTTGCAGTTCTTCTCCGGGTGCCACCGGCACCACCACGGCGCGTTGATGTACGCGCTGCTGATCCGGTTGTCCCACGCCCGGTCCAGGTTCACGCACTTCATGTCCGGGAACTCGATGTTGCGGCACTCGCCTCGCCCGTTGTCGTGCTGGCAGTACCGCATCCGCTTTGGCGCCACCTTGGCGTTCTGCCGGGGCGCGTTCTTGGGAGCTGTCGAATTGGTGGTGGTGGTGAGGGTGACAGGGGCGCTGGGGCTGTCCGGGATGGCGAAGTCGAGGAAGTTGAGGTCGGAGGCGGGGAAGTCTTTGGCCACGCCGAGTTCGGGGGTGACGCCGACTTGCGGGGCGGCGAGGGTGAGTGCCACGGCGCTGAGGGTGAGGAGGAGGGTGTTAGTGAGTTGCATGGTTGGTTGGTGGTTGTTGTGGTTGGTGTAAGGAATGTATATGGGTAAGGTTGTATCTGCTGGTGCAGGTATCGATGGGTAGGAAGGGGCACACGCTCTCTATATAGAGATTGGACAAAGAGATATGGTACAAAGATATATTTGGTTGGTGATGCGAGAGCTCTTGGCATGTGGTGTTGATATTGTTCCTGGTCTTCATTGTTCGTTACTGATATTGTTCTCCCTTCAACCCCCAGCCATGGGCCCGGGAAGATACTACCTGCTTTTGCAGAACCTCGAAGTCACTGCATCGACCCAGACTCTCGTGGCTGGAGTCTCAAAGCCGGTGGATTATTACCATCCATGGGTTGGCGGAGGTGGCGCATTGCGGCTTGGCAGTCTGGCTATAGTTTCCTCCACCCATTGCCACGCCATCCCCTCAACCCAGAGTCTGAAAAGCTGTGGAGAGACCCGGCATGCTCTCTAGTTCTGGTAGTCTCGTAGGAGGACTGACTAGCATACAGCAATGTTCCGCCAAGCACATCCAGCCATTCCCAAGGATCGACACTCTTTCGTACCCGTACCCATTCACAAGATGTCCACTTCCTTCAACCCCTGCATCTGAAACCCTGTCACGATGTCATCGTTGTAATATGATTAGCCTGATACGCCGACATAATGCTTGCCCCTCGAAAGGCCCTAAGCACTTTTTCCCAGCCGTAGCTGTTCTTGTACTCATTGTGACGTCCATCTCAAGGCTATCGTGAGAGCGTGCAGAGTGTGACGTGTGGGACGATTGTCGCTCATGGAGGCAGTCGGGCTTGTATGCAGTCGAGGTGGTACAGGGATGCTGCAGCCTGGAGCTTACAGAGAAATTCTGAGGATATCGCGATGTGGATTTGCCGTGTTGAATGACGGGGTCGCTCGCATTTAGACAAAGACTCGAGCTAAAAAACCAAAAAAAAAAAAAAAAAAAAAAAGGGGGCGCGGAAGCGAGGCTCTATGTGTAGCGCCGAGTCTGAGACAGCGCGAGGCTAGGAAAACAGCCGAACGGAGATAGTCGCGGCGCTTTCAGGCAGCGCTATGCTTAGGCAGGCGATTGGGTCGCTAAATATGGATGAGCCTGGCCATAATTGTAGAGGTGCGCTGTGCCGTGACTTGCCTTAAAGCGTCAGGCATAGTTTTGTGCGGTCAGGCATTCCACTAAGCCTGACTTTTTTGCTGTCGGGGCCCGCGATCTGACCGCGTGTGCGAGTCATCTGAGTTGGCGCGCCGCCCCTCGCAGACCAGAGTATCTGCATAGCCCAACGAGCCGAGCCTCGCGCCTGACCACCCGAGTCTTCTCGCCACCAGCGACAGAGGATACTTGCATTTTTTTTTTGTCATCTGTCTACTCTTGTGCTGCCTTTATTGCGCCCATCCAGCACTATAGACGCTCAGCTGCCTCCCCCATCAACGTATCGTATGCTATCAACTGACCACACATCAGCATTACAAGCCACAATCGATGCTCAAAGTCCGCATCCACTTCCATGTGCACCGCCACTGCATACCACGCTCAACCGTGTCATCTGCCAAGCAGGTCCGTTAGCAGTCTCAGTCTCCCACCTCCTTGACAGCTTATCATCGAAACTGCGTAACGGCCGTGTCAGGCAGCAGCATTGCCGAGGGAAAGAATCCTTGACATTCTTCAGCTGTACACCTATCGCCAATCTCAACACTTCTCCAAGGCTGACGACCCTGTACTCTCTCTTTCTCCCTCCAGCCGCTTTTAGTATTATCGTTCGAATGGAAGGAGGACTCGAGAGCTGAAGGAAGCAAGGAATTTCAGAAGCTGAACGTGTGACATTGTTCCACAAGCGTTACCAACGATAGGCACAGGTTGCTGTGCGAGTGGAACATAAGCCTTGTCAAGTTGTTGCAAGCTTTCTAAACTCCATCCTTGCATAGCTTATTTAGGCTGGAGGCCGAGGTTCCCGGCTCTCCCTTTGCAAGGCTGTTGCACACCCAATCACCATTGTTGATTGTGACATGTAGTTGATGTAAGCGGTCGTCAACCTAATTCCAATCATGCTGATGCAACAAGGCTGAGCAGGCAGCAATTTTCCATGTGCAACACGGCAGAAGACTTGGGTGGAAAGCTCTATTAGGCTTTGGTGTAACAGTTGCGCATCATTACACCAAGTACATTCATCTGCACTTGTCATAGGTAGGTGCGGGCTGAGCTGCAATTACAAATGTTCATCTTATAATGAACCACATAGGTCTCGTTTCCTTTTTCGCTGTCGATCACCTCCGAACTTGTCTTAGAGTCACTAAAACTCTCACCATTTCATTTATTACTTTGACACCCCCGGAGACTGCGAGAAAATCGACTCGGACGGCAAGATAATGAACGAAGCATCGATTATCTCCCAGGATTCCCCCTCTTCCGACGGTTCCACCGACAATGAGTCTTCTCCAGCTGCAGCAAGGGCACAAGACAACCACAATCCCAACCCAGAAAGCCAGGAGAGCGATCTACTGAGCGGCGCCAAGCGTGAGCAGCCCCCGAAAACATCTTCCATTGGTGAAGTTGCAGGTCTCGGGCGTGCTTCACCACAGGGCTCAATTGTCCTTTCCAGCACAGATGACAGCCATAGTGCCATTTTCAGCAATCATCCTCAAGCCAATGACGAAGACATGTCAGATAACGAAAACTGTGCCCACTCGCAAGTCCTCACCAATGGAAATACGGCCAACGAGAGTACTGGAATTGACATTTCTGAGGACCAAATTACCAATGCAGATCCAAGCAAATCACAGGGGAACTCACATGGGTGTCAGGCAAAACCATCCCCTCGATGGACGCCTTTAGCCCTCCGCCTTCCTGTCCTTCTTGGCTTCTCAGGTCTTCTGCTGGCAATAATTGCGGGTCTGGAAGTGCTCAGCTACGTATCCAATCACAACCAAGGTCTGGCAACCGTTGTGGAAACTCGGTACTATCTATGGAAGTTTGGACCAACATTTGGTATGTATTTTATTGCTATTCGTTTCTTCAAGTATGGAGCTGTCGCTGAGCAGAAGTAGCTTTCACCATGCTTGCCACTTTCTGGACCAACGTTGAATACCGGACCAAGCAAATCATGCCGTGGATGGTCATGGCCAAGAATCGAAGCGGATCTTACGGGAGCGAAGGGTTCACACTCAACTATCTCACCTTGTCAACTCCTGGAGCGCTTTATAAGTCTCTCAAATCCCGCCATTTCCCAGTCGCCATGGGAGTGTTCGGGACACTTATATTGAAATTGGTAGTCATCCTCTCAACTGGTCTTCTGATTGCAAAAGATCAAGTGATGACCACGCAGACAGACATTCTGGCTTTGGACAAACTTGATCTTAGGAAGGATTCGTCGGCCGCCGTAAAACAGTTCAGTAGTTTACGGAGTCTGTTGGCAATTCATGCACATGGCCTCCCCTACCCCTCTGGAACGAACTTAGACTTTACTTCGCAATCACTTTTACCGTTGCGACAAGGTAAGGAGAACTCATCAGCCGAGTCAAGTTTGTTTGCTAATTAAGAAGCTAAACCCGGGGACGTATCCACCGAAGCGGAAGTCTTTGAGGCTTCTCTGAAAGATTGTATGGTATTCAATCAGACATACGATTATTACGATTATTGGGCTGCGGACTTCAGTCGAACCCTTTTCCCGGCAAATATTGCTAATCGTCTATCTTCATTCTGTTCCAATGGAATCCCGGCAGCGGATCTCATTGCCTCCGAACCATGGGAAGAGAACCTACATGTCTTGACGCCCTGCTCAAACATGAGTTCTGGGGATGACTCACATTGGGTTTTCATAGCAATACCTTTTGCTGTGCCGGAAATTGGGTTCCAATGGTCAGGCGTAGCCTGTCAGCCGACCTACTCTCTCAGCCGACGACGAGTTGCCGGCGCTGCTTCGTTGTCGAGTGTGTTTCAGCTCCGATCGGTTTCTGAAAATGCATCTGAAACTCTGCTACTGGGCCTCTCACCCGTTAAACTAACTAAGATGTTTGTTGCGGAGTTGGATGTACTGGATGTTGCTATCTACATGGTCAACTATCTAGACTCTACAACTCCTAATAGCAGCTTCAACCTGATGTTCTCTCGATCTCTGTTATATTGCTTAAACATCACTTCCCCGAAACCGCGGCCATTGGACTTTGCCAACACGAAGACGTTGCAAAATTCATTCGAGCGCTTTTTCCGATCTACTATGGCATTATATGTAAGGTCTCACTACTCTGTTCCCTTGAATCTAACCACCAATGGGAGCTTCACCTCAGCGGTCACACGCCTCTATGTCGGAGAATTGTCATTACGATTTATAGAAAGCTTTCTTGGGCTTCTGTTTATCTTTAGCATGTTGTTGCTCTTCTACAAGTGTCCCCTCTTTTTACAGGATCCCGCTCCCTTGGCTGTTAAGACAATATTCCTCACAAAGAACTTCTACCTTGAGACAGTTTTGAAGCGGATTGGAAAGGTGTCCAACCAGAGTCCCGCATGGCTATTTCAAAGGGACTCCTTCTATTACTCCGTAGATGATGGAGTTAGGACTGTTCAACTCTCACGAAATTCTACGCTCTCTGCTTCCACCCACGAGAGTTCACGTATCAATACAAACTTCAGCAATGTCACCAAAGAGCACTACGACCGGCCGCATGGGTGGCGACAGATTACAGCATCTTGGGTATACCGTGCTGCTGTCCTGGCATGCACGGTGCTTCTTATCACTTTTCTTGAGGTATCATTCCGTATTTCGACAAAGAACAAAGGCCTCTCCGACATTTCCGACCCAAGCCTGGAAAATTACGCATGGACATATTTGCCATCTTTAGTTATGGCTTGCATTTCTTTCGCATACAGCTGCCTTGATTGCACAGCGAGAATTCTCCATCCGTTTCAAAAATTGTACAATGGAAATATAACCTTCAAAGAGCTTTTTTGGGAACCAATGGGCGCTTTCACCATACAAGCCATAATTCAGTCAGCAATGTGGCACCACATTGCTCTCACAATGATCCTATTTACCTCAATTCTTTCCCCGGTGTTGACAATTATTACATCCGGTCTCTTCACAACGAGGACTATCCAATACCATGGGCAGGCATCCTATTCCGTTCTCGACTGGTTCTCGATCGAAAAATTACATGATACAGCTGATGCGTACTCCGCCGGTGAAGGAGAGCACGTTTCGAATGCCATAGAGTTTGGAAATCTGACCTTCCCACAATGGACCCACGAGGATTTGCTGTTTCCTCAAATAAGGCTCGACATCGATCAAGTCGAAGGTGTACAAGGTTTAGCACATTCGATGACTGCCAGGCTGCCCAGCATTCGACCTCAGATGAACTGCACCGTTCGAGGAATTTGGGATCAAGCACCTTACAATGACTCCGCTTTCAACGTTACATCTCTCCCAGAATGCTTTGACAAGGGTCCTACGATGTCGCTTTCGCCTTCGGTATGGATCGTGTCCCCTCCGTATGCTTCTTACTTTGCGTCGCTTGTGTTCACCACGGAGAATGCTCTGCGTCCAGGTAGCACAGCAGGTTGCCTTGATGCCAGAACAGATAAATGGTTTGCCGTGGCTCGTGTGGGCCGTGACGTACTTCAAGACGTTTCTCTCATTCAATGCACACCTTACATAGAGACTCTGCACACCGTTGTCAATTTTACGCTCCCGAACTACACCATCGACCTTTCTCAAGCCCGGCCCCAACCGGACGAGCCTGACAGCGTGATACGCGTCTTCACCCTCACCATGGAGTTCGACAGACCTTCCAGTTCTTTCAATGAAAGCATTGATATCTTCTTCAACTCCGTCTTCTATGGCAAAGACGGCATACCGCCGGAAGAGCTCCTGGGCCGCGCCAATGCCGACCGTCTCATTGGCCAGATGCAGCGCGTTTATGGACAAATCATGGTACAGATGATGAACGAATATCGGGTCCCAATCACTCCCAACATCAGCGCCGC
This sequence comes from Lasiodiplodia citricola, assembly GCA_023089105.1. Taxonomy (NCBI): domain Eukaryota; kingdom Fungi; phylum Ascomycota; class Dothideomycetes; order Botryosphaeriales; family Botryosphaeriaceae; genus Lasiodiplodia; species Lasiodiplodia citricola. The sequence goes on along the minus strand of JAJNLL010000062.1, from coordinate 153,386 downwards.
CTTCCCCGGCCTACTCGACCCATCCACCTTCAACGCCACCGTCTTCACCCACAAGCAACGCCTGGTCCAAAGCGCCTTAGCTACGCGGATGCTGGAAGGCGTGCTCGCCGCGATGGCGCTCTGTGCGGCTATACATTACGCTCTGACGCCCAAGACTCGTTTGCTGCCGTACGATCCGGGCAGTATCGCGGCCAAGATGAAGCTCTTTGCCGGAAGCCGGCTCGTCCGGATGATTCGAGAGCGCGATGGGGAGCTGGATGACGAGCTTCTGGGCGAGGTTCTGAGCTTGGGCTGGTGGGACGAAGAGGAAGATGAAACGGCGAGGTCGGAAACGGGGGAGAGGAAGAGGTGGTTTGGAAGTGATGTTGGTGTGGCGGGGAAGGAGGAATGAATTGCGGTTTCGTGTCTTTGTGTTGGGTTGTGCGTGCTTTGCAGGTGGTGTGCAGGTGTCTTTGGTTCGTCTGTTGAAGGGCCGTTTTGTTGGCGTTTGTGTTGGAAGGTAGAGGACTGGCTTGGAAGCGGAGTTTTGTGTCTACGTGTTTCATTTGGTTTGTTTTGCGATGCCATTCAACATGGCTTTGCAGCATTTGTACCAGAGTAGCCCTCTGCCGGAAATTACCTTCTTGAAATAACGTCTCACAATTTCTGACGCCAGTCTTCTTTACTCCGCTTCCGGTATGCACTAGAGCAAATGCTCTTCGGGTTTCTCCGAGGCCTTTGGGACAAGCGGACTATGCATCATCCAACTTGTTAAATGAAGGGAGCATCAGTCGTGTACTGTGGTTGTCCGAGTTTGAGTAGCCTGGACAGGCTTGCAGGGGGGAAAATGGCGTCCGAGATCAGCCGGGCATATCTAGAGGCTTGAAACAAAATTTCCAGGTCAGCTTGGTGCAAGAACTCCTCCGGAGCAAGACGAGTCCGGCATCTCCTTCGAAGTGTTTCTGAGGATGCAGGCAGTAAGGAATCTGTGTGAAAGTCGAATGGGGTATGGTGAAGCGGATTGGTAGATTCAAATCGATCTCTCATCAGACATGCGTATATTCATCAAGCATGGGGCAAGTCAATCTCAGTGAGAATTCTGCATTTTGTATTTCAGCCAAGCTCTCTCGGAGCGGCCTGCCTTCGCCGGATCCCACCAACTGCTCGACAGCAGTCAAGACGGAATCGACGCTTAAGCCGAAGAACCAACCAGGATGTCGGAGTCGCCAGCATCTAACACGACAAGAGTGGAGCACCTAAACAGCTTTCCACAAGCCGTGCCCAGCTCAATCTGTTATGGTATGATTGTTAGCATTTGTTGTTGGTCCTCCAAAGCTTATTCATTTCAAGCTTCTTCTCAGGACCGGGCGAAAGGTTGCGAGAACCGACCGCCCCGAGGGAGTTGCAGGAATCGTTGAGACGATTTGCAAGATCCTCATCACCAGTATGGCAAAGCCGCTCGAGGTATGGGTATGCGAATGGGACGTACGTTGTTGCCGCTGTAGTGGTGGACGGACACCTTGGCCAGCATGGCGTAGTCTGGGAAAATGTCAGCAACCATCGTGACCCAAAGTATGGCGCCTTCCGCCCAGGCTGCTGATGGCTTCCAAAGCCAGTCAGGAATTGCGGGAGAAGGTGAGAAACATACACTCAAGCTCGGACTTGCGCAGAGGCGGGGTGTTGGCGGCGATGAGCACGAGCTTCGCCTTACCCATGCGGAGAGCCTTCAGGGAAGACTTGTAACCGAGGGTGACTGCGCCCGTGGTGTTAGTTTTGGGCGGGAAATGCGACCGAGGTCAGAACACACCCTTGCCCGACTTCATGACGAGTGCCAGGCGCGAGGCCAGGGTGTCGGTAGACTTCTTGCTCTTGGGGGCCATTGTGTCGTCGTCGTGAGCGTTAGGCGTAGGTCGTGGGTAGGGCGAAAAGTCGTGGTTAGAGAGGAAGAGGAATGCGACCGCCGTCGCTGTAGTTGTGCGCGCGGGTCTAAGCGATATGAACAGTGCATAATCGCTGACGTAATAAGGCACACTCCTCGCTGATCACAGCTATTTTAGGTGCTTGCTGGCGTTTTTGTACTACGAAAATTGATTCGTTTAGCAAAGAGGGCACCTTAGCAGAGCAATAACTTAGAGATCATGAGCTTTATCAGGCTTTCGGATGTCAGCCTCCTCCGCCTGCATTTAGTAGAACTACGGCGGAAAACATCGCGTTACAGCCAACAAAGAAGCTTTGAGGAGAGGAAAAAGGGAAAGAAAAAAAAGCAAACAATGAAACGCTATAAAAGACTTTCCGACAGGTAATTTTCGCAAGAAACTGGCTTCCCCTCCCAGCGCCACCACCAACCTCTAAAATCAAACAAAACGGATATTCGATCAGATCAGAAGGGAAACAACAGAGGTGAGCGTCACAAAGCTTCCAAGAAAAAGATTTGCTGCAAGTAAGGGAGGAATTTATGCTCGCTAATGGAAGCAACGTGCGGCATAGAGCAAATGTCCTTCACGTTAGCATGACTTGGCGTGGAATGTAGGCTTAAGGAGAAGAAGAACATCCATGAATTTGGCATATCTAGACAATGTATGTAATTGCCTCCACTCCAGATTTCTGATATTAGCTTGACAAAGAGGTTGTTTCCTGCTATATCGCGGCTATAGCTGGAACTTATTAGAATTGAATTGAGACCACATCCATTTGCGCGTCTTTAGTATGTGTCAGGACTCTGCATCGAGCGCCTATCAGGCTGAGATTGTACGCTGATGCTGTTTAATTTTGGCGTCCCGAACTTATGGAGCTGCATGTTGCATGTGAAGCGGGGCTGCGGGTCGAGATAGGCCTTTGGGGGCCGGAAACTTATGAGCGAAAGGCTGGTCACATGGCTAAAACACGTAGGTGGCAGGGCCCAGACGGCATATTCCTTACCGTTTCTTAGTGATTCAGAAAGCAAAGACGGGGTCGCTTCAGCTCTACTCTGTGTCGCCGCAAAAATTAACCATAGAAACGAATTCCGAGTCAGAATTTCCACCAACGACACCTTCACATCCGACTATGCCTGTGTAGATGAGCCGATACATTGAATACATGCGATCACCAGCGAACTTTCAGAAATAATATTTAGCGTCGTTCTCTGCTGCAGCCATTAATCAAAGTCGCCGAATCGGGCACGGATACAGAACGCCAGGTCGCGCATGTATGCATCTCCCTTCGAAAAAAGAAGGTCGGTGGGAATAGAGCTGATCGTTCAAGAAAGCGGTACCGAGGCCAAGGCCGAGCCTGAGAAATGAATAAGCAAAAAAGTAGCATTCAGCTCACTACGTATGCTACACTGCATAGCCGGGCGGGGTAGCGAGCTGAACACGGGCGTGGGGGCGGGTATTACTGGTTCCCACCAGCACACAATGCAGCTACTATTGGTCGCTATTGGGACTTGCAGAAACCGAACAGCAGAATCACGACGCATGCAACTTAATACGGAAGTAATCCAGAGCGATGTGGAGGTTCTTGACCACGATGTGCGATCTGGGTATGGATGCAGTTTAAAATGTAGTATCTCGTCGATCAATCTCGGGTTTCGGCTGCTTCATAGTATTGGTGGCGCAGCCTTATCCGAAGCCAACTCTTTCAGCCGCAAACGCAGCGTAGAGGTTTTATTAATTTGCGCCCCCCTACCCTGGATTTCTCATGTCGTTCTCATTCGAGTTTCCACAAGTTCCCGCGCAATTGCGTGGTTCTCGATCTTGATATCCAGCTCACCTAGCGGGCTTCCACCCTCTGAACAGATTGACTATCGTTTCTCACGCCGCCTTGATTGACGTCTTCCATGTCCCCCTTTGATTCCAAAGATGACATGGAGGACAAGACCGTTGAGGACTATATCTACGGTACTCTTAATTGCCTGTTTGATCGAAATAGTCTAGGTATATGCTAACACTAGAATGATAGGAAATAACACTAGAAATCAGTCGAAATCTTCGAAGGAAGCTGAGACTTACGATCGGCTTTACTCGCCCGACGATGATGAATTTCTTGAGATACCTTCCAGTGCAGGACTGCCTGCCGGAATCAACTGGAGGGAAGAAGGGCTCTTTCATGGCCGGGAGTCATATTCATCTTTCGGAGAGAAAGGCACGACTGCCAGTGTGAATGCCTACGGAAGCATCCTGCAAATATCACGATACCTCGGTACTGGGACATCTGGAATCTTCTGTGCAGATACAGGCATACATGAGCCGTGGTCCCTCCACAATCGTATGAAGGAGCTTCTAGACCTTTCAACGGACGCCACAGGGGGGTTTGGTCTCTGCTTGAACCTGGAACTTGCAAGCCCGAAACCCCGGCTTCAATTTCTACACAACCGATGGCCACAATACACCCACAACATTGGAGATCTATCGGTGTCTATCCAGTATTTCGCAAATCGTGGGGCGGTTCTTCAGCAATACTTATTTCAGAGAACACAAGAGCATGAGGCGAAGAACGGTGCAGAAGGCAGTAACTCTCACGCACCTCGAAGCGCCGACGATGATGTCAGTCAAAACCTACAGAAGGACGACGCTGTCAAAGACCAGACCGAAGCCACCCAGGCGCAATGCAATCAAGTACAAGATGATGGAAACCAAAATCGGCCATTATCGGAGAACTGTGCTCAGGAAGGCCAGACAGAATGTCCTCTGCCACAGAACGAAACACAGAACGAAATACAGAATGATGGGACACTTTGCAGCACTCAAAAGAAAATCTCAATCAAAGACTGCTTGAGACTTAACCCAAGTTTACAAATACGCGAATCCGAATGGGTCGATGATTGGAACCGTTTCAATTATGAGAGTCCCATTGGTGGTGCATATGACACCGTGCTGGGACGAGATCAATACAGTCTAGTGGTCCGCCATCGGTTACCAAGCACTGATGATGCAGTTGGATTGATTATCGCTGTTTTCATTAACGGTCGCGCGACCAAAATTGACTCAGATTGGGGAACGTATGAGATTAACCTTGATTCCGAAGACGTCGAGAAGTTCGAACAAGGTCAAAAGTCAAGGCTTGAGATTACTGTCGCGTACCAATTACGACTTCTCCCGAAAGATTCTTCATGGAAATCAACGCTAATACCCGTCTCGGTGTTGAACTTGAGCGATCTAATGGCTCAGACTCCACATGAACGAAGCTTTTCTTTGTCGAAGTCGGCTCACCTCGACTACATCATGAAGCGCAATCTAGAGCATATCCTTTCTGTTTGCAGCATTCCAGTATCAACTACGCCAATTCAGGAAGACAAAAGTGCTGACGGAGACGTCTTCAAGAAGTCTACAGAGGAATCCCAATTGAAGACTGAGGAATCAGAAAGACGAAATCCAATAGCTCTGACGTGTGGTGATATTTCTGGACATCATGTCCTCATGTCTGCAAGCTTGTAAGTCACTTAACGATCTAGATACACTATCCACTTACTGCCGCTGACTCTATCCAGCTTTGCATTCCAGTTTCTCCTCACAATGTATTCCATTTCCAGGGTATCAATGAAGAAACGAATTCTTGAAACACTGAGGGGCTACCTAGAGTGGGTGTTTCTACACATCGAAAAGGACCCGACAGACAGCGGCCAGTTTCTCGGAGGATATTGGGCGAACGGCCGGGAGATAAAGCGCTTACGAAAGTATCGAAACTCCCAGCATACCACGCTCCAAATCATCAACGCGAGGAATTTTGCATCAAAACTCCAGGGAAGTGGCAAAATCCCAAGCTGGTTCCTTGACAACATAGATGGCTTTGTCGAAGAGTGGATTTTGTGTCTTCGAGAAATTGACAGCAGAGACTACTGCGTGTTTCCAAGAGTTTCATCTCACGGTGATGAGGAAGGTTACTACCTGAGGGACCATGTTCTGATCTGGAAAGCCCTGGGGATAATAGAGGTGCTGGAAGATCTTCGGAGCTATACGAATCCTCGGGGGTTTACCCGGCGTATGGTAAGGTATCTCGAAGAAAAGGACGGGCGCGACACCTTCCTTGGCATATATACTTCCGACCAGGCTAAACGAAGGATCCTGAAAAGATTTACCACTCATAATGCCATGACTAAGGAGCGGATGTTGGCGATCTACCGAGATAATCAGGACAACAGCTTCTTACTGGACACTGAAGATACTATACTCTTCTACGACGAGCAGGAATTCTTTCATGATACTCTACAAGAGACCAACTACTTACAACAATATGTTGGTAGGAGTGCAGTCCGTGAAGAGTGGGTCCGGACATTGGACGTTCAGACTCGCCGCAAGAGTACCGATGACAAAGATTGGCAAGAGCCACTTCAATACGCGTTAGCCATTCAAATGGCAAAATGTGGCCATCGGATTGACTCCAGACCAGTGAGCGATATCTTTGATGAAGCATTGAAGGTGTTGTTGCAGAGCTCCTCTGCCAGTGGCATTTTCCCAGGTTTCCTCACTCGTGAGTCGAAGCTTCCAGACACTTTCAATGAGGGCATGGGCCTGCGTTGGTCTGGTCGGGACTCTTACTGGCACGCATCATTTGAAGTGCCCTACATTCTCTGGATATACGCCAAGGAGAGAATGGAGAAAACCAGCGGTCAAGACAAAGCACCACTGGAAAAGTCCGCAAGTGCCAATCAAAGGAAGACAAACAAACAGCCAGAACCACAAACGGACCAGCCTATACATGAGCGGAGTTTTATGCCGAAACTTCTTCGGGCTAAAACTGTATTGGGGGGTCAAGATTTCACTGATCAAAAAAATGTTTTTGAGATTTCGGATGAATGGCTCGTTCCTTGTCCAGAATTCTTACATCTTAACCCAACAACCACTTTCGGAGATCTGCTACAGGTAACAACGCAACGAGAAAGCTCCGACTCTAAGTTGCTGCGACGGTTCGTTATCGATATATCCAAACGAAGGAACGAAACGGATGACCAGACTGTTGTCGAAACACAACCATCCACCAGCGAAGGATTCTTAGAGAAGCTACAGCAATGGCGAACCAAGACGAACATGCTCATTAAGAAGCGGATCATCTGCTTGTCTTCCAGTGACAAAGAAGCCGTTTCAATATGTCCCGCCACTGTACCCGAATCGGAACAGCCCGCTCTTACGGGTTTCTTCCGAAAACACAACAATTGCGACAAGTATTTTCTAGATGATCCGTCTGCGAGCAATAACTCATGGAAAACCGAGTTTCAGCTGTCCTTCTATCAGCTCGAGAAACCAGGAAACGGTGCTCCATCCACGGCCGAGATTGCCCTTGCGAAGAGGATTCGTCGGGCGTCCATGGGCTTTCGGTTCAATGGAGACTTTTTCGATTGCTACTGGACTTGCCATATCATCAATTTTGGTGATTGGCTGGGCAAAAAAAAGGGAGACCAAGACACTGAAGTCGGCGGAAGTACGCAGGGGGTAGAGAAACTTCTGAATGATTTTCTTTCAACAAAGGTTGGGAGTTCTGAAGTGGCAATTCCTGGAAGAGGGTCAAAGAAGCGTGCGTGGCATCAGCGCAAGGTGCTCGAACTGGTCCTATTTGAGGAAATTATCAGGAAGGTAACGGCTGGCACACAAGAGATACTCGGGGAGATCAAGGACGTGCTTGCTTCCACGAACCTATCCGGATCTGAAGAAAGCGAAACAAATGATCTTCCGGATAAAGTCAAGGAGACCGTCCTTTTCTCCAAAATTGACGGCAACGCCTACTTCTCGTTTAGTGCTCGATGGGAAGTGATCCAGCAACTTCTTCAAGTTCTAGATGAGGACTTGAGTGATACGGTCAAAAAAATTGAAAATTGGCAGGATAGAGAGAATAACCGCGGTACGGAGACACCGCGGTGGACCAAGAAAGATGAAAAGAGGTATAGACCAGCACTGAGGAGGATGCAGCTCTCGAATGCTGAGAGTGTACGAGGGCTCCTCCAGCTTCAGGAGAAGGCACAGTCACTAAGGTCTTCTCTAATTAGTAGGCGCGACTACATTAGAGATGACCTGAACCTTCGTGGAGCAGAAAATACTCGGTACTTTACTTATGTTACCGTGGTATTCCTCCCGCTCGGGTTTGCAACAGGAATTTTCAGCATGAGTGAAACCCCGGCGGGGTCCACTTTAGCGAGGATGTCCGGTACAGCAGCGATCACATTCCTCTTGACTGTCGTTGTCTTATCCTTTGTCGTGGATCTGTTCGAAGCGTTCAAAAGGTGCTGGGCAGTATTGGCCAAGCCACTAGGAAAGGCCAAGGGAGACCTAGAACGACTTCTTCAACGAGTGAACGGAGAGGTGAACCGATTTTTCCCACCCCTCTTCATTACTTATGTACTGTTGAGGGCGCTCGGAGAGTTAATGGCCAACATCGTTTACAAGCTGCGTGCAAAATCAGCTAAACAACTCGCAAGAGTCAAAGGAGAGATGGAGCGGCTTCTTCTGCCCCTGTTCTTTGCATATTTTTTGTGGAGCATGCTCGGAGGATCGGTGAAGAACTTTTTCAACCGCCGAAAGCTTCGTTTGCTTCCAGGTTTGAATCGTGGACATACAAACAGGAGAGACTCAACTGCTTATCTACCGGAGGGAAGCCCTCAAGGCCAACCAGCAAGACAAAGAAGGTCTGCTTCTCGTTCGATTGACCTTGAGAATCAGGCCAGATCGCTGTGAACCGTTTCATATTTTCCCATCAGGTCGCAAATATTTAGGATCTTACTGAATCATAATTTTTTTTTCTCGTATTATTCAAAAGTGTCTCCCCTGTGTTGGTCTCCAAATGTCTTGTAGTTAGTACATTCAGCTCGTTTAACCATGTGATCTTAAGTTTGACGTGGAATCCCTGATGACCAACAAATCCTTCGTCGGCGCAATTGCCGCATTCATGGTGACACTCCGGCAAGAGCGGGGCCTGGCAGTTCTTGTGCGCGCTCACCGCAGCCCATCACCTTAACATTACACACAACAAAAGAACCACATTTCTTCGTTCCTATCTCATCTACCATCACTCAACCAACAAGATGCTCTGCGCCATGTGCATTGTCGTCTTGCAAAGTGACGAGGAAAGCCATCACAAAAGTGTTTCAGATTTACAAAGAGCGTCCGAGTATGGATGTAGAATTTGCAGTTTCCTCACTGAAGAGCTTTGGAGAAAAGGGTACCTTCCAAACAAGGTGTTGATGTCTCCACGGTCTTTTCCTCTCCGAATCAAGCGTTGGCACTTCGGTATTCAATTTTTCTGGGGTCGTCGAGGGGAGAATAAAACAACGATATACCTTGTAACCGCTTCGGAATTCCCACAAGAAGACCTCGAAAGTTCACTCTCGAATTACCGCACCGCTATCGCTCAAGCCAAGGAAGATATGAAAGAGAATAAGCCTTGGCGCGTACGAAACGGCAACCATACTCCTGTAAATGGACCTCTCAACATAGGCCATGCAGATGTTCTAAACCCGGCGAAGCAATGGCTCCATACCTGTATACATGAGCACAGTCAGTGTCAGAAGAGCTTAAATCTAAGCCACTCCTGGTATCCCAAGCGTCTGATTGAATTGGGTGTGGGCGAAAGTGCGCACCTCATCGATACAAACAATCAAAAGCCAGACGGATTTTACGCAACTTTAAGTCACTGCTGGGGATCTTCAGAGTTTTTCCAATTGACGGAAGACAACATCGCCGAACTGCAGCAACAAATTCCAGTTGATAAGCTACCGAAGTCATTTCAGGATACGATAAAGGTGTGCCGCCAATTCGACATTAAGTACGTTTGGATAGATAGCCTTTGCATCATCCAGCGAGGAGATGAATCCAGGCAAGATTGGCTGGAGCAAGCGGAAGCAATGGCCAGGATATACCAGAACTGCATCCTCAATATTTCAATCGACCACGCTTCCAACCCTCATGTCGGCGCCTTTGTTCAGGAAGGCAATGGTATCAGAAGGTCCGGAGGAACCAGCTACGCTATCTACAGCCACGCCATGCAACCTCATGGTGAAGTCTGCCTTGTTGTAACGTACCCCTTCCTGATGAGAGACCTAGCCAATGGGCCACTCTCGAAGCGGGCTTGGGTCCTGCAAGAGAGGATCCTGTCTCCGAGGACCCTCCACTTTGGCGCGGACAGGGTCATCTGGGAGTGTGAAACTGTGGTATTCAACGAGTTGCGGCCCCGTAACTTCTGGACCATCAATTCCCAAGAGGGATCCTTGACGCCTTTCACCATCCCCAACCCATCCTCTTTCTTCACTCGCAACCCCGGGAATAAGGAAGACGTCCTCGATTATTGGAGAATAACGCTGGTACCAGAGTATACCAACCGACAGCTGTCACATCCAAACGACGACAAACTCGTCGCCATCTCGGCCATCGCCCGGCAGGTGGGCGAGCTGCTTCAAGAAGACTATGCAGCAGGGCTCTTCCGAGATAGCTTCCTGGCCCTACTCCTCTGGCACTGCGGCCCGTCAGCCAAGCGACAGACCACTTACAGAGCGCCCAGTTGGAGCTGGGCAAGTGTCGACGGCAGCATCCGTTACATCAATAATGACGCGCTCGTTTCAACCGTTCTCGATGTTCAAACGGATCTCGTCAACGCGTCAGATCCGTACGGGCAGGTTCGGGCGGGATCGGCTACGATCAAGGGGCCGCTCACCCGGTGCATCTGGTATCCAGAACGCGATCCCGCTCTGAACATCGAATTCCCTGACGTTGTTCGCCCGTCCAGAATCTTCGTTACAGGAAGAGCTATCTTCGACGATGATGAGGAGATGCGGAGTTTGGGGAGAGAGTTTTCTGCACTGTTCATTGATGATTGGCAGGGGCTGCTCATTGCCAAGGTGGGGGAGCAGAACGTCTTTCGACGTGTGGGAATTTTCTGGCAGAGTTGGAGGAGGGCAGCTCGGTGTCAGGAGATTGAGATGGAGGAACTCAGCAATGAGGTTGTTCAAATCATCTAATTACAAGTGGAATTCATGTGTAATGAATGTTCTTATCGTGCGATACTTTCCGTCCCCCAATGAACCTTTCTCTACCGGCCACCACGGCAGTGTCGAGCGCGGTGCCAGCTTCAACTACCTATGGCATAAGCGTAAAAAAAGACTTCATGCAGCGTTTCAAAGTATGGCCCGCGCATGGCTGGTACAGAGGGGTACCGCAGCCGAAGGCTAGCGTGAAGAATAGCAGGGCCCTAAGCATAACTATGCCCCAGCTCTTTTCTCAGAAAAAATAACATATGTGGGAAGCTGAAGTTATCATCCGGACGTAAGTGTATAATTATTAATTCAACATTTACATCCGGACGATAGCTTCAACTACCCACGACATCAGCACAAATTCACGCTAGCCATCGGCTGCAAGAGGAACTGTACGCTATTTTCTGGGGGCCCCTGCAATTTTTCAAGAGCCATGTCCGGAGTCAACGCGGTAGTAACCATGGAGCAGCGACAGCAGGCGCATCGCAGAACCGCCGCAAATGCCGACCCAGCGATTCCTGGTGGGTCAAGGACCGTAGCCTCGGAATCAGCATCGCCACAGTGCGCTGACTTTTTAGTGCTGTTTTTCGAGCGTGCTACGCGCTTGATAGCCTTTTTTCAAAAGTTTATCACTGTCAGTATCCATCGTGGATGCGTCTTCGGTATCTGATCTCGATGCGTTTCTCACAGCAAGCCAATGAGAGTCTGTTTGCGCAGGATGTAGACTTAAGCGAGCCAAGCAACGGAAGACGGGAATAAGCACCCCTATGCACTGCAGGGCTGACGCGTGTAATCAACACACATTTGCAGCTGCATAGCAAGGTCAGATTTCGGCCAATTAACGCGCTGCTGGTCTAACTCCGAAATGAGATAGTGGCAATACTGCTGCGGCACAGCCTTCGAAGTAAAGTAGGGATCCAGGGCGAAGGAGAATTTGAGAAGGGCAGGAGCAATTCTTTGATTTTATAGTGATTATTCCGGCGCGTGGCGTCAATTTGTGATGCAAGTAATAGTGATTGCGGCGAAGCTATAACGAGGTAAAATCAAAAAGGTGGCGTACTACAACCCGGTTCTTGTGTTGTCAGCATGCCAAAAGACAGGAGTCGGTTATCAATTAGCTCGATACTATCATTGCACCTACAACCGAAGCCGCCAGAGACTGCATTGCCTGCTGGATTGCCGATGCACAACAGGGGCAAGTCGAAACCCCACATCAATAACTTGCAAGAACTGCTGGCACGCACAGCTTAGTGGAACATGGGCAAGAAGCCTTATCTCCAGCTACTCGTCGAACACAGGAAAAATCCGGCAGAACGGAGCCGATAATAACATCACAAGCCACAAAAACATCATGCAGCAGCAAATCACCAAAGGCAAATTAGGGTGGCGGCAGCAGGGAACTTACTTCCTCCAAACCCTGGCCCACAGCCAATCCCCCAACAACACCTGCAGCGCAAGGGTTTGCGGTCAACAGTTGATTCCGCCTCGAATCTCCACCCAACCACCGCGCTGGCAAGTCTCTCTCACTGCCCCTCTTCGTTCCACTGTGCATGCGACCAGCTGCCTCACACGACCAGCCTCTTCAATCTTGCACCGAGCCTTGGCGTTGACGCAGCCGCGGGCCTTGCGGAACAGCTTCGCGCAGCCGAGCAGGTTGACGACGGGCGCTTTGTCCGCGGGCGCTCCTAGAACTTCTCCAGGACGAGTTGTGCAAATCTTGTCGAGATTGACGACGGGCGTGTAGCTGCAGCAGCCACGAAAGGCCGCCGGGCGCGTTATATTGTCGCGCGCGTTACTGTGCCACTGGCGAGACGGCGATCGGGGGTGCTTGCGTTGCCGAAGCATCAGTAGCCGGCCGACACATGGCATCAATGTTCAAAGGTCTTCAAGAGGCGGGTCGGCATTTTTGACTGTCGCGCGGGAGGTCGTTCTCGGAGACCGCGGGAGTCCGAAAGTTGAGGTGTTCGTCGGCGCGATGGCTTAGTAAGCCGATTTATTTTTTTGCCCGGGGCCGGCTTTCATCCTGCGACGTCATAGCGCGTTGCAAGAGAATTGCCTTTCCCAAGCGTGCCTGGCGGAGAAAACTGCACTTTGCTCATACGCGATTTTTGTTTATCTTGATGCCATCTTGTTATTCAAAGCAGACCTTGTTATCTGGAAATTCGCATCACCCACCTATCTAGCGAAATGGTGCTGTCTTTTGCGAGCTACAGAATGGACCCGCAGATTACTGCGGGTCGGGAGTTCCCTGAGTGCTGCGAAGAGAGCCCTGGAAAAGGGTCCACCTCCTGATCCACAGCCACCGCCCCCGACCACACCAATCCCCAGTACCCGTATATCGGCTTGGCACTCGTCCCAGTCTCATTCTCCTGCTCTTTGACGTGTGGAATGTCAATACATAATTGTTCTTTCGCACTCTCACTTCCACAACACCTCCATCAGCTCCTCAAAGGAGCTCCTCATCTTCGATGGTCTAGTGGTGATGATTTCCGCTTGTCAAAGCATCTGCTCTAGCAAGCGCGGGAGACCGGGGTTCGATTCCCCGTCGGAGAGTTCTTCTTTTGCTTCCTGGATAGCCTGGGAGTCGTGGTGTTGAGGTTTCTTTTTGGGTGGACAAATGTCATCTGCACACTGCACGATCACGACGGTGCAAGTACGCCTGCCAAGACATAAGTGACGGGGCTGCAACGTTGAGAAGAGACTGTTCTTTTGCTCGTAAGTAGCATGGGTGTGGTGCGGAAGTGGTGGTGTTTAATTTTCGTTTTAGCGGAGCGGCATCCGGGCGCCACGCCACAACGCGGCCCGCGCGGGGTAAGTAAGGCCAGCCAGTTAAAATTGGCGAGTCGATATTGTGTATCTGTATTTGCTCGCTGGCAGATTGTTGCATGGCGCATAGCAGGGTGATAGGTACGAGGCCGCTTTCGTTGGTATTGAAATACGGCGGCAGTGGAACGATCCATCCAGAAACAAATGCACAATATCGCGCTAAACAATTTAATTGGGAAAGATGTTCAACTCGCCGATTTGTTGCATAGTGAGTGGATTTTTTGTTGCTTCTTTTGGTTGTCCGACCGAGTGGTTAGGCGTTAGCGAGGACGGGCCGAGAACCGAGAGACTGGTCCATGGATTCTTGGTGACTTGGCTTCTCTGTATTGGACCAGATTTCTACATTGGTTTAATCATTGTTGAATAACACCCATGTTTAGGCAATCTCTTCAATCGCCCCCACGAATAGGCCGCCATGCTGTCTCGGAGATGTAAGCTTTTTGTAGCCCACTGGGTCTGAGCAACGCCGCATTCTGACAGGCGTAGCTGCGCATGCAGGGGCGGGAAATGAGGAATGTTGAAGCAGGGAAACCCCCGCACATCTCCATGTGACGAAGTAGAAGCTCTGGGACAATAGAGTTCTCCACACAACCAACGTAAATGTGGGCAAAATTGAAGATGATAGAACAGTTAAGTTCGCCAGTCTACATTCTGGTAGGGTAAAGCAGAGATATCAAAGAGTACAGCTCTTATGCTACGATCAGTCAGCTATTGCAGGTGAGACAAAAGCTTATCGATGACCGCCGCTTGCAGCAACGGATTTCCCCGCATTTCCCGCTCTTATACTTGAGCAATGCGGGCACAGGCATCTCGTTCACATATATTAAACCGCAGAAGAAGCCCAAATGCTCCCCCTTACAAACATCAAACAAATACACCATGCTCCTCCTAACCCCCCTCCTCCTCATCCCCCTCCCAATATGCCTCGCCTCCAACCACGCCGTCCCCTACTACACCCTCGAAGAGCACTGGGTCTCCCCCGCCCTCGCCCCCTTCCTCCTCCAAAACCGCGTCATCCGCGCCCTCAACCTCGGCTCGCGCGCCTCGCAGCTCCTCCCAGAAGTCGGGCCCATGCGCCTCGCCTCCATGGACGCCAACAACATCCTTATCCAAACCATCTCGCACGTCCCCGTCCCGGAAGCGCTCTACCTGCCCAACCTGACCGCCCAAGCCAACGACCAACTCGCCGCGCGCATCGCCGCGTCGCCGCAGCCCGCCCGCTTCCGCGGCTTCTGCATCCTGCCGATGGGCCTGCCGGGCGCGGCGGCGGCAGAGCTGCGGCGGTGCGTGCGGGAGTTGGGATTCGTGGGTGCGCTGGTCGACGCGCTGCTGCCGGATCGGCGGGCGTACGACGCGCCGACGTACGACGAGTTGTGGGAGGTGGCGGTCGAGCTGGATGTGCCGATTTATCTGCACCCGACGCCGCCGAATCCGGACGAGGTGTTTGATGTCGGTGGGGCCGGGCTGTATGCGCCGTCCGTGCCTGGGGAGTATTCGGAGTACCTGGCAGCGTCGCTGGGGACGTGGGCGTGGGGGTGGCATGAGCGGACGGGGTTGAGCTTCATCAAGATGTATCTGGGGCGCGTGTTTGAGCGGTTTCCGAAGCTGCAGGTCGTGCTGGGGCATATGGGGGAGCTGGTGCCGTTTTTTCTGGAGAGGACGGATATGAAGTTGAGTGGGAATCGGTCGCTGACGTTTAAGGAGGTGTGGGGGTGCAATGTTTATGTGACGACGAGCGGCATGTTTAGTCTGGATCCGATGACGACGGTGTTAAGGACGACGGATAGTAAGAGGATCATGTACAGCGTTGATTGGCCGCTCGAGCTCAATGAGGACGGCACGAAGTTCATGGCAGAGCTGAGGGACAGCGGGCTGGTGTCGGAGAAGGAGTTTGAGGATATTGCTTTCAGGAATGCGAAGCGGCTTTTGCGGATTTAGTTTGTTAACATCATCACCCACCTCTTCTGCGAAGGGTTGTCCTGGCTGATGCTGTTCTGACCTGAAGTCTTCAACGACCGTTCAATGTTGGATTTGTTGGGTCTCGCGCTGCGTCTCCTTCCGATCGGTGTCGCGGATTGCGTGTAGCGCCTTTAGCATCTTGCTCCCATGGGGGTCCTTGTCATACGCGCTCCGGATCCTGTCCTTAAATGTATCGGCCATTTCAACTACCGTAACGGTGAAGACATTGGCTTCCTCTAACATTTCGGTTTCGTCGTCAGTTTTGCTCCGATCCTCCAGCAGCAGCCTGCTTAAGGCGTCGATGCGTCTTTCCTGGTCGGCAAAAGGCCTTAATCCGAAACTGGAAGATGTACTGGCTGGCATTCACCAGCTTGAGGTTCATCTTGTCCGTGGCAGATGTGGTCTGCAAGTTGTAGCACTACGCTATAAACGTGGCATCGTGGTGGTCCGTGACGATGTAAGTGTCGGTATCCTGGCCGGCATGCATTAAAAACCCGAGTTTGAAAAAATTATACCAACCATTTCTTGAAAAACAAGGCACTGCAAGTCGAGCAGGATATTGCAGCCGAAGACGGGCGCCGGTTTTCTTTCCCGCCAGAGATCGCGGAAGACTGTTTCTTCTAGGAGGCCACAGTTCCTCCCCGCTCCAACGGTCTGCTATTCCTCAGCCCAGCCTTCGGCTCTGACACATCTACAGAGCATCAGCTCTCCCGCAAGCTTGAAATAGGTGGCCGCCGGCCGGCCCGATCACCGTCAGCCCCGCCTCGGCTCAGGGTCCACCCGTCCGTGCCCGGCCCGCACAATCAAACCAGCGCTCAACACCAATAATTGCCACCAGCCAAAAAAAGACGGCCCGCAACGCTCTCCCGCATAGAAACAAGGAATTGGCGTTGTTCGGAGGTCCTCGTGAGGCTGCCCTGTTGCTCTTTCCCTGATTCCCCCCTGCACGTGGTCCCCCCAGGGGTCAAAACTTTTTGCCTTTCGTCAACACCACGCCGTCTCGGCAGCAAAACAGCAGCCTCCAGGGCAGCAAAAGAAGATGCGTCGGCCGGGAATCGAACCCGGGGCTGATCGAGACTGGGTGTTGAGCTCCTGGGGGTGCCTCCTCTTGGTGAAGGAGGGCCGGAGGAGGCTGCAACACTTGGCAACGATCAATTTTACCACTAAACCACCAACGCGCTCAGTTTCTACGTGTTCTGATGTATGTCTGACGTCGGGGAAAGGTTATGAAGTGATTTGGGGGGCCAGGGGGAGGTGGCGGAGAGGGAACTTTGCGGGACGATTTCGCAGTGAACAGACTCGATATTTAAGCGTACCAGACGATACTTAGCTTACTTTCTCTAGTTTTACTGCTCTGCTGAAGGTCTGATGCCACAGTTACTGTATGTAAAGCTGGGGAGTGTATAGGGGAGGTAGCGGAACGGCAACGTTGCGGGACAGCTTTGCCAAGGGAATTGAGGGTTGAGTGCGTCAGACAGTGCGTAGCTTGCTCGGTTTTACTGTTCTGATGGGTACTTGATGACCTAGATAGCTTATGGAAAGAGTGGCGGAGTCAGGGGGTGGGGGTGGTGGTGGAGGAACGGGAGCATTGTGGGAAGATTCCGTAGTGAACGGAACTGAGCCTTGCGTGCGTCGGACGCCTCTTAGCTTGTTGGGGGCTGCTGGATAGCTTGGTGCTCTTCGAAAACACAAAATCGAACCAGGAGGCCGGAGGCACCCGAACACAGTGTATGACGGGAACAGAGATGGGAGCAGATGGAACAGCAGAACGAGACGCTCACTGCAGATGCAAGATGAGAGATGGAACAGCTAAAGGAACGCTCACTGTAGATGAAGAAGATGAGAGAGGGCGCAGCTGGCGAAGGATGTAAGTACCGGTACTTGGTCAGCTGCTCCGCTCGGGATTTCCCGCTCGCTGACGTCATCCACACAGCTGTCTTGAGTCAACTTCCTCCCAGAAGCTACAACTTATTGTTATTGTCTACAATCAGACAAACTTCCCGTCTGGTTGGGTGTGGTGTTGTCTTATTGAGAGAGCAAGAAACAGAAGCCGGTTCATTAATTTGAGCGCACACACATAAACCACAGAACATCCCAAAGCTACAATTCTGCCGCCCAGCCAGAAAAACCATTGCCAAAGCCTCACAAAGTGCCTGATCATATATTCATCTTGCGCAAGTCCTCCGTAATCTAAGGCACGACAGTATTCCTGGCTGCTTGCGGATGAATGACAATGCTCGCCTTCTGCTTGAAGCGTCTTTTGTGTTTCCCTCCAGCTGTAGTCACCACAAATGTCGCGGAGAGCCAGTCCTCCTGCTGTATGCTAGAAAGTCTTATTGAAGGAGAGAGGGCGAACAACCTCTGGTCGACTTCCACGATATTGTTTCCTGGTAAGATAGCCCTAGGACATGTGAAGGTTCTCGCGAATAGATGCTCGTATTCGAAGAACGAATTCAATGTGACTCTGACGTCTGTTATACGCTCAATAGACACAATTACTTTCTGAAGATACAGTTCCGGCACACTCGGCAGAGGTATGTCGCGGGGGTGGGGCTCCTGGACCTTCACATGAATACACATGCGGAGCGGCTCACCAACGCGGAGGTGGCGCGGGAGGGAGGTTGTCATCTCGAGCCTCAGCGTCGGTAGCTTTGCCCAAGGCCAAAACGACATGATCTTCTCGCGCCCCGACACTGCTGCAGCGGCTTGACTCGATAGAAGGTCGGAACCGCGGGCTACGTAATTCTTGCTCTTATAGCTGAGAAATTGGGAGGGAATTTCGTTTGCGCGGGCTGTGGGAACGAGTGTTAAGTACTTGAAGTAGTGCTCAGGCCTGCCTCCATGTGATTGGATAGTGGCTCGCAAGGTGTACGATACAGAGCAATGGCCGTGCAGCGCCCAACTGCGGTATGAAGGAGGCAAGGGTTGCTTGGGAAAAGTCGTTACCGCTCCCGCCTTCCAGCCTTCGACTCTGCGCGGGATGATGGAGACGGGGAAGCGGAATGAGAATTGCCCCATGTGTGTGGGCCGTTGGACTGTGCGCCGGTCGTCGTAGAGTGTTAGAGTATCCATCTTGAATAGAAGGACATGGTCTCTTTCTATAGGGTGGCCATTACCCGAGACCATGGACTCCAGCTGACCCCGAAATGTGATCTGCACAAAGGCCACTTTGTCCATATTTAGGCCGCAGAACTGGACGAACCCTTTTACCTCATCTCCGGGCCGATAAACCGCCTTTTCGGGATTGAGGAGAATGAACAACGCCATGTCTGGGAGGTTCAACCAGGTACGGTGGAAATTGCAAGGACCAGTTAGCGTGTGCAGCAGCAGTACGACCTTGTACGTTTGCGACCAGGAATGGGGGATAGGGTGAGTGTGGAGTGTTCCAACTAAGCCTCGTAACGGCAGTGCGGGTGCATGTTGTTTGTATATGTATCTACCAGTCTATACTGTAATACATATCTGTCTTTAATTCATATTTACGGTTCGTTGTATCATCAGGGTCTTCATTGGCGGTCGAAACTTAAACAAGGGACCCTTGGTGACGTAGTTGTCCCCGTTGAAATTTGCCGGATGTGCTACGATCATGTTGTTTCGTTTCGAAACACCTGCATCAAACTCGCAGCATGGAGTTCCAATAGTATGTGTAACTGTTGTAATCTATTGCAAGGAAATTAAGTTGAAGCGCCCACGCGTTGCCAAATAACTAAACACAGAGATGATTCTGGGACATGAAAGCCTTTTTCGTCAAGCGTAATGCTTCACATGGACAGCTAGAAACAAAATATGTATGGAATTCTTCTTACTCTAAGCTTCAAGCATTGGTTTGGAAACACCTCGAAACCTGGTTGGTTCCCAGCATGCAACGTACGGCCTCTGTGGCTTTATTGTCCATTTTTCCTTCTTTTGCAAAATCAGGCTGCAAGTCTGCCAGTGTCTGGTTGATGGGATCTAATTTTGTGGGGACCTCCGTACAGCCACCCCGGGCCCCACTTGCCAACACACACAGTACATACCAGCCACGCCAGCATGTATCTAGCGCTAAGGCAGTGCCGTTAGTGGCAATGCCAATAGCCAATGGAAGATGGCAAGCGGTCGATTCCCGCCTGTTCATTGTGCAAGGCCGCAGCAATCCTTACTCCACAGTGGCGGTTAAAGGACCATCTTTCCGACTGCTAAAACTTCGATTTTTATTGTTCTCGAATTACCTCTTTTATGCCAGAACACAGGAAAAGACTAAAATCTGCTGACACGTTCTTGCTGTATACTTCCGCACCCTCAAACACGCAAATGTCTGCTAAATAACACAGTAGACTCGGTAAACAACCATACTTCAGTTGTTATCTTCCTCTCCATCTGACTAACCTCGTAGTAGAGTGGCCCATACCTGGAATACACGGGAAATGGAAGAGGAAGTTTCGGCCACGGCTAGTGCCCCGCCAGAGTTGCACAAAACCAAAAATGCTCGTTCCATCTGCAGGAGCCTTTTCAACCGCCAGAGAGTTTATCTCTCGGGATGGGGACACCGGACTAGAGAAAGAGTGCGAAATATCTCCAAAAGATATTTTCACAGAAAGGTCGACAACCAAAATCGTTGCGCCTTCTGCGCAGACCCTCGCGTTAAAGACTGGTTCAAGGGTGGCTATTATGATAAGACAGAGTTGAAGATGGATAAAGTCCCGAGCATGTTGTCACGAAGGGACACCTGCATCCTTTGCTTGATAATCTCCACAGTGGTCGCTCGCAGGGATGACTTTGACCCCGACCAGGACGTTCTTCTCAAATACAAGATGGGCGCGCTTTCGGTCCTTGTAAAAGGAGAGAGCGGCGACGCAGAGGAAATCGGAATCTTCGGGGCAGGTAGTAATAGCCGCCGCCGTTTTTGGCTACTGCAAGAACCGGAGAAATTGGGGCCACATCCGGGGTTGACGATCAATCCTAGTATTTCCGAGAAGATCGATTGGCCACTAGTCAAGATGTGGATCGAGGATAGCCCCAAAACGGACGACTTGGATCATTATCCCACTGACTTCCGTCTGATCGATGTTGAAAACCTGTGTGTCGTACGAGCACGGAAGCCGTGCGAATACGCGTGTTTAAGCTACGTATGGGGAAAGGATTCTTCATACCAAGCTACTCTTGGCAACATCCACTTCCTCGAACAACCAAATAGCCTTGGGACCTGGGACGACGTGGAACAGCGGAGTATGATTGAAGGTTCGGATGTACCAGCAACGATAAAAGATGCCATCATGGCATGTTCTGCTCTTGGCAAAAGGTATCTGTGGGTCGACAGACTTTGTATTCTGCAGGATGAGGACGAAGCAAACAACCCATCGAAAAAGGAACAGATCAACGCTATGGGAGATATTTACCGTTGTGCATTCATTACAATGGTTGCTTTGGAAGGACTAAGCGCAACACATGGGTTGTCAGGCGTCAGCTTGAAGCGGGTGCCTCACTACGAAGTTCGCATCGGTGACCGAGCTCTGATAACATCGTGGTGGTACGTCAATCACGACTTCATCAGATCCATGTGGAATAAACGAGGGTGGACATACCAGGAGGCTATCCTTTCACCGCGTCTGTTGTTCTTTACGGAGTACGGACTTTGGTACGAGCATAACGATATGGATTCCATGAAATCTGACGTCCAATTGTGGGCAACCGCAGGGCACGATCCACACTTTCAATGGAAATCTAGCGACAAACTTAGCGACGGTGGTTTGCGCTATAGTTCTGCCGTAGAGATGATCACCGAAAGAGAATTCAGCTACGAGTGGGACATACTAGACGGGTTTTCCGGTGTCGTCAATTCTTTCTTTGGTAAAGACCATCGGTTTGCTATTCCTCTGAAAATTTTCGACCATGCCTTGCTTTGTAAGGTGCGCCGCAACCCATCAGAGAAACGACAATCCCAAGGTAACTCTGTATTTCCATCATGGTCCTGGATCTCAGTCAGAGGAGAGTGCTACTACGGTAGTCTTTGTCGAACCATGCCGGTCGCGTTGTGGGGTTTTCTTGATGGTAACGACGTTGTCCAAGTTCCCTGGCCACAAACAGAAGATTACATTCTTGATGATATCGTACTGGGAAGTATTCTGTGGAGAAACGGTTGCATGATTGAGCCATTCCCAGACAATTTGCATTTTAAAGGAAGACTCGGAAAGTACGAAAATTTGTTCCGGGAGAATTTTCCGACAAAAGAAGAGTTCCTAGATCAGTGCCACGGCATCAAGCCACATAGCCAGGAAAGGTGTAGGTTGCTTGAACGGTTCGATAAGAAACAAATCGCAGCCGGTCTCAGGCCTGGTGTTGTGCTGGGCTATTCACAAGCTGCTGTATTGACGATGAGGTTGGATTCATATAAGGAGTTCAAACTTTACCACCAACATCGAGAGATCGGCTCGATCTGCTATGATTTGCTTTCAGACCACTCTGAGGCTTTGGAGATGTTACAGAGAGGGCCTGTGGAACTGGAAGTCTTTGGGTTGTCTGCGTCATTAGGGAACATACAGCGCAACGATGATCGTCCTATCTTCAATAATGATTGGCGTGAGGATGAAGATATCGACTTTAAGAGTGGTTCTCTAGAAGCTGGCCCACCAGGCTTCACAAAGTCTGTTCTATTCAAAATCAGCGTCGGATTCGGAAAATGGATGAACGTCATGGCGATTCGAACATCAAATGGGATATCCTATCGGGTGGGGCTGGGTAGGGTTAACTTCCTTGAATGGATGAAGCTTGAAAGGACATTCAAGGCCATTGTGTTGCAGTAAACACCTGTGGATTCACTACTCTACGTATGGAATGAAAAAGATTTGCGAGATAGGCACCGGCTTACAACTAGTGGCTCTACCGGCCAAATCATCCACTGTCACTAAATAGATCCTTTACACTGTCTCTATTAATGGTAATACTACAGGGTTTGCACATCAGACCGCTAGCGCAAAGAATAACAGGGCTTTAGAACAGGGAATGGTTGCACTTATGCGGATTATGTAATTGGTCGAATGTACTGAAATCTGCCGCTTCTGGCAATCGATAGGCCTCTGATACATAGAAAATCAAGTGTGCGCTAGCGGTCAAACATGCAAATATTTCACCTGCTGTTTTGTGCTTCTCCTGCAGTGGTCCTGTTTCAGTACAGAGTTTGGATGGAATTCTGGCTGTGGCGCGCCGCGGGAAACACTGACGGACGGCGCTGGAGACATGCTGGCTAGCAGTAAATCCGCCGCAAGGCTCAGCTAACAACATAGCAACACTTCCAAACACGACCAAGAGTGCTTTGAAAGGCGGCCTGAATGAGATTCAAGTTGGAAGAGTTATGGAAAGACGTCGGCTTGTTGCGTGCATGCTGCTCGCGCCGGTGGTGGGGCCAATGGTTCAATTTTGATATAGCTGCCGGAAGTGTCGTGATGCAGGGAAAATCGCCCTCGATGGAAGACTCTGACTGTCGGCCAGTGCATAGCGCCAGGTGTGTACTAAAGCCCTGCTCTGCTTTGTGCTCACCTTCAGCTGTTCTACTCAATTGTATGTATGGAATTGTGATGGGGTAGAATTTCGTGAAAGATGGCGAGCGAACAGAGTCAGAGTACCTGAGGTGCGCCAAATGACTGGTCATAAAGCCGATGCCGGAATCTGAAACTGATCCATGCAGGACTCGGATTGTCAAGCCCCTGATTATCCCCAGAAAACTCCGATGGCTGGCTCTCAAGACTGGAAGATTGGCTGGCTGCGGCAGTGACGGCATAGATTCGGTTCTGAGGAAAATGTGGACTGTTTGCGATGAAAACATTGTTTTGCGGTCGCTGGGTTTTCGTTAACTTGATGCACAGTTTTCAGCCCCCAAAGACGGCAGAGTCTCATGACACCGCGCCAGAGTCGTGTCATCGAGGCGGTGAGGTTCATATACAGGCAAAAGCAAGCTGCTGTCCTCTCCAGATGAGGCAACGCACGGGCAGCTTTTGTGCAGGATGGAGTGTGAAGGAACAAGGGTGGCCGCATCGGAGGTCTTCCCCGCGGGGATTTTGCATGGATAGCGGCCGGGACTTAATTTACGACGCGTCGCTGGCCCAAGCTCCCTCGGCGCGTCGCCCGCAGGCAGCTCGCCGGCCTAAAAATGCCACCTCTGCCCCGCCAACAACCTCAATTGCTCTCCCACACGTCGCTACACACCACTACCGCGCACTGCTCTCCACCAGACCCGCATCCGACACCGCCGCCATGGCGCCGCAGTGCCAAGCGCTGCACCTCTCCGACGAGACGCGCTGCACGTCGGCCGCGACCAACGCCAACGGGCTCTTCTGCCAGTTCCACGCGCGCCAAGTCTACGGCCTGTACAAGGGCTACAAGCGGCGTAACGCCGCCCTCGACCACCTAACGGCGCACCCGCCGCCGTTCCTCGCCGCCCAGGACGCCGCCGGCACGCCGCTGTCCAAGGTCGACTTCGGCTCCATCTCGTCCGAGGACGAGCTGCGCCAACTGCACGACCACCTCTTCGAACGGCACGCCCTGCTCGACCGTGTGATCCGCGCCCGCAAGCTGCACCATTCGCGCTTTTACGCGCTCCAGCTCGACTATGGACACCAGCATTACTTGGATGCGCTGGCGTCGCAGAAATATGCCGTGTTGAGGGCGCTGGAGAGGGTCGAGAGGCGCACCGCCGAGGTGCTGTATGAGCAGCAGAAGTGGTTCAAGTGGGTGCGTGCGCTCGAGGATGCTGAGGAGGCCGCTCGCGATGCCGAGAAGAAGAAGGTCAAGCAGGAGGCTGCCCTGCTGAAGCGCCACTGGAAGGAGGTTGAGGCCCGCCTGCGCGAGCTGAGGAAGCGCGAGGAGGAGAAGCGCCAGGATGAGTTTTTGGATAAGGCATGGGAGGAGCGTGCGAAGGAGGGCGACATGTCGGATGAGGACTGGGACCCCATCGAGGACTCGGTCGAGGGTGAGCGTGGCAACTACATTGACCTGCTGCGCCTCTTCTTGTGGCAAGAGACAGCCCGTGATGTCATGAAGACTGAGGGCGATGGAGAGGCTAAGCCGGCTGGCGAGAACCGCACGCCGCTGAAGAACATCGAGAACACAGCGGCACCGAGCGAAGGAGCAGCAGAGAAGGCTGCGGATGCGCCCAAGAGCAAGGCTGCCAAGAAGCGGGCAAGGCAGAAGGCCGCCAAGGCCAATGAATCTCAGCAGGAAGCCCCCAAGCCCGGCGAAGTGCACGTCGAGAACAAGGACGACGTGCGTCGGCGCCTGCGTGAGGGACAGAAGGTTGAGCGCGGCCCAGGCTGGAAGCTACGCGGCACCGTCGAGAACCCTACCGCCATCGAAGACCGCATGCCACCGGTTCCCGATGACGAGATCGACAGCTTACTCTCCCAGATTACCGATATCAAGCAGCTCCTCTTCTGCCGCCTCGTCCTTGGCCATGCAGCTCTCCTCCCCATTGCCCTTCGCTCTAATAGCATCGACGAGTTCCTTGCGGACGATGAAGTGACCAACACCGATCTGCGTGACCTCTGCTTGGAGATGGAGCAACCGGGATTGCAGCAACTTCGCGACGCCTGCGCCGACTTGGAGCGTGGCGAAAACGAAGAAGACGATGACGAGAATGATACCACGGTGGCTCGCCCGCGTAGCTATCGCTATCACATCGTCCGACCCAACGCTATCCCACGCTCCTACCAAACCAAGCGCGAGAAGGCGTTGAAGGACAAGCGAGACAAAGCCATTGGTGCCGGTGCAGGCGCCATGGTCGACTTTGGTGACATCGATGATCGAGGCCAGTACCACATTAAGAAGATCCGCGTCAAGGTTTGTGGCAAGTACATCTACAACTACCCCAGCGAGAAGGCCATGTCGCGCGGCGGCTGGTTGCAGTTCTCCATCATGGCCAAGGACTGCACCTTGTTTGAGGCCGTCAGCTTGTGCCGCAACTGGAATGAGTTCTTCGAGCTCAGCATCCTTGCCACTTATCAGTACTTCCCGTCTGGCAACTGGGCTGCTTGGGTTGGTGATCAGATTCGCCAACAGGTGCTGCAGCTGGTGTGTTCCCCCCTCCTCGCAATGAATTTCCAGATGATAACTCCCAGGCCCAGGGCTTTATACCGTACTTCCAGATGGAAATGGCCGACAAGTACACGGTACACCACCAAACCGGATCCCGCAGCCACTACGGCCGCCAGCACCAGATCTTCGAAGCCCGCAACTTCATCTGCGCCTGCCTCAAACGCAACGATCCCGTCTCGCGCCGCTTCATCCAGTACATCGTCATGCAAGCCAACTCGATGGTGGTCTTGGTCCGCGACGTCAAGACGGGCAACATCCTGGCCAAGCCGCCGGAGAGCGAGCTCTGGCTCATCCGCGAGAAGTCGGGCATGGGCCGCGCCTCGCGCAACGAGTGGAACATCGTCAAGGAGGTCGGCCCGGAATTCTTCGAGGACATGGACAGGCAGCGTCAGTGGCACTTCAACTTTAAAGAGTACTACGACGTCATCATCTGGGACCTCGAGCCAGGCTTCCATTTCTCCCACCTGTACAACGGCGTGCAGACTGCCCTCATCAAAGCTCATCGCTTCCAGTGCGGCCTCGACATGTACAAGCCGTCGGAGCATATTCTCAAGACTATCACGCGCGACAAGGAGACGCAGCGCACGCGGGACATTAGGCCTGGCGAGGAGGGTAAGGTGCAGAGCATCTGGTGAGTCTCATCCTGCTATCTACACACAAGCACAGACTGACACACCTACCCAGGGACGACATCAACAGCGACTCCAACCGCGTTAAATTCTTCACCGATGACGCCGAGTCAGCCGAGGAGCTCTCCGACGACATGCCCAAGGAGTGGAGATACAGCGAAGCGGACAGACTCGAAGACGAAATACTCTTCCCATGGGAGCACAAGTCGGCCAACAAGTCCCAAGGTACGCTGAAGGAATCCGAGGACACGGGCAAGAACGAGGAAGGAGAAGAGCAGCTCCTGGCCACTCAGGGAAGGATGCACCGGTTTGAGAACTTCGGCCCGTCCATGAAACGATTCGCGTATGGCTTGGATACGGACGATGAACTCAGCGACTCTTGCGGCTCCGAGTGTGATGACCCTGACTGCGACGGCATGCACGACTTCGACTCGTCCGACGAGTTTATCGGTGACGACGAGACTGATTACGATTATGAAGACGACGGCTGGGAAGATGAAGACAGCTCGGTGGATGATGATGAGGAAGCCCCACCCTTCAGGGATTATGTGAAAGACCCGTTCGCAGATGTTCCTGAGGACACTCCTCCCATGAAGGCCCTGCTTGAACATCTCGAGCTTCCCCTTCCGGCTTCCCCGGAGGAGGAAAAGGAAGTTTTCGAGAAGGCTGCAAAGGAGTACAAGTTCCCAGGTGCTTCCGATTGGGATGAACTGTGGAGTAATGTCAGAGAAGTTCGCCCTGCTTCCGCTGCTGAATATGATGAGGTTTTTAACGTGGTTGAGAAGCTGCGCCTTGAAGAAGCGGAACAAGCTGAAGAGTCCAAGGCGTCGACGAAGAAGCCCAAGAAAGAAAAGAAGCTCACCAAGACTCAGCAGAAGGCGCAGTTAGTAAATATGTTCCAGGATGACTGGGAACTTCACATGGAGCGCGAACGTTCAGCTTGTAAGTACCCTCCCCTAAGGAAGCAGTGCAGGAGCTAACATGTCCAGGCTTCAAAGAATGCTGGCACAGAGCTGACCTTGAGCCAGGCGCTCAGGAGCGCTGGAACGAGTACACGCGCCTCATGACCGAGCTCGAGAAGTGGGACACGCCCAAGCTGGGCGGACAATCGACAATTCACATGCTCCGCCGGGTCAAGAGCAGCATGAAGCTCCTGGCAGACCTGGGCATCGAGAGGGACAGCCACCGCCGCATCAAGCGGGACATGAACCTGGCCTGGACGCTGACGTCCATCTTCTTCAGCGACAACGCCGCCTTTTTCAACTCGGAGACGGGCCTGTCGTTCAAGAACTCGCTCCTGCTGAACCAGCCGGCGCGCGCCGCCCACCCGCCCGACGTCCGCTCGCCGCACTCGAACAAGACGCGCCCGAAGGAGCACTGGCAGGAATGGGATGCTGGTGTCAGCAAGACGAAGGAAGGCCGTCGCCACGTCATCGACTATTATCCGGAGCACTGGAACCTCGTCGTGCGCCCGACCGTTGCGCACCTCTACCGCGAAGGCGTCATCTGCCCCTCGTACGTTTTCCCCTCCCCCCTCTCCCCAGCTCACCACCGCCACAACCACCATTGCCATTTCCTCCTAACTAACCACCAACCAACAGATACTGGCCCACCGGCAACGGCCCCGCCGTCTGCCTCACCGAGCCCGACCGCCCCGGCAAACCAGACGTCTACTTCGACTGGCGCCTCTCCATCCCACAAATCCACCTCCCGCCGACGCTGCAGGACCCACACTCGATCGACCCGCTCCTCGATCACGCGCGCCGCTTCGCCCGCGACAACCCTGGCGCCTGCTTCTCCGTCCTCAAGCTCTGGAGCGCCCCGCACTTTTGGCCGCTCATGCTCGGCTTCGATAACCGCGATAATACCAGTTTTGCGGACGGCGCGGGGCGCATGTGGGAGTGGAAGTTTATTCCGAAGGATATGCCGTATAGCGAGTGGAGCGTGCATCAGAGTGCGAGGGGGAGAATAGAGCCGTATCGTGCGAGGTTGTTTGGGAAGAAGGTTGTTGTGAGGAAAGATGCGTTTTTGGTTATGGGCGTGGATAGGGAGGAGTGTAGGAGATTGACTACGGCGGCGGTGTGGGCGGTTAATACGAGGCCGTGGCGGTTGGAGGTCGATCCGTGGAAGAGTTGGTTTGGGGTTGATTTGGCGTTTTTGGAGGGGTTGGGGGGGAGGTGGTGGATGTGAGATTGATGTGGGGGATTGATCTGCTGGTGAGATGTTGGTGGGTTTCATCGTTGGCACGTACGCCGTTTCGAGACGCTATGTTGGTTGTTGTTGTTGCTTGAGGATTTCCGTTACGTAGTTGTCGAATACCGCCAGCGTCTCGCGTTAGCTCTTGCTTGACTGGGCTATGTTGTTGCTCGCAGCGTTTCAAGTAGGGGTCACGTTACTGATATCGGGGACGAATTTGCTCAACAACTTCGTGCTGGCTTGTCTTGTATTCATTGTTCAAGTGGCTATGTCATGTATTGTTCCTCTCAGCCCCTTGGGCCTGCACACATAATATCATATCGACACTCTGATTTAAGTAATCGCATATTGCGTGCCCACGGTGCTCATTGATTGATTGATTGATTGATTCATACTCCATCCCAGCCGGCTCCTACGAGCCTGTGCTATGCGGGCTAATCTAATTTAGGGAGCGACCTGCGCGTCCTCCTGAAGCGAATGTGCGCCTTCGCTCACACTTGGGGTATCCTGCCGTGCCAGCGGTAGGGCCCACGTGTTTGCTAAACGGTGCTCATTCGTCGGTAGAGCCAAAGTCCATCCAGCTGGCTGAAGGGTCGCCGGGGGGGCGTGTTACAACTTTCGTTACATGCTGTCGCCCTCCGTTCCTGCAGTACGGGCTCTCGCTCCATCTTTTCTCGTCTACGCGTCTTCTCCTCGTCCTTCCACCACCTAGGCATCATATCATTCAGCTCAAACTCAAAAACAAACATCCGGCACCCACCACCCCACCCCTGTCTCCTCGGCCGCCTCCAGTATCGCGGCCCTTGTCTTTGCCCTGATCATCGCATCCTCGATCTCCTTCGTCTTCCCTTCCCGCAAGACTCTCGCGTTCGCCGCGGCGGCCCTGACGGCGAAAGTGGAGGTGGGTGTGACTTTGTGGATGTGGAGGGGCGCGGGAACGAGAGTGTAGGAGGAGCGGAGGTTGGGGTCTTTGGGGATGCGGCGGAGGGAGGGGGTTGTGGTGCGCGGGGGAGCGGTGGTGGTGGGAGTAGGTGTGGGGCGGAGGTTGGAGCGTCCTGGGACGCGGCGGAGGCGGTGGTTGGGCATTTTGGTGGGTGTTTGGGGGGTTGGGTTTGGTAGGGGTGAGGTTCTGGTGTGAGGAGGGCGCGGTTTTGGGGGGGGGGTTGTTGTTTAAGAGGGTGGTGAGTTGGTGGGATGTTCACGAACGGTTTTTTTTCTGTTGCCTTGTCGAGTCTGGGTTTTGACTGTTGTTGTGTTCTGAAGACCCTGCTCTACGTTTCTGGTTCCGTGGTTAACTCGGTACCGCTGTGGGCGAACAATGCATTGTGCTCGAAAGTTGCTTTGTTCATCTGAGATTTCAAAGTAGAAGGACATTGCTCTGTGCTATACACATTTGGTGGATCACGAAACGGGGGCAGTCTGGATACGCAATGACATAGACAAGCCCGTCAAGATTCCTGGGAATTGTCTCGGATTGCGAGATTTCGTAGGTCGGAGACTTCGAAAGGGACAACTATACCCTGGTTTTAGGCAGCGTGGCTAGTGCAGACATGGTGCAAGAGGGCGCCATCGCCTTACTTAGCACCTCGACCATCCACAACCAAACACGCACGCCGTTAGCAGACGGTTCATTTCCAACTCAAGATCAACGGGTCCGAGAAAGGACTTAAGGAAAGACCTGGAGCTTCCGAGACCGACGGCCTCCGCAGAGTTACTTGGGAGAAGGAAGGAACGGACTCAAAAGTCGACCGACTTTTCGTATCGTTCTTTTGTATTCTACCGATGAAGATCCTCCTAGCGATGAAGAAAACCCTCGTGGCGATGACCAAGATCCTCCTGCCGATGAAGAAGATTCCTCCTTCTCCTATTTTAAAATTTGGGATTCCTGGCATCTATTGTTCTAATCGACCGACTTTTCGTATCATTCTTCTGTATTCTGCTTGACGAGGTGGAGTTTGCAGTATTGTTTGTAGGGATTCTAGTGGTGTCTACTCGCTTTCTCCTTCGGGGATTCTGTATCGACGTCGACGTTGATGGTGTGGATTGTGATTGCTTGCTTCTTAGGCACTCGACCGCCGTTGCTCGGACGACATGATGGATGATCAAACTAAAGACCAGAGATTAAGACTGCTCGTGAAACCACAATGATGTTGCAAACAGAGTTGGCACATACTGATGTGTGTGTGGCAGGATGCGCGTATGCTAGAAGAGGTGGACAGAAACTGAGGCCGGCGGCAGGCGATCGAGAGGGTTTCATGCTCTCGTAGATGGTCGACATGGAGGATCTCCCGCGTAGCAGGCGTAAGAAAATTCGGGCATGCCTTCGTATTTCACTTGCACTGCAGGCTTGGTCAGATACTTGCAAAAGACGGTCAAGCTCCGGAGCGGGGGCACGTACTCTCTCTTGAAAGACTGTCTAGTCAAAAGAAATAGCGAAGGTCAGCGTTGCGATGACCCAGAGGCTGTGGGTCAGAATGAGGCCCACTCTGATCAAACAGATAATCTCTCAGCGGTATTATGTCCAGGAAAGGCCTGTAACTCCGGTTAGACGTCGCAAACAGCATCCAGCCGCAGTAATGCTGTGCCTGAGAGTCTGCGTTTGAAATTCACATGCTCACCCGTGAAGAAAGAGGAGGCCTCGAGCCAGCGGCCACCCCAGAGAGCCCTGGGATAGAGTTCCTTTAGCTCCTGGACCCGGGTACGTTGAAGATTCTCCAAGAAAAGAACAGCGAGGGCCTGGGTTGACGTGAGGAAATGACCGCTTCTCGCATGCCTCGGCGTCCAGACCAACACGAGAGCACGGCCGCTGCTCACCCGCATATCCAGATCTTCCAGCCACCTCAGCAGGAGAACTCCAAAGATCTCAAGCTGGCGCGCCTGCCACACTCCGCAGCGGCTAGAACCTCGTGCTCGCCCAACCTCCATCACGAGCAGCCAAATGCCTCACCCATGACCATGAGCCAGGCACCCATACCGCTGACCGCCTGGACCCTATGTCAAAAGAAGCAACCAGTCTGGCCCATTCGTCCGACACCCACAGACGCCGCTTCCATCTTCGTCGACCCCAGGCCGGGCGCGCACATGCCGGCCAGATGGAGCGGTCTTGGCGCGCCTATAAATACCCCTCTACTCCTCGGCCCAGCTCCTCTTTTTCTTCCTCAACGCTCTCTTTGCCTTTTGGCTTTGATCAAGCGCAGTGGCTGTTCTTTTTAGTTTAATCTCTAGAACGTCCCTACGGGGATTTGCTCTTTTGATTAAACTAGTTTTTGGAACCTGGTCTAGTGGCCTCTGGGCTCCGCCTAACGTCACTGACCACAGTGTCCCTCGTATTGCACTACTTCGGGGTGACGCGACCAATTGTTTTTCTATCTTTTCGTCAATCGACTGGTCTTGAGCCGGTCTTTGAGGAAGAGAAGAAAAAAACTGAAATCAGAGATGGGTGAGCAGCGAAGTAGTCTTAAGTTGACCGCTGTGTGTTTGCCTGTTTGCGCTGTGTTCATGCTCATGTTGTTGTGCCTTTAGATGCGCAGAGCAGCGATTGTGATCCTTCAAGTCTGTTTCATTGCAGCGCTGCGTCCTGGCGTCCGCGGTGAGCCAGCGCTGGTGGCGGCAGTGGCAATGCGCCCATCGCGAGGCGTCGACGTGATGCGCCAGCGAGCATTGCGGTATTTATAGTGAGCTAATGTCTCTATGACAGCGATCGACGACGCAAAAGCGGCCCCAGCTGTCCTTTTATAGAGCTAGGTGCGAGCGGGTGGACGGATGGCAATGCGACGCCGCCAGCCCATCACGCTTGCGTGGAAACGAGCGGTCTCCATAAGCGGCTGGCGGCTATCCCACGCCGGATCAGCTCTGCAGAAGTGACTGAATATCTGCGCGTACAGACGGTCTCTAATTGCTTTCAGTGATGGCATATTTGCTGACGTGCATGGTGGTGAGGTGGGACAGCAGCGCGAGGCACAGCTTCACTTCACGAAATGTCACGGACGCAGCGCATGAGGCCGTCGCTAGAACCAGATTTAAGCCGAAAGCGTGAGAAAGGCCCAGGATAGGCGCTGATGAGGAGCGCGCAGGTTTGACCGCACGTCTATGCCAGCAAAGCGCGGCCCAGACCTTCCCTCCCGGCTCAGCGCTGGCCGTTGACAGGCGCGCGCTGGGCAACGAACAACGCAAGGCCATCACCATGCTCAGATTCCGACTGCCACTGCCCGAATGGCTGTGGTGGCGAGGCTCATTAGAAGAGCGCGAACTCGACTACATGCCTGCCCGCACTCGCGCACAAGAGAGACCAGATCTTCCAGCGCGATATATTCCGCACAACTACGGGCCAAACGCGGCCCGAGCCAGCTTCTTGTACCTGCAAATAGCAAAAGAAATCGTGCGGAGTATGCCGGCGCGCCTCACAGCCTCTCGCCGTAGCTTAGATGACACTGTCAGGTGCAACAGCCGCCGAAAGATGCTAAAAATGCCACAAACGAGGCGCGAGTCGGGCTTGAGAAACCCTGATACCTGCTCGTAGCGGCTGAGCGCAGCCTGTGCGGCATCGCGGCTCCAAGATCGCGGCCGTTCAAAGTGGCAGCTTCACCTGTGGAACGATAGTTGCGCGCCTGACCATAATGTTCTGTCGGTCACAGCATGCGGCGCTTCTCTGATTCTGCTCGTACTGATGCAATGCAGGAAATCTCAATGTTTCATCGTCGCGATTGAAGGCCTCCCCAGTCTTCCGCTGCGCTGTTTCCTGGCGCAAGGACAAAAAACTACAAACGATGCCCTTCAGCCGAAGCAGCTCCGCTTTCTCCAACACCCTCTTTGCCTGTCAGCCATTGATCATATCTGTAAGGGTATGGATGGTCGGCAACCAATATTGAGCGCGACGCGCGTTCGGGATGGTGGACCCGCAGCTCTGACGACGAGGCTGTTTCGAAGCGGGTATGGCCGGCATAGCCTTCGAGAGCAGCCCCGCTGTCTGCCGACGCCCAAGTGTTGTTTCTGAACAAAACAGACACCGGCAGTGGCACTCGAGTCAGCGTCGGAATGCACTCAGACACGTAGTAATTTTGAATCTGGCCACTCACAACGCTACTGGAAGTCCTGGACGCGAGATCGCTGCGAGAGCTGACATTCGGGAGGCATGGCTTGCAGCTGGTCCTGCGCGCTGGAATACCCAGCTTCTTCCGCAAATTGTCCCATAGCTCAATAAAGACGTAGGTTACGATAGCTCTGCTGAGGAAGCGACGCGGGCCGTACGCGGCGGCTGTAGCGCTGGTACTTGATGCGGGATTGAGCGCATATCTAAACTAATGGATGCCTCTGTCACTTGCTGGTCCTTTGGACACTGGCGGGAAAATAGCGCTGGAAGAGGAGCCATACCTCTTAAGAATGGAAATAGTCAACGAAAAGCCAATGCTTCCGCCGGAAGCGAGCTGCTAGCCATGGCTATAATAGAATGTGCATCTTTTGAGCACGATGGTGGCAGTGGCGATGAACAACAGAAACCCGCAACACACCAACCTCGGCTCCAATATATCTCCCAAGACATCTAAATTGAGGAAAAGCCACCTGCCGCTGTGGAAAAAACCTCTCACCGTCATAAGAACAAACCAGTATCTAAATCCAGGCTCGGACGGCAGTAATTACCCGAAGCCATGTCAGTCCACACCCCAAAGCGCCACACCCAAGTCCATCCAGATCACTTTTCTTCAAGCATCAGCACCATCACTATCCTCCTTCGCACCATCACTATCCTCACCGCCCTCCACCCCACCACTCCGCCCCCCCCTGAATCGGAACCCTCCTCCTAACCAACGGCCTCCACCCCCGTCCCCCTAGGCGCCTAACACCCGTCTGGCTCCTCCTCATGCCCGCTGCCCTGGTCAGTCCACCATCCCACGGCCCGCTCCACCCCAACCGACCATCCAGACCCGGCGGCGGCAGCGCCGATCCCGGAATAGGCCTGTCAAGCGGATCGGCGCCGCCGTTGCGCATGACGCGCATGAATTCGCCGCTGTTCTCCTCGCCTTCGTCGACGTAGACGTCGTCCGGCCAGTGGCGGTCGGCGGGTTCGTAAGCTGGATTGGCGTAGGTGGTGGATGCGAGACCGTCGCTGGCGGCGCGGTGCCAGGCGCGTGCCGCGGTAACGGGGGAGGGGGCGCGGGTGGCGCGGAGAGCTCTTCGACATCGTTAGTGCGTGGGGACCCCAGGGGGAGACACTTACTCAACCAACCCAGCATACAAGTCCGGCCGGCCCATATTCTGATGCTCGACCCAGCCGTAGCGGGCCAGCACGTCCTGGGGGCGCATGCGGATGACGTGGAGCGGGATGCGCAGGGGCAGGCGGGGCGCGGCGAAGAGGGTGTCGACGTCGAAGCCCGGGCCGGAGTCGGTTTCGGCTTCGAGGCTGTTGAGGACGTGCAGGATGAATGGGTGGAGGCGGGCGGGGTGTTGTGGGGGGAAAGACGTGGCCCATTCGTTGAGGTGGTGCATGTGGTCGCGGATGGCGAGGTAGGCGGTTTCGTAGTTGTGGCCGTCGCCGATGATGAGGTTGGGGGGGAGGTCGAGTTGGTCTGGCATTTTGGATGAGGCTCTGCAGTGGCCGAGTGTGCTTTACAGGAGATGGGAAAGGGTTGGGTGGAGGAGAATGAGGACGAGGCGAAGGGGTAGATACGTAGGCTGGGGGACTGTGAATGAACTCTAGCGGGCTGTGATTGTTTGCTCGCAGGCCGGGTGTTGACGTTTCGGGTAGAGACAGCGGTGCGGTGTTTGTGTTACCCGCTGAGTGTTCTTTCGACTTGAGGGCTGTTAGGGAGGAGGTGGACAATCACTGAGTATTAGGTCTTGTAAATGTGTTACAATTTTAAGATACCTCTACTACTTCAAAGCAGGGCTCTGTTTTACCAAAGTAAGACAAAGAAAATCGCATAGTACGGACGTCTTGTTAGTATAGAACGTGTATAGCAGGTCTTCCTGAACGTCGTAGCTTGATTCAGCTTCTTTTTGGTAATCTTGATATAATCATCGCGTGAATTGTTGGACAGGGTATCTACGCATAGAATTACAGCAAAACGTTATAAGCGGACGCTAAGTACGTTTTGGAGAGGTATGGTATAAGCAACCATACTACTCTTCGCTGCAAGGTATACGGCTGTGAGGATGGCTTCGAAGACTAAGGGGGCGGGCCAACTGTAAGGACCGACTGTGAGAGTCGACTGATAGCGAAATTAAGCGCGAGGACGACTTCGAGGACCGCTAAGAGGATTCCATGCGAGCTTCTACGAATAGCGTCCATGAGATTAGCAGTAGCGAGGGAATGGCGGCGAAAGAATGACGGCAAGAAAGGAGAGTTGAATATGCTTGCACATCCGGGCAAGCTGGTTGCTTATTATTTAACTGTTTAATCAGGCGTTTACTATTTTCTTCTTTGTAGAGACTATTTTACATCTAGATAGTTCCAGCCAGTTCACCAGCTGGCGATACCTACTTAAGCAGAGCTTAGAACTAGCTAGTAAGACCAAGCAACGAAATCTCATCTTTCCTATAAAAGTCTTTTTAACTAGTTATAAGCCCGGACGACGTATTCTAATTAATTCGTTTTCCTTCTCTACGAAACGATTTAACCGACTAGTTACTAAAGATTATCTAAAGTACTAGACTAGTTTATTATAACGCTCTTACTTTAGCTTAACCTCTCTAATACGTTAGAATACGGTAATAAGTTTACGATTCTTAAAGGTTAAACTAACTTTATATAGTAGTTCTAAAATCTTAAAATAGTAGCCTCTTCTAAGAATCTCTAGTCTATTATCTAAGAAGAAAAGATAATCGTCGTTAAACTAACGCGACTAATTAAGCTAATAGTTTCTAAACTTAGCTTTACTTACTTTAAGACGAATAAAGAAACTAACGCGTTCTAAAAAAAGTTATAAAACTACTAGCTTTTAATCTATAAATATAAGCTAGATTTTAAAGAGTATAAGAAGTAAGATATATATATTTATCTTACTAGAATTTTACTTATAGTCTCTATTAATTTCGTACTTTAAAATTATATTACTTATAAGAAAAATTTAAAGAAAGCTATAGACGAGATTAAGTCGCTCTATAAGATAAGCGATAATTAAAAACTTAGTATTATCTTTAATAAGATCTTAGACCTCTATTTTAGTATAAATAATACGGTCTTTATCTTTATTAACTAACTTCTTCTTCTCTAGTAAGACGTTAAATAGTTTAGTAGAGAATATACTAATAGATAACTTATTTTAAAGATTATCTTATCTCTTTCTACTAAGTATAAGAACTTTATATACTATTAGACTATTCTTACTAGAATACTAACTCTTAAAAATATAGTTAAAAATCTTTATATAAATCTTTTTACTTTTAAAGCTTAAAATAATATTAAAAGAGAACGTAGTAGTAAAAGTAATAATAAAAAGAAGAAAGAAGATAAAAAAAAAGAGAAGAATAAGAATAAGAATAAGAATAAGAATAAAAAGTCTCGTAAGAAAAAGTATATAGAATATAATAAATAGAAAAGCTATTCTAAAATAAAATACTAGATCGTATATCTAAAACTTAAGAACTAAAAGATAAAGAAGAAAGCGAATATTATTAAATAAAAGAATAAACTAAAGAAATAACGCTCTACTAAGATTATTTTTATAATCTTAGTCGACTATAATCTTTTTAAGAAGTAATATAATATAGTCTTTAACTTAGTATTAAAGAATTTTACGCTCTCTTCTTTTAAAGAAGAATTTTAACTTTAATAACTTTTTATTATTTAGAACTTAGATTAAGATCTTTTTATTTTACTCTATTAGACTAAAGATAAGAAAGCTAATCTATTAATCCGCTAACTAAATAATAAAGAAGCTTTTCTAGACGGTTTTATAAACTTTAATATTTTAATTCTCTTTTTTAAAGAAAAACTAGAAGAGAAAAAAGTAGTCTTTTAAACTTAAAGAATACGCTACGAGCTATCGCTACTACTTAATAACGACTTCGCTTAATATAAAAAATAATAGAATAAATATCTAAATTAGAGACTAGTTAATAATTAGCTTTTTCGCGAACTTAAGTACGTAAATTCTAAGATCTAGCTACGTTTACGTACTCTCTCTATAAGCGCGGTTTTTAATCTAAAATATATTCTAACGTCTCGCCGCTCTAACTCTTTTAACTTTTCTTAACTTAGTCTTTAAGCTAATAAAACTAATATAGATACGTTTCTAAATCTATTTTTAATCTTTCTATTTATAGCTAATATCTCGCTCTAGACTATCTTAGTAAGCTCTAAAAAGCTATTAAAATATTCTTCTAGTAA
Source organism: Lasiodiplodia citricola (assembly GCA_023089105.1). NCBI lineage: Eukaryota > Fungi > Ascomycota > Dothideomycetes > Botryosphaeriales > Botryosphaeriaceae > Lasiodiplodia > Lasiodiplodia citricola. The sequence goes on along the minus strand of JAJNLL010000062.1, from coordinate 115,477 downwards.
AAGAAAATAGATAACTATAAAAGATAAAAAAAATAGAAATATAGACTATCTAGATATTACTCTTTTTAATTTTTCTAGAATTTTAATAATAGTTTTATAGTAAAAGAAACGTAACTCTAAGTAGATTATTAACTTTAGAGTAACTATATACCTTATAAATAATAAAATATAGTTTACTATCTTCGAAACTCTCTTCTATTCTATTAAAGTTACTAATAAAATTTATAGTCTTTAAATTAAAGAAGAGAAAATCGTATTTCTTTATCTTTATATTCTTAAATAAAAAGATATTAAGCTTAAACTTTACTATATCGTCTATATATCTAACGTTCGCTATAATATTCTATTACTATTTTTAATTATTAGTAAGACGAATCTTAAAAGTATTTAGAGAAGTAATAGAATTAATCTTTATACTAAAAGCGAATATTTTATTAGATATACTCTACTTATTAAAGATCTTTTTTAGCTATAAATTACGAAGAAATTAATAAGACTTAAGTCTATTCTTAAATCTAAATCTATTTCTAAATCTAAGTCTAGTTCTAAATCTACTAAAGATTATAGTTAATAGATATTACTAATTATACTATCTAGTATACGCTTATCTTTTATTATTATAACTATTAACTTTAAAGATTTTATATAGAAATAGTATAAACGTCTTAGTTATCTTAGTTTTAAGAATATATAAAGACTTTTAAAAGTAAGTAACGATATTAATCTTACTAAAAAGTAAGTCTACGTAAAACTTAAAGCTATCTACTCTATATATACGACTATAAAGATATAGTATAAAATACTTTATAATCTAGCTACTCATTAATAAAAGAAACTAGAGAAAGTTTTTTATATAAATATCTAGAAACTTTATCTAGTTTAGAGTATTAATAAGATATATTACGCTATAGTTTTTACTAATAACGCTACTCGCTTTATCTAGACTAAATTATTTACTCTTAAGTCTAAAATACTAAAACTAGTACGTTATATATATAAACGAATTTAACGAAAATATAATTTTAAAATATACTAATACTAACTTAATAAAGAATTTCTAAAGTATAAAAAGTTTAAGTAATAGTTTTAAGAATATAAAGTTATAATAAAAGTAACTATTTCTTTCGTATACTATATAAATAGAATAATTAAAAAAAAGTTTAGAATAAAACGTAAAAAAGCTTTAGCTATACTATATAAAGCTAATATCTCTAAGCGAATTCTAGAAATTCTTAATACTAATACTTAGAAAATTCTATAATAGACTACTCTACTTAAGAGTCTATAACTAAAAGTCTTTTAATATACTATTTAGCTAAAGAACTAATTCTCTAGTTAAGCGCTATCTAATAAGAGAACTTTATAGAAGACGCTCTATAATATTAAGCTAAATCTAGCTAATAAACGTATCTTTAAAAGTAGAGTTTATATTATAATACTATCTAAGATATAAAAGAAGAGTCTACTTTTAGATAAAGTATTATTACGATACGCTTAATAGTAGTAGAGAAGTTAGAATCTTATATAATTTATTATCTACGTAACTAATAACGCTAATCTAGTACGATCGACCTAGCCAATCTAGCTATACTCGAACCTACTAACTTAAACTACTAAACTCTTTTTAGTATTCTAGTTACTCTAGTTATCTTAATTACTATAAGTAACTAATACTAATTATACTAATTACTCTATATATATAGTCTATACTCGTTATAGTAGATAGAATCTTCGTAGTTAATTCTAATTATTATCTTATATCCCTCTTATTACTTTCTCTATCTAACTATAGCTACTATTCTCTATATATAGTATTTAGTAATATTCTAAATAGTAGTAGTAAATCTTTAACGCTATATATCTTCTCGACGCTTCTATCTTATTCTTCTTTTTAAGTTCTAGCGTAATACTTTAACTACTACTTTATAGATATTAAAGATAAGAATAAAAAACTTATTAAACTAATTATAACGATCTAGACTAAAATTCGCGCCTCACTTTCTAACGCGAAAGAGTAACTATATAATATTTACTTAGTAATCTTTAAAGAATCTAATATAAAGACCCGTATAATTATATTAGAAGTCTACGCCGCCGAAATCGCCTTTTTAATCTATAATATTAGTAGACTCCGTCTACTCTCTAACGCTTTCGAAGATTACTTTTTAATTCTACTAAAATACTTTATTAAAAAATAGATCTTCTTAATTAATCGTACTATAAGATCGTAAAAATAATCTTTCGCTATAAAAGCTACTTTTATACTACTCGCTCTAGTATAAGTTTAAAATCTAAAGTTTAAGATTAAAGAACTAAATATCTTTAATAGAACTAGAGAAAAGTTAGATAAATTTCTACGATAACTATAAATCTACTTTTATCTATTCGAAACGGCCTTTTAAAATAAATTTTAAAAAATTTTCTTTATTAAATTATATCTTCGTAGTAATACTATTCGTTAGTTTAAACTCTACTAAGAAGACTTTAGTAAACTAAACTAATATGAAAAAACTATAGAGCTATTTTATAGCTTTAATAACTTTACTAAAATACTTTAAGAAATCTTTAAAGATAAGAACTAATATTAAAATATAGTCTACTAAATCTAGACTCTTAAATAAACTAGCTTCGCCGTAATCTATACTATTTAGTTTTAACTCTATATCTTCTAACTCTAATAGCTCGATAACGTTCTTAAAATATTATATTACGAGGGACTAAAGAACTATATTAAGAATAAGTTTACTAGAACTAAGCTATCTAATTTATACTAGAAGATAGTTTATATCGCTATTTAACTTAATACTTAGCTATATAATTATCGTAAAGAAGTAACTTAGTCGAACTACTTTATAGTTAACTCTAGCTAACTCTAAAATATAATAAGTTCTAGCAAATTTATAGACCTTAATAGTATTAAACGTAATAAGTCTCTATTCTAAGAAAAAAAAGACCGACGCTATAAGAAAGATCTATATCTTTACTACGATAAAAAGAGATACTACGCCCGCTAATATAAAGATAGTAATAAAATAATACGCTAAACCTTAGCTATATAAGTAATAGAAATAGAGAATCTCTATAATAAGTAGTATTAGACTAATTATACTAATAATAAATACGAAAGCTATCGTAAACTAAAAAAGATCTATAGATACTAGCCGAAGATAAAAAACTAAAAAAGTCTTTAATCTAAAGACGGATAGAGACGTAGTTCTTAGTATCTCTTTAGATAACCGTAATAATAATTAGTAATACTAAAGAAAAACTCTTTTATATATATACTACGAATAATAAAGAACTACTAGTTAAGTATATCTATTACGAACTCTAGAGAATATAGACTTTATAACTTTAAAAATAGAAAGCCCGTACGAAAAAAGATATCGTAGAGACTAAAGAGTCTTATAAATAAAAGAGTCGTATAGTCTTAAATCTCGTATAAAAATTTAAAGAGTACGAAATAATAGCGCGTATAAAAATACTAGTAGATAATAGCTAAAGCTCGTATAGAAAAGCTACTCTTAAGAGCGTAGTAACTCTAGAAAAAAGTATAGACTAGAGAATCTTTTATAAAATAAAAAACTATAAAGTCTAATCGAAAACTATAAGTCTAGAAGTATAATTATCTCGAAATAGCGTAGTAAAATAAAAGGTCGAAAAGTAGATAGACGAAAAAAGTAGATAAGATATAGTACGATATTATAGTCGTTTAGCGAAGCTAAAAGACGAATATTAAAAATATACTCTAAGCGTTCGAGTTACGTATTAAATCTATCTATATTCTTAACTAAGAGTATAGCTAAAGAATACTCTTTATTAACGATATTATTAAGTAATATTCTTATCTAAGAATATACTAGATTATAACTAGCTTTTCTATAGTATATAAATATACTCGTTAGCTAGATACTTAACTCTTTATAGTTAACTTAAAGTTCTAATTAAGACTCTTTAGTTAGAGGTAACTAGCTTATTATACGACGTATAATTACGTAATACTCTCTTATTTAATTATTATCTATTCTCTCTTATCTCTTTAAGATAAAACCTTATAGTTTAACTATCTACTAAGCGACTTCGAAGCTTAGTAGAAGAAGTCTACTATTATAATACTAAGTATTTTATTATTAATATACTTACTAATAAACGCTAAGCCCGCGTTTTAATTAACTTAGCTAATAAAAATAATTATATTAACCTCCGCTTTATAAAAAAATATAATATTAAGTTTCGAGAAAAGAAATACCTTTATAAACTTATTATCGTAGATAGTTTATCTAGTATATATAGAGAAGAGTTAATACTTATAGAAATTTAAGAACTCGTACTAGCTAAAAAAAAACACCGAGAAAGAATATACTTAGATATTATAAAAACTCTTAAATATAATATTATTTTAGAACGCCTTTAGCTTCGAAAATAAAAACTATATATTAACTAAAAATTTAAAAAAGTAAAGTTTAGATCTAGAAAAAAGAACGAGACGTAGTAGCTATTTAGTATTATAGCGATATTAGTATAACTTTAAGTAACTTAAAGTAAGCTAGTATAAGTTAGTAAAATCTTTAAAAAGACTTTTAGAAAGAAAATAAAGAAAGATATCTTTATTAAAATCTTCTAAATACGTACTACTCTCTAAGAAATTAAAATTAAGACTTAGTAACTTCTAGAGGTCTAGTAAATCTATAGAATCGTTTATCTTTCTAAAAAATAAATTTATAAACTTTAGAAACTCTAAGAACTTCGAGAACGTATAAAATATAATCTACGATAAGTTAATACTACTAATATAAAAAACCTCTTAAATAACGTATCTCTATAATATAGAAAATTCGATATCTTTACGAAGAAATAGAAAGACGCTCTACTAGAATACTAACTATAAAACTATAAAATACTCTTAATATCGAAAATATTATTTAAGTTTAGTCTCTTATACTCTCTCTTAAAAAAAGAACTATAAATACTTAAGAAATATATTAAAATCTATTTACGAAAAGAATATATTCGACTATTCTAGTTATTAGTAGTCTTTTCTATTCTATTCGTATTAAAACTAAAAGAGAAGCTACGACTATACGTAGACTACTAAGTTCTAAACGATATTACTATTAAGAACCGCTATTTCTTATCTAGAATTAATAAACTATAAAATCGACTAAGAAAAGCTAAGTATTTTACTAAGCTTAATCTCTAAGACGGCTACTACTTAATTAAAATTAAAGAAGATAAAGAATAGAAGACTATCTAGCGAAGTTACTTTAAACTATTTAAATATCTTATTATATCTTTTAGACTTACTAATATTCTTATAACCTTCTAGACTATAATTAATAATACTCTTCGAAAATATCTAGACGTCTTCTATATAGTATATCTAAACGATATTCTAATTTACTTTAAAACTCTAGAGAAATATTAGAAATACGTAGTAAAGATACTAAAGAAATTATAAAAAAGAAAGCTATAAGTTAAGTCTAAGAAATACGTCTTTTACGTCTAAGAAGTAAAATTTCTAGAATTTATTATTCGACTCGAGAAAGTAGTAATAGACTTTAAAAAAGTAAAATCTATTCTTAGCTAGTCTATATCTAAGAATCTTCGAGAAGTCTAATTCTTCTTAGACTTTACTAACTTCTATTAACGGTTTATTAAAGACTACGCTAAGCTAGTAAAATTTCTAACTCGACTAATTTAAAAAGACATCCGCTTTAACTAGTAGAACGTATAATAGAAAGCCTTTAATCTACTTAAGAAGGCCTTTATAAAAGTATCTATTCTAGCTTTTTTTAATTTAAATAAGTCTATTTATCTAAAAATTAATATCTTAGATTATACTATAGAGATATATCTTAGCTAGCTAAATAACTAAAAACGACTATATCTTATAGTCTTCTACTCTAGAAAGATATTATCTATAAAACTTAACTATAATATCTACGATAAAGAACTATTAGCTATCGTTATAGTCTTTAAAGAATAGCGATATTATCTAGAAGAAGTAAACTTCGAAATTATCGTATATTTAGATTACTAAAATCTAGACGTCTTTATAATAATTAAAATTTTTAATCGATAATAAGTTTAATAGATAGAATAATATTACGAAATATCTATAGAAGAATAGAAGTTAAAAACGCGGCGCTAAGCGAATTCCCGCGTCGAGAACTAATAACTACGTCTATTACTTAGTATTACTACTAACGATTATAACGTTAAGACTATATTCTTATAACTATAACCGCCTCTTATAATTTATCTTTATATAACGGTTAGAAATTACGGTTATAAGATAAATATTTTCTTATATATATAGTATACTTATTTATAGTAGATAGAATCTTTGTAATTAATTCTAATTATTATCTTATACCCCTCTTATTATCTTCTCTATCTAACTACGGCTACTATTCTCTATATATAGTATCTAATAATATTCTAAATAGTAGTAGTAAACTCTTAACGCTATACATCTCCCCGACGCCTCTATCTTATTTATTCTTTCTAAGTCCTAGCGTAATACTTTAACTACTACTCTATAAATATTAAAGGTAAGTAAAAAACTTATCGAACTAATTATAATAATCTAAACTAAAATCTACGCCTCGCTTCTTAACGCGAAAGAGTAACTATATAATATTTATCTAGTAATTTCTAGAGAACCTAATATAAAGACTCGTATAATTATATTAGAAGTCTACGCCGCTAAAATCGCTTTCTTAATCTATAACGTTAGTAGGCCCCGTCTACTCTCTAACGCTTTTAAAGATTACTTCTTAGTTCTACTAAAATACTTTATTAAAGAATAGACCTTCTTAATTAACTATACTATAAAACCGCAAAGGTAACCTTTCGCTACGAAAGCTACTTCTATACTATTCGCTACTATATAAGTTTAGAATCTAAAGTTTAAGATTAAAGAACCGAATATATTTAACAAAACTAGAAAAAAGTTAGATAAATTTCTACGATAACTATAAATCTACTTCTATCTATTTAAAACGACCTTCTAAGATAAATTATAAAAAATCTTCTTTACTAGATTATATCTTCGTAGTAATACTACTCGTTAGTTTAAACTCTACTAAGAAGACTTTAGTAAACTAGACTAATATAAGAAAACTATAGAGCTATTTTATAACTTTAATAACTTTACTAAGATACTCTAAGAGACCTTTAAAGATAAGAACTAATATTAAGATATAGTCTATTAAATTTAGACCCTTAAACAAACCGGCTCTACCGTAATCTATACTATTTAGTTCTAACTCTATACCTTCTAACTCTAATAGCCTAATAACGTTCTTAAAATATTATATTACGAGGGACTAAAGAACTATATTAAGAACGAGTTCGCTAGAACTAAGCTATCTAATTTATACTAGAAGATAGTTCGTATCGCTATTTAACTCGATACTCGGCTATATAACCGCTATAGAAAAGCGATTTAGTCGAACTGTCTCGTAGCTAACTCTAGCTAATCTAAAAATATAACGAGCTCTAGCGAATCTATAGACTTTAATAGCGTTAGACGTAACGAGTCTCTATTCTAAGAAGAAAAAGACTAACGCCGTAAAAAAGATTTATATCTTCGCTACGATAAGAAAAAATACTACGTCTACTAATATAAAGGCGGTAATAAGATAATACGCTAGATCTTAGCTATATAAGTAACGAAGATAGAGAACTTCTATAATAAGTAATATTAGATTAATTATACTAACGATAAATACGAAAGCTACTATAAACTAAAGAAGATTTATAGATACTAGTCGAAGATAAAAAACTAAATAAGTCTCTAATCTAGAGGTAAGTAGAGACGTAGTCTTTAGCGTCTCTTTAGATAACCGTAATAACGATCGGTAATACTAAAGAAAAACTCTCTTATACGTATACTATAGACGACGACAAATCTCTAGCGAAGTATATCAAGTATTTTATTATTAATATACTCGCTAATAGACGCTAAGTCTACGTTCTAATCGACTTAGCTAATAAAGACAATTATATTAACTTCTACTTCGTAAAAAAACATAATATTAAGTTTCGAGAAAAGAAATATCTCTATAAACTTATTATCGTAGATAATTTATCTAGTATATATAGAGAAGAATTAATACTTATAAAAATCTAAAGACTCGTACTAGCTAGAGAAAAATACTAAGAAAGAATATACTTAAATATTATAAAAATCTTTAAGTATAATATTATTCTAAAACGTTTCTAGCTTCGAAAATAAAAACTATATATTAACTAAGAATTCGAAAAAGTAAAGTTTAGATCTAGAGAAAAGAACGAGACGTAGTAGCTATTTAATATTATAGCGGCGTTAGTATAACTCTAAGTAACTTAAAGCGAGCTAATATAGATTAGTAAGATTTTTAAGAAAGCCCTTAAAAAAGAAGTTAAGAACGATACCTCTACTAAAATCTTTTAAATACGTACTATCTTCTAGAGAATTAAGATTAAGACTTAATAATCTTTAGAGATTCGATAAGTTTATAAAATCGCTTATCTTTTTAGAAAACGAACTATTAGTCTCTAGAAACTCTAAGACTCTCGAGGGCGTATAAAATACGACCTTCGATAAATTAGCGCTACTAATATTAAGAACTCTTTAGACTAAGTATCTCTACGATATTATAAGTTTAATCTATTTAAGAAAAAAATAAGTAAAGACGCTCTATTTAAATACTAACTATAGAATTATAAAATACTTCTAATATCGAAAACTACGTCTAAGTTTAGACTTTTATACTCTATATCTAAAAAAGAACTTTAAATACTTAAAAAATATATCGAAACTTATCTAAGAAAAGGCTATATACGACCGTTCTAGTTCTTAGTAGTCTTCTTTATTCTATTCGTACTAAAACTAGATAGAAAATTACGGCTATATATAAACTACTAAGCTCTAAACGATATAACTATTAAGAATTAGTATCTTTTACCCCGTATTAACGAACTACGCGACCAACTACGAAAGACTAAATACTTTACTAAGCTAGACCTTAGAAATAACTATTATCTAATTCGAATTAAAAAAGAAAAAGAATAAAAAACGGCGTAGCGAAGCTAATTCGAACTATTTAAGTACTTAGTTATACTCTTCGAACTTACTAACGTCTCTACTATCTTCTAAGCTATAATTAATAACACTCTTCGAGAGTATCTAGACGTCTTCTATATAGTCTATCTTAACGACATTCTTATCTACTCTAAAACTCTAAAAGAATACTAGAAATACGTAGAAAAAGTACTTAGAAAGCTATAGAAAAGAAAGCTATAAGTTAAGTTTGAAAAATACGCGTTCTACGTCTAGAAAGTAGAGTTTCTAGAATTTATTATTCGACTTAACAAAGTTATAATAGACTCTAAGAAAGTAAAATCTATTCTTAGTTAGTCTATACTTAAGAATCTTTAAGAAGTATAATTCTTTTTAGATTTCGCTAACTTCTATCGCCGATTTATTAAAGACTATACTAAGCTAGCTAAACCTCTAACCCGTTTTATCTAAAAGAATATTCGCTTTAATTAGTAAAAAATATAATAAAAAGTCTTTAAACTACTTAAAAGAGCGTTTATAAAAGTACTAGTTCTTACTCTCTTTAATTTAAATAAGTCTATCTATCTAGAAATAGATATATTAAACTACGCTATTAGGGCTTATTTTAGCTAGCTAGACGACTAAGAATAGCTATATCTCGTAGTCTTCTACTTTAGAAAAATATCTTCAATAAAACTTAACTATAATATCTACGATAAGAAGCTTTTTACTATTATTATCGCTTTTAAGAAATAGAGATACTATCTTAAAGAGATAAATTTCGAAATAATAGTATACTTAAACTATTAAAATCTAGACGTCTTTATAACTATAAAGATTTTTAATCGAAGATAGATTAAATAGACGAAATAACTCGTCTTCTTTAACTTTAAAATTATCTACTAAAAAGAAATTAAGAACGAAAAAGCCGACGCTCTTAGCCAGCGATATAACTATACTCTTAACCGACTAAAACTATTCTCGGCGCTTCTAAAATAAAATAAGAAAGAAAATATTAAACTTAACTAATCTTAATTAGAACTTACGATAATTTATCTTCTAGTCTTAGTTATCTAAAGCTAAGTAAGAAACCTCTAATTCTAGAAAGAATCTTCTAGACCTCGAAGGTCTCTAGAAACTACGAACTTCTAGAAACTAGTTTTAAAAAGTATAATACTTTTAGAATCTAGTTTCTTAGAGGCGCTAAGTGTCTAGAAATTAGCCTCTTCTAAAAATATAAAACTAAAAAGATAATTTTTCTAGAAAGAATCTTTAAAGATAAATATCTTAAAAGTATAACTAACTCGAAAAGAAAACTCTAGAAACTAAGTTCTAAGAAATAATAGCTTCTAGAAGTTTCTTTTTAAAAATCTAGATATATAGAAAAATAAGAACCCTTAAGAAAACGACTTCTTACTTTTAATATAAGAAGAGTATATTTAAACAGCCTACGAAAACAATACTATAGTATAGTAACTATTAAAATAAATTTACAACTATCTAAAAGAAGACTCTAACTTTATACTAAGTTTAAAAGAAACTATTCTCTTTAAAGAACTAGTCTACGTCTCTTAACAACTCTAATAATAACTTATTAAAAAAATCTACGCTACTCTAGTATACGGCTATAAAGATACTAATTCTATAATAAAAAGAATTAAAAAAGTATTCTATATACTATATCTTAAAAAGCGAGTATAATAGTATCTTATAGACTACGAAGATTACGTCTAAAATAAAGTAGTACGATACGTTCTCTACGAAAAGCTATAGCTAATTATATTCTCTAACTAACCGTAGAAATCTATCTCTTTAAACTTTATTACTAAGCTACTAAAATCTAAAGAGCTACTTATCGAAGTATACTACGATATAATTCTAATTATTACTAATAGACTATCTAAATAGAGATATTTTATCTTCTATAAGAAAGCCTTAGAAGTTCTCGAGCTAGTCTATATCTTTCTAAGATATATTTTTATAAACTATAAAATACTAGAAATAATTATCTCCGACTACGATACCCGCTTTTATACTCGATTCTAATAAATCTTAATAAATAAATTAGAAACAACGTATAAGCTATCTACTATCTTTTATTTCTAGATAGATAGTTAAATAAAATAGCTTAACTAGACCTTAGAAGAATATCTACGAAGCTACGTAAACTACTAGTAAAATAACTAGATAGAACTTCTATCTCTAGTATAATTCGCCTATAATAGTATACTAGCGGAGACTATCTAGAAAACGCTATTCTACGTTAACTTTAGATTCGAGTTCTAAGTCTATAAAGAATTTATTCTATAAGAAAATATCGTATAAAAAGAAATACTCTAGATAAAATAACTAAAAGAACTATACTAAAGTCTAGTCCGAGATATAGAATTTATTAACTACTATATAGCTATATACTATAACTATAGATACTAGAAGCTACTACCTCTAAAGAAGAAAGATAAAGTCTAGCTTCTTATTAGAAATCTTAAAACTAAACGACTAAGCCCTAAATTAGATTATAAAAAAATCGGTTTCTTTAAAATTAAATAAAAACTTTCTTCTATTATCTATAAACTTAAATTATCTAAAAATATACGCTAAAGCCCCGTCTTCTATATAGTACTTTTTAAACTAGTACTATAAAACGTCTAAATATTAGAATACCTCGAGAGAGAAATCTAGTCTAAAGACGTATAAGAATAGAATATTAAAAGAATTCTAAATAGTAAATAGAATTCTAATAATTAGCTTAAGTATCTAGTTAAATAGAAGAATTACGATAATTTAGAAAATATCTAGAAGCTCTTACTAAACCTTAACTATTTAAAACTTTTCGAGAACTTCTATCAATAAAACTCGAATCGTTTAGACTTAGAATATTTTTCTATAACGTAAAATCTAAAGAAAAAGTTAGAGACATCTAAAACTAATCTATAAAAGTCTATCGAAGAACTACGCTATCGGCGTTCGCTACGTTACTACTAGACCCGCTAAGCGAATTTAGCGTAGCCGTATTATCTACTTCTAAATTAGCTAAGCCCCGACTTAAAATAGTAGTCTTCTCTACTTTAATCGTAGTTAACTTTTAATTAAATATCTTATTACTTTAAAAATCTAGAAAAGATAATATTTAAAGAAGCTAAATTATTTTAGCTTAAAAAGATACGTTTTAACGAGTTAAACGAAGAATTTTCGTCTTATTCTACTTAATCTAACGTTAAATCTTCTCTAACTAATTTCGAATATAATCTCGTTATTAATCTATTTAACGAACTATAAAAAATTAGTATAAGTCTAGAAAGAGAAGAAAATAATTATACTTAGCTAAAAAAGTTATCGCTATAAAAATATAACGACGACTACGCTTTATATACTTATAATAATAAGACTAATTGAAAAGAATAAAGTAATAATACTAAGAACGAAAAGAATAGAATTAATAACGAATAGACGTCTTCGCTTCGTTCTAAAAAATATAAAAAGCTAAAACGTACTAATAAACGCTACTACTTAATATAATTAGTATAAAGAAAAAGAATAACGATAAAAAAAATCTATAAGGCCTTATAAGAATCTATATAAAAGCTTTTAAATCGAAAGTAGTCTAGAGAGAAGATAGTATTACGATACGCTTAATAGTAGTAAGAAAATTAGAATCTTATACGACTTACCGCCTATATAACTAATAACGCTAATCTAGTACGATCGACTTAGCCGATCTAACTACATTTAAACCTATCGACTCGAACTACTAAACTCTTTTTAGTATTCTAATTACTCTAATTATCTTAATTATTATAAGTAACTAATACTAATTATACTAATTACTTTATATATATAGTTTATACTCGTTATAGTAGATAGAATCTTCGTAGTTAATTCTAATTATTATCTTATACCTCTCTTATTATCTTTTCTATCTAACTACGGCTACTATTCTCTATATATAGTATCTAGTAATATTCTAGATAGCGATAGTAAATCTTTAACGCTATATATCTCTTTAACGCTTCTATCTTATTTTTTTTTTTAAGTCTTAGCGTAATAATAGACTTCTATTTACTCTTTAAGCGAAATTTAATTAAATCTATTATTAGATAGATATTAAGACGGCTTTTTTTAATAGTAAAGTAGATTATAAAATCTATATTATTTCTTTTAATAGATACTCTAAAAAAAAAGAAATAGTTTTTAAGCTTTAAAGAGTACTCTATAAACTAAAGTAATTACTAAGACTTTAGTATTAGAAACTTCGAACTTTTCTTAAAAATAATAGCTAGTAAGTCTATAAATATAACTTATCTCTCTTTATTAAGATAACTAAAGAACTAATATTTATAACTATATATATAAATAATCTTAAGATCTTTACTAAAAAAGACGAAATAATTATCTTAATTAAAAAGACTCTCGTATCTAAATTTAAAATAATTAATTTTAAACGAGTCTTATTTTATCTTAAAATATACGTTTACTAAAATATAAATAAAGATATCTATCTATATTAAAGCTAGTATATACGTTAAATACTAGAGCGTTTTAGTTTCTCTAATATTTATCTAGTTAAAACTTTAATATAAATAAATCTTAAGCTTTAAGCTTATAAAGAAAAATTAAAGTCGAATAGCTTCGCTTAGAAATATTAATTTAAAGTTAGATTACTTAATTATACTATAATTATTAGTCGACTAGATATTATAGAAGCTATAGAAGTCGTTACTAGATTCTCTTTAAATCTAAATAAAACTTATATAGCTATAGTTAATTATATCTTCGTATATCTTTAAGAAACTTAAATACTTAAACTATACTTTAAGAAAGATATACTAATCTTAGAACTATACGTATACGTAGATACTAATTATAAAGAATATCTTAATATAAGACGCTTAACTACTAGCTATACGCTTCTAATATTAAAGTCTTTAATCTTATAGATATTAAAGAGATAGAAAATTATTATAATATTTACGTACGAAGCCGAATACGTAACTAAATATAAAATAGCTTAAGAGATTATCTAAACGTAGAATTTTATTAACGATTTTAATATATCTAGTCTTCGCGTAGAATTTATATAGCTTTATATTAATAATAAAGCCGCTTTAAAGCTAATTAGAAATTTAGAGTTTTACGATTGAACTAAATATATTAATATTAAGTATTACTACTTATAATAAGTAATAATAAAAGAAAAAGTTAATACTCTTAGAATTAATATAAAAGATAATCTAGTAGATATCTTTATTAAGTTATTACTAAGAGATACGTTTTAGAATCTCGTAAAAAGACTTAGTATAAGCTTAGCGTAATACAACGCTACTAAATAAATAACTAGTAGAAGAGTTAAATATACTTATATATCTAGGTAAGCTAGTTACTTATTATTTAACTATTTAATTAGGCGTTTGCTATTTTCTTCTTTATAGAGACTGTTTTACATCTAGATAGTTCTAGCTAGTTTACTAGCTAGCGATATCTACTTAAGCAGAGCTTGGAACTGGCTAGTAGGACCAAGTAACGGAATCTCATCTTCCCTACGGGGGTCTTTTCAACTAGGAGACACTGCATAGGTAATTCTTTCTTAACCGTGGATAGGAGCATGAAATCATTTTTGATTAGGCTAACAGGATCCAAGAGCTCTACCCAAAGAGCCTCTGGGTCCCAAGTCTCCACCATATTTTCTAGCTACGCTACGTCGTCGAGATTTCGAAGCTTACCCTCCGCTTCGCCGAGGACAAGACGTCTTAGACAGTCTGCGTAGCTCCAAGGCCAACAGCCAAGCCAATTCAATCTAAACTCCTTGTTCTTTTAGAACTAGCATCAGGCATGCTCATCATCGAAACCGTGTAAGATCATCTCCCCGTAGACCCAGCACCAAGCCTTCCAAGGTGGCACATCCGCCTACTCCTCGCCACCATCCTCGTCCTGAGCCTCAACACCATCCCCCACACGCCTGCCATCGCAACCGTCAAACCTCCGCGGACGCGAGTACTCACAGCAAACCAGGCGTCCCCGCACATAGAAGTAATGTGTTGATCCCTCATCCCAAGCGTTCTCGTGCATCACGTGCGGGACCAAGTACATGGGGAAGGCATGGTCATTCGGATCAGGGTAGCCGACGCCTGGCGCAGCCCAGCCGGGCCAGACAATCTCGTCGTCGTCGTCGTCGGCGGCGGCGGCGGCGGCGGCGGCGTCAGGGTGGTCGTTGTCGGTCTCGGAGCCCTCGTCGGTCTCCCAGCCGTCGTCGTACTCCTCCTCGTAGTTCTCCCACTCAGAGGGAGCGGTAGCAGCGGCGGTAGCGCAGGCCCGGATCTCGTCTTCAGTCGGTTCGTTGTCGGAGTCTGGAGGGACGGCCCAGCCAGAGACCTCGTCAATGTCCTCGATGCCAGAGATGCCTTCATCGGCGGCGGCGGCAGCGTCCTCGGCGGCGAGGCGGAGGATGTTGGCGCGGATGGCGGGGTGGAAGCCGGCGAGGTCTTCTTCGGTGATGTCGTTGACGGCGTTGACGGGGAGGGTGGGGGTAGTAGCGCTGGCGCCAGCACTGGGGCTGTCGGCGTCGTCTGCCATCGTGACGTCGTCGTTGTCGTCGTTGCTGGCTTCGTCTTCCCAGTCGACGTCAGCAGGATCGCCAATGCTGGGCCCCTCTTCGTCGTCGAGGTCGACGTCGGCAGGGGTACCGATCATGGAGTCGTCCTCGCCATCGGCATGGAAGCGGTAGTACGCATCGGCGGCCCAGCCGTGGAGGGCGAGGCGCTCCCAAGCGAGTTCGGCGGTGGCCTCATCGGCCTGCATGTCACGGAGCATCCTGTACGACTACAGTCAGCCTTGTACTTCTCTCCTTCTCCAACCAACATCATCAGGTGCAGTTACTTACTCAACCAAACGGCCATAGTACTCCGGACTCTCCCTCGCCTCCCTCTCCTCCCATCCCCAGCGCGCGAGGACTTCCTCCGCCGTCATGAAGCGCACCTGCTCCGGAAAACGAATAGGCGGCGGGCAGTACGACTTGGGCGGGTCAAAGCCCGGCGCGGCGTCGGTGTCGCGGAGGACGGCCATGACCTGCGCGAGGAAGGGGTGGAGGCGGCCTGGGTGCGCTGGTGGTTTGCAGGAGTTCATGTGGGCCACGCGCTGGAGCCAGGCGCGCGTGATGCGGAACGAGTCGTGGAAGAAGGCTTCGCTGAGGATGGGGATTTGGGTCGTCATTGTGGTTGCTTGTGTGACGGTGCGTGTGTTGGGTTGTGGGTGGTCGAGGGGCTGAGGGGGGGAGGGAGGGGGAGGGAAGAGGCGGAGGTGGAGGATATATGGGTGCGCGAGCGGGCTGTGAGTGTCCGCGCTGGCGCCGGATGAATTAGGTTCCGGGCGAGATGGCGGTGCTGGTGTTATGCGGTGAAGTGTTATATAAGCATTTTGACTGGAAGGGGACAGGCAGGCCATGACTGTCATCCCGAGACTATACGGCAACCTACAGCCACCTACCTTTAATCATAGTATATATGCCGGTTTTGGAGGCTCGATAAGACTTCTTATATTTATATCAAGAGCTTCTCTCACGATATCACGAGCAATCATTCAAGAGCAAGCAAGCCATGGGCGGGGAAAGGATTCATTGTGCAGAGCCGTGACCAAGGCAATTTAAAATCAACGGGGACAAGCCCCAAACGCAAAGCAAAAAAAAAAAAGCAAATTTGGCAGCGGCAGCAGCAGCAGAGCACCCTGAGGCGGGCGTGGCGTGGGAAGCGGCGTTGCCGAAGGTGTACTGCGTCTCGTCGGCCCTCGCGTTGGATTGCTCGGAGTCCAACATCCAGTCCAGGTTCACGAGGAAAATGTCGCGATTCTGAGCCTCCTTGACCTTGCTCGAGCATTTGTCGACATCAGCCTGGGTGGTAACGAGATGGGTCGCGTCCTTGGTGGCCGAAAGGCCCCGGAAAGCAGGGCAAGTGCTTGATTGATTAAAAAAAAAAACCTGTGTAATCTGCAAGATCGGAATGGAGCGGGAGGAAGGGCCGAGTGTTGTGCGGATCGAGATAGAAGAAATTGGAGCCTTGTACGCCGGCAGCGGCGACGACTGGGGAGGATCAGGGCAGCCAGGACCGTCCAGCGTGCCCCCTTTACTCGTCTTCGGCGAGGGCACACAACGGGCAGGCCGGGGAGCCACCCACGGCCTCCCAGCGCTCCAGGCAGCGGCGGCCGACGATGTGGGACTCGCGTCCCGTCTTGCTGCAGCCGGGCACGCGGACGGCCTGCTCCCTCTCCTCCCACGGCGTGCGCCTCTCGAGGTCGGTGTTCTGTGACATCCAAGATCAGTGTAGCATCCTCGTAGTAGAATATCCAGATCTTCCAGAAGATCTTAGGGGAATGAGAAACTTACGGCGCCGTAGTAAGGCTTCTGGCAGAGGACGCAGTGCCTCTGCGCAGGCGGCAGCCACGAGACCAGCGCCCTGCCCGCCGCGATCTCGCTCAGCGGGATGGTGCGCGCGCGCGGACGGAGGACGGGGTCGGGCGGCGGTGGCGGGGCCCGGCGGGTCGGAGCAGGCGGTGGCGGGGCCTGTTGCTGCTGCTGGTTCTGCTGCTGCTGCGGTGGCGCCGGCGGCGAGGTCTCGAAGGGGCTGGGCCCCACGAAGCGCGGCGGGCGGGGAGGAGCGGTGGTGGTGGTGGCGCCGGCGGCGGGCGGAGCGCTGTTGGGCGAGGTGTCAGATATAAGATCTGAAGTGGGATGAGAGAGGAGGGACAGCTTACGGCGACGCGGGCGGGCTCTGGCTGCGGCGGCGGCGGCGGCGGAGACGCAGCCTCTCCATGGCCGTGGCGAACCAACGGCGCATGGGGGCGCGGGGGGAGGAGGCGGAGGAGTGGGAGGCGGCGGGCGAGGGCATCTTCGTGGCGGATTTTTGACGAAGATGGTGACGTGGTGAGCGATGGGTGCGTGGTGTTGAGATCTTAAGCTGCGCTGTTCAGCGCTAACCCACTTTGGGCGGCAGGACTGCTATTGTTCTAAGCAATCAGTTGGTGCTGTGGGAATGAAAGACTGAAACACCATACACGCCTAATGGGATCTCTCAAACGGGACAGGACTCCGCCTCCAGTGTCATTGAACGAAGCAAGAGCATTACTAAGTAGACTACATCTTTTCCTTGATGATCGTCGGTGGCCCGCAGTGATTATAAAGGGATGCTGTGGTGGGATTATGGATGGGTTGTTAGTGATGTTGAAGGCGAGACCTCCACCATTGATCTACATGATCACTAGTCTGCGTGAGTGGACGGACATTTTGCAGAATTCTCTAGCTGCTCGCATCAGAATGCACTTCGGGGAAACTGCGACCATCAAGTATGAGGCAACTAATCATGTCTATCGTGATGATCACAGTGAGTGTTGGAAATGAGTCAAAGAGTAATTCAAATACACCAGCCAATGGACAATAAGGACGCTCCCCTCCCGTTCCCCATTTCTCACAGTTGTAGAATGAAAGTAATTATACTGTCATGGGCAGTTGAAGCTAACGTCCGGATGCCGATGTCTGCAATTAATTTAAACATTCCGATCCGGATAGCCACTTCGATTGCCACATACTGTTTACATTTTACTGCACCTTGTAAGATTTCCCAAATAGTGAGATTTTACCATCGGTGATACTGTGAATATGTAGGATCTCCGACAGTTTCATCGGAAGGCAATCGATAGGCTGCTCGAACATTGTATAAAGCTGGTGGAGAAGACAAAAAATTTGTGAAACGAATGTCCGGCATCATCAAACTACACACTCGGCGCCGGATGCCGCATCACCTTTGTGAGACCTTATCGAGGATAGAGTCTCAAGGCCAACTGGAACTAAAGAGCGTATATTTATATTTTCAAGTACCAATATTAAAACAGACTTTAACCGTGTTTAAATTATGAGGATGCGAGCTCAGCTCTTCAATCCCTATGAACAGTGACCACGGGAGGTCAGTATTACTGCAGAAAAAACTGTCATCATGCGTTGCAACAAACGTAGTTGCTCGGAAGCTGTCTCATTTGGCTTCTTTGTTCTAAATGATTGAACAAACGAATTGGTTGGCAAGCAACCTCTAGCATGACAGCTTGGAAATAACAGGATCAAACAATCTTTTCCGTTAGTCTACAGCTATATATACACGACAGTGTAGGAGCATGACAGAGTAGCTACTCAACGACAATATTGCGGCCGTTTTTCGTTCTCTGCGATCTGATTTCTTCCGTTTGAGGTGAAGATGTGTCTCAGCGATCTGCTCAGAGGCCATGGAGGATGCCTGCTTGTCTGGCTCTCAGCTGGCCTGTGCGCCTAGGGCTGTGCCATGTTGGGATGTCTGAGCGCAACAGACGCGTGATGACGATATTGTGCTGCTCACGCGCTGACGCGCCCTCTGCCTCCGACACCTTTCACCAACAACGTCGCTGTCCTTCACTCACCTGTAATACACCACGTTGCGCCGGCGTAATGGCGCAGAATCCTGTTCCGGACCCCGATCACCACGGATATAACGCAATTGTGGTTGGTGAGCTCCTGCTGCCGTCGTACAAGCGATGGAGCGCCGCCGCACTGGAGTACGAGCGGCAAGCTTTGGCGCTTATTAGCCGTTTTGAGGACACCACACCGCAGTACATGGATGCGAACGAGACTATTCGACATAATGCGAAAGAGGTCATTCGAAGGCTTGCGCTGCCCTGGAATGCGTTCAACTGGTACATGATTGAGCAGCACTTTCACGATGGAGGGCACGAGGGGCTTCCTCAGGACATTGAAGACTTCATATTGAAGGGAGGTTGGGATCAGCGCTGGAAATCTGTTCATTTACTCCGTGACAAGGCTGATGCCATGCAACGCCATTGGGAGAGAACTTATTCGCGAAGCATCGTCGCGGATATCCTGGAGGCTTGTGTTGAAGAAAGGACTTCCTGGACCGAGCAAGACATTGCTCTGGATGCCGCCATATGCGGGCTTCCACGTACCCTACGCGGGGATATCGACGCCTCAATCATCAAGTGCAACTACCAACTCTTCCTTGCTAGCATCACGAATGCTTTTCCCATCCCAGAGGACCAATTCGACTATCATCTCCGCCGCTATCATGCACTCAAAGTTGCCTACGCGCACATGCCTATGCTCATCGAGCATTTCAAAGTACAGCGCAATGCCTTGGCCACCATGCCATACCAATTTCACCGCCAAGCTTGGGTTATGCAGTACATCATCATGCGCTTTCTATACCACGCCCGGACGTTTGATCCCACGAACCATCTCAAGGACCGTACCCTGTTTGGCTGGACAACGGGCATTATTTGGAAGTGGACCAAGGCTTTTCACAAGGTTAACGCCGCAATACACTTCCTGAGAGACGAAAATCCCTTCCAGCCAGGTCAGGAAGGATTCGCGATGAGAGTGTCGGCCTTCCAAGATTTCATGCACTCCATGGAACGTGATATTCCGATAGAGTACTTCGACAGCCCGACCGTCATTCTTGACGAGCTGAAGGACAGTCACGAAGAGATGGATATATCGCCAGAGTTTCTTGACTGTTTGAAAACCTCCATCCATGACATGAGAAACGCCTACTGGGCGGCCGAAGTACTACTTGTACTGCCGCACTCAACGGACCTAGTCTTCCTCGGGATGGATGATGGACTAGACCGGGCGAGTGACGTTCAAGAGTTGTACTACAGGATGAGGGCCTTCGTCGATGTGAAGGAGTATGCGTGCTGCGAGGAGCATGGTGCTATTGGTGACATGTAGTCAGGTAATTGGCTCTCGACAGCATGGACTACTTTCTACTGTTCTTTCCAAACCCCCTCCACGAGTATATATTGTCTTTCTTTCAGCGTGAGTAGGACGGCTATCCCGGTATACCACATTTAAAGCTTGATATGAGAAGGACTGAGATTGTGTATTGCTCATTTCTCTGTTATGATCTATACCAAGGTGCAACGGTTGGCGTCGGCGTTGTTCACGTATACAGTCTCTGCCATCACCCTTCACAGTATACATGCGCTCTCTCAAGTCCAGAAACAACTCCTTCCAACTCTGGGGTTGTTCACCTTGACAGCCCGCAGTCACAGGCACCTCTTGCGCTTATATACAATCACTCTCCTGGACTTTAATTCTCGTCCGCAGCCCTTTCCCTCCACTTTACGCATACCACACACTTGCAGTAATCAAGTCTACATACTTACACCGTACATCTATACCCAAAACAAAATGCAAAACAACAACAACTGCAACGCAGATTCCTCCGAATACTCCCAGCAGCACGGATCCAACACCATGCCGACATCCACTCCCACCACTGCGGTCCCAGCCTCTCAACCAATCGGACCATCCAGCATCCCTCGACCAACACCAACCGACCCCGTCCGCCCTCCTCCTCCCACCCACGAAGCGCAGCTAGCCCACCTTAACGCCGCGCTAGCAACCGTCCTCGCCCGCCGCGACGCCTACCGCACCTACCTCCTATCCTGGTACGACGACGCCTACACCGTCATCAGCTCTTTCCGGCCGCAGACAGACGCCTACCACTACGCCACCATGGCCATGGCGCTGCGCCGGCCCCTCCCCAACAACACTGTCACCACCACCACCACCCCCTTCCACAACGCCGCCGGCCGCCCCCTCGGCCGCGACACCACATGCCCCGCGCACGTCTGCGCGACCATCTTGCCTGAGATCGCGGACTACCGTGATGACGAGGATTCGGACGTGCGGAGTCGCGGGAATTTGGTCGGGTGGGTGCTGGAGCACTTGGCGGCGTTTGATACGGATGATCGGCGGGAGTGGTGCGGCGGGACGATTGGAGAGGGCTTGGAGCGGGTGTACGAGTGCGCGAGCGGTGGGAGGGTGCGGCTGGACGACATGCGCGTCATTTCTCTCGCTGTCGAGCTGGTCGAGCAGCTGGCTGCGTTGGAGAGCAGGGCGGTGAGGTTCCTGCGCGAGACGCAAGAGAACGACATGACGGCCGGCGCGCGGGAGGCGCTTAGGCTTTTAGGGGAGGTGCTGGATGCGGCGAGGATGCTGCCTGCCGCCGCGAGGAGGGTTGGCAGCGAGGGAAGCATCGTGTTGCCTGGGGATTGGATCGACCCGGTTGATCCCGCGGCGATGATGGTCTGGAGGGCGGCGATTAGGGGCGCGAGGGGTCGGTCCATGCGGATAGGCCAGGCCAACGCCAGGCAGACCAGGAGAGAGCTCTACCACGTGGTCAACCGGATCACGAATGAGCGCCTTAGGAACGGCATCTTGCGCGCGCTGGCTGTCACTGTTTCAGACGGCTTTTTGCAGCGCGCGCGGAGGATGCGGAGGGCGTTCGACGCCAACGGCATGGGCGGGACAATCTTCGACGCCTTGAACAACGCAATCCGGGAGCACGCATCTATGCAGCAGCAGAGGGAGGTCTTTGACAACATCTGCGAGGCGCACATGGCTCGGGATCTGGGAAGGGACGGCAGCAACGATCTGCACGAGATCTTCACCAAGAGCATGGAAGGCATCGAGGCCCAGATGGGTGACGTGGAGGCCCACGTGGAGGGCTTGTCCTTCATGCAACGCCGCGCCGTCCGCAAAGCAGCCGAACGCCACGACTTCGAGGCTGTCGTCGAGCTCCTGGGACGTTACCGACCCGACCGCCACTTCAGCCACGAGGTCACTCGCAGGCAGATGCTCCACCACCTCGGCATCTTCTTCCTCTGGTCCAAGGCTGCCACCATCCGGCAACACTTCAGCCAGGATAACGACTTCCGCATCTCGGCGAGCTTCCATGAGTACGAGGACGTCCACCTTATCCGCCTGTTCTGCTACGGCGCCCACTACTTCCGCGCCAGCCAGAAGGACAGGCACGACATGGGATGCCTTATCACCGGGCTGTCCTGGCTGTGCGGCCTGATCCAGGCCTGGATGTCGAACGTGCAGGAGCTCAAAAAGTTCAGCATGGCGGCTGGAGCGAAGGTCAGGGAGCGGAGCCGACTGGTTGACGAAGCGGCCGGTCAGGAGGCAGTCGATGTTGTTCAGGGCGAGCTGCACGAGGCGAAGGCGAGGCTCGAGCGCCAGTGGAGAGTCGTCAATAACTTGATGGACGCCACTGACGTGTTCGTTGGCACGCCGCCGTCCGTCGATAACACGATGGGCGAGCCAATCTCCGACAAGTATACGAGGAATGAGGATGACTACAGCGTCGCCACTCGGTATGCAGAGTTGAGGAGGTTTGTCTTGATGCCGAGGAATCGGGGTGTGCTGCAGGGCGGCACGCTGGAGATTGTGGCGGAGAATGTGGAGCGCTGGGCGTGAAGCATTGGAGCCTCGAGGCAGAAGAGAAATGACAGCAGGATGGGCTTTGGAGATGTGGAGTGCCAAATACAGTCAAGACGCTCATGTACCGCGCAGATGTTTGATACCCTTTTGTCAAATTAGAGAATAGTTGGAAAATGGTTAGATACGAATTGTCATTGATTACAGGAAATTGTCAGTCCTTTGTGAGAGATAAGATTTAGTGAGGCAGGCTGCATATGTTCCAACGTACATCTGCCAATGCATTGCTACCGTTGCCAGCCTTTTGCGGAGGATGCATGCTTTACCCATTGCGTTCTATTTGTTCACTCATTGGATGTGTGTATTCTGCCCGAGTATTAAGCATGGTCTATAAGCTGGCTTTCTATGGTATAGTCAATATACGATCGGAGCACTAGATGCACAAGCAGTGCCCTTGAGCTAAAGCCGTTACCGTCCGCGCGAGAGGAAAGGCGCTCATCTCTAATTGCTGAAAAGTCAGAGGAAGAATTTTCTTTGTTTAGGTGAAAGGCATAACGGCGTTGTTGCATCTGATAGCGAATACAAAGAGATTCCTTAGCGAGTAATGCAACATGTTAAACAAAGAAATGTCTCGGTAAGTCTGTATCACGCGTGATGGTAATCAGAGCCAATTAGACGTATCTTTCAATAAAACCTGAAACCTATGATTGGAGAAACCAGCAGTCTAATATTTGTAGTTAAAGTAATTGGTCTGACACAACATGTCCAGAACGCCCTGGAAGGATGTTGCACTTCCATAAACGACAATGACGCATATAGGTGTTTGCATATTGTACTTTCTATAAAGACGTAACATAGCTTTGGAGTGGAACCTTGGCAGACATCGATTTTGTCTGTTGTATAAGTGAGTTCTTCGGCCACATATTTCTATATATCTTTCTTTCAGTGATAGCTCTATCACAGCAGTGTAGTTTGGTATACACAGCTAGCTTCACGACTTGATCAACATGGAAGTGTTAACTCTTGCATTGTTTCGTCCTGCCTTCCAGACTTGTTCAGGCAAAGTTCATGAACATGGCAGAGATGCCGATATACTAAAGCTCCAAGAGATGCGTACCTTTACGAAACATCGCCCAACACTTCGACTCGAGCTTTGCACCCACACCTTTCTACACTTCCACTTCTACTTGCGAACTCTCTTCATTTCCCGCAAGCTCAACTCAAAACCCTATCTACCACCTAAATCAAACTAAAATTATGGCACACTCTCGCCGCTCCTCCACTTCCAGCAGCGATGGCAACGACCGGATCGATTTGCCACGCCGCTACAACCACTACGTTTTGCCACGCCGCTACAACGACTACAACAACCCCAACAACGACCCCTTTGCCTCTTCGGATGAGGACGAGCTGGCTCGCCGCATTGGGCGCCGCACCCAGCGCCGTTTCGATCTCGAGGCTCGGCGTGAAGAGGCACGCAACTGGGTTCCCCCTAGACCGGAGCGTCAATACGAACAGGAGGAGAACGTTGCTCGGCTGCGGCAATTCCAACACATGCCGCCGGAGCAACAGCGCCGCGTTCTGCGGCTGAACCTGCGCGAGGGCTACACCACCGTGCAGGCAATCGACACTGTCAGGACCGAGGCACAGGCCAACCTCTTGGACGCCCCACTTGCTGCTTGCATCGAGCACACTGCTACCATCCGCCTCCTTTACAATAAGGCGGCGGAGAAGATGTTCGGCCAGTGGATCATGCTGGAGTACTTCGTGCGTGGCGTTCCCGAGCAGGATCAGAAGGGGCCGGCGGAGCGGATCTTCCGGCTTGTGTCGATCGACCCGTACGACAGGCAGTTCATGATGTCAGCAGCCCGGATGGCTCGCGAGCTCCTCAACAAGCCTTTCCTGGAAGGCCTGCTCGACGAGATGGTGAAGACGGCATTCGTCTTCAAGGGCCGCGACGCTGAGCTTCGTGCCCTCCGCCGCTACGACCGCCCGCCTGCGAGCCCGCCAAAGCTCGTTCCTGCGGATGATGGCCTGGGTAGACTGCGCGACCTCCTGAAGATCGAGCGCCGCATCGAGAGGGCTATAGGTAAGGTCAAGCACACTCTCCAGAGATACAAGGAGCTGATGATCGGGTGGCTGATGCAGATCCTGGGGCGCAACCCGTCAGACCGTACGGCCCAGGCCGTTACGTTCAAGTACCCAGAGTTGTGGCAGCGCGGCAACTACAACGTTGCCGACTGCTTCTCCGAAATCATCGACAGGGTTGGAGAGGAGCACCTGAAGAACTACGATGCAGCCGAGCCGAATGCAGGGGAGCCTGATGCAGCCAAGCCGGAGGCAGCCAAGCCGTTCGAAGTCATGTGCATCGGCTTCTACCACTGCTGCCTCGGAATCCGCGGCCGCGCAACCTACCAGCAAATCGAGCGCGTCGTCGCGCGGGACGAGTGGCCGGAGCCGACCACCGCCGAGCTTGCGAAGGCCGTCCGCGCTAGCATCTCGGAAGTCTACCATGACCGGTGTTGTGAGTACGAGGTCAAGGTCGCTAAGCGCCTCATGAAGGGCCTCAAGGACGAGCCGGACACCACCGGCGCTCTTTCCGACTTCTTCAGCGCCCTGGACCGCGACACCGGCGCGGCTGCGAACATGGCTCTGGCCGGCAACTGGGACTTCCTCCCAGACGACGTGCAGGCGAGGATCTTCAGCTTCGGGATGGCCGAGAAGGCGGGCGAGATTTTGGGCGAGGGGCTGTACGACGGCTTGTGCGAGCTGACGAGGGCTCTGGACGATGCCGCCGGCCTCGTTGGCAGTGACAGGTTCAAGATTTCCGGCCCGGCGGCGGGGATGGGTATGCACCGCCGCAAGTGGATTGAGTATCGCGCCGGGGCCTACCCCCGCGTCACGGGCCAGCTGAACGCGCTGGCCGAAATCATCAGCCGCTCCAACTACGCGAAGCCCCGCGAAGAGATGCTCAAGCAGCTCCGCAAGGCGATGCTGCCGACGGACATCCAGCGTCTGCGCAACCTCGCCTTCGCAGGCAACGTCGAGCTGTCCGTCAAGGAGAGCATCGAGCTCGTGAACGAGAGCGCCCTGCTCCTGGACCAGGTCGACAGCTTCGTCGGCGACATGGAGATGTGCCAGCTGGCCCGCCTCGCGCAATTCAACGAGGCCCAGCTCATCTCCAACCTCTCGAGCTTCCTCAACGACACAAACTGGGAGTCCATCAACTCCGACCTGCACTACATGATGTGGCCATCCGCCACCGACGCCGCCTTCATCCGCTGGGACATCGGCGGCCCCCTGCGCCGCATCCTCAGCAAACTTCCCTCCTCCTCCCCCTCCGACACCGACTCCGACTCCGACTCCGCCTCCGACGCCTCCTCCACCATCGACGTCTCAGAAGGCGAGGCCATCAAAACCCTCTCCCTCGCCGCCCTGCACAAGCCCACAACCCAACTCCTCGCCTTCCTCCAGAACCCACCGGCCGACACGTCCCTCTCCCGCAACGAAGTCATCCTGCTGTCCCGCCTCGTGCTGCGCGGCTGGTACCTCGTGCCGGACCAGCTGCGCTGGCTGTCGCGGCACTGCTGGCAGTTCGGCCTGCTGGCTGCTTGGGGCACTGCTGCTGCCGCGCCGCGTACGGAGGGTCTGCGGACGGTGACGAGCGATTTGCTCCGCGCGCACGATGTGACGGATCCGTTGGTTTTGCCGGACGATTTGTTTGGGCTGGCGCCGCCGAAGGGGGTGAGTAAGATTCCGGAGGCGAGTGGGTATGGGGGGATTCATAGGCGGGTGAGGGTGGAGGGGTGTGTGGTGGATGGGGGGAGGATTGTGTGTTGGGGGAATGGTGATGATGCGATGGAGACGGATTAGATTTGCGCTGGATGGTTGGGGTTGGAGTTTTCTGGCTTTTTGCCTACATGTTTGACTGTAGCGATCAGCTCCTGCTTTGTTCTACATCTTGTTCTTCATAGATGCATTTCAATAGATTGTTATCTGAAAGGTTGGATGTTGCACTCTCGTGAAATAGGGAAAGGAACACTGTCTTTCCTCGCGTTTGCTACGAAAGCTGTTTGCTAACGAATTTGGCTCATGTCCACATGGACTTTTATCTTAGCACATGGCATTGCCATGGCCCAGCTGAGTCGTTGGGGGCCACATGTGCCAGATGATTATAGTTGCCTGTATTTGCGACCGTAATGAATTAAATTTGCTGAACACTACAACTGCGTCATTTGCCTCTATGGTGCGTTTATAAAGGGTACATATAAAGCTACTCAGTGGCCTGGCCTGTAACACACATTCATTCCCAACGTGGGCATCTGCTTTACGATTCTTTGAGGCCATTCTACAAGTAAAGTGCTACTCGGCATCGTTCAAGATAATATTCGGAATATGTACAGCCCGGAGCGAAATTTGGGAGACCTGTCTTTAGGTGTTATGGCGCGACATTGTTCGACTACTCTGCGACGAGCTTGTCTCCCACTAACAGCAGGCCATGGCCTGTCAAGGTGATAGATGCCCTACCGCCACGCTACCGCATTGTTGCAAAACCATTCACAATCGCGAAAGCTACGC
Source organism: Lasiodiplodia citricola (assembly GCA_023089105.1). NCBI lineage: Eukaryota > Fungi > Ascomycota > Dothideomycetes > Botryosphaeriales > Botryosphaeriaceae > Lasiodiplodia > Lasiodiplodia citricola. The sequence continues at coordinate 87,602 of JAJNLL010000062.1, read as the reverse complement.
CAATTATCTTCTACTTATTCCATCCTCTTCCACAACAACTCCCCAGCCGCAACCAAATACGCCCCGCCAACTTGACTCGGGCCTGATCTCGCGATGCCACGCCCACGCAGGCTCTCAGCGTCCAGCACCACCAGCTCGGACCCCGACACAGACAGAGAAGATGTTCTGCACCGCCATCCCACTGCGCCACCAGTCCCAACCGCAGAACGTCCCAGCCGCGCTTCCGGCACCAGATGGCGACCACCGAACCCGGACACACTCGTACACACCCAACAAAACATCAGCCGGCTCCGGGCCTTCTCGCGGATGCCTCGAGAAGCACAGCTGCGGGTGCTCTACCTGCGCTTGAGAGGCGGCATGTACGTCGCCGACGCGATCGACTCGGTTGTCAGCGAGCGGCGTTTGGGGCTGAACATCGTGCGGCGCCTGATCCAGCGGCGGGAGGAGCAAGCGGCAGACATTCGGGTCACGCTGGAGCGTGTCACCGAAAACGTGTTCACGCAGTGGATCATGCTGACCGTTCTCGTGCAAGGCCTCCCTGCGGCTGAACAGGTTACGGGTCGCCGGATGCTTCGGCTGGTTTCGGTCGATCCGCGAGATATCCAGTGCATTGCGAAGGCGCAGAATGCGGTTGTCGGCATGGGCCGCGGTCACGATCTCTTGAAGCGGACACTTGACACCCTGCATGGCCTCGCTACCTCCTTCCACAGGCATGAGGAAAGCCTTCGTGGCTTGCAGCGGTATGACAGACACCAGCCCATCCCCGATGTCGATCCGATTGAGGGACCTCCAGATGGTGTCCTGACCCCAGCTACTGTTCTCGAGCATGAGGAGTATCTTAAGGAGTGTTGTCAGATCATGCAAAAGAAGCTGTCGCAGTATTGTGCAGAAATGGACCAGTGGATGCACTCAATCATGTTCATGTTTGCTTATCATCAACGCAAGGAGGCCGGCTTCAAGCAGCTGCATGAGTTAGCGGTTGGATGGAATGGAAATGTCGTGGGAGAAGAACGCGAACGTCAGGTCTTGGAAGCTCCAATCGACCAATCAAGATGGGACGACCCGACTACCGACGACCAGTCCTCTATCCTCCTCGGAGCTGTTTTCAAATGCTCACTGGCCCGCCCTGGCCGCCCAAGCCGGGAGCTTCTGAGCCGCCTTTCCAGCTGGGAACTCTGGAACACTGACAAGCCTGCAGCTGTCGCCACCGAAGCCTCCGAGACGCTCAAGTCCATGTGGGACGCAGCGTCCACCCACTGGGACACACTCAGATTGGTTTTGTCATGTGACATCAAGGAATCCGGGCTTAGTCCTGCCATGCAGCGTCCATGGTTGAACTCGATGATCAGTGAAGACATGTCGTCTTTTCAGGATGTCGCCCTGGCCTCGGAAAGGGACGGCTGGCCGTGGCCTACTCCCGTCAAAAAGAGAATGTTTACCATGATAATGATGCACTGTGCCAAGGAGCTCCTCGGGAGTCTCTACATTGCCACTGAGTTCGTTGCGAAGGCGCTGAGACAACTGGGGGAGCCCCTGTCATCCCCAAGAGAGGTGCCACGACCTCTATCCCAGCTATACTCCAGAGCAATGCACCACAGCTATCTCCTGCGGCATCGCTCTGAATTCCAGACCTATCACCGCAACGCTGTCCAACAATTCAGGGCTCTTGTAGAGCAATCATGCCGCAATCCCCGCGCCAAAGAGCTGATGCTGGCCGCCATGCCCGCGTCCGGCCACGGCGCCGACCTCGAGCAAGTCCGCAACATAGCCATGGCAGCCCATCTCCAGCAGAAGTCCATCTTGGACAGCGCAACCGCACTCTCCCAGGGCCAGACCGACCTCATCAAGCTATCGTCCCACATCAAGACGACAGGGCTGAAGCACACGCGCCACCTCTCCTCCCTCTCCCTCAAAGACGCCGAAAAGCTCCTCTCCGCCTACACCACCGACCGCAGCCCCTCCTCCCTCCGCGGCGAAACGCTGCCCGACGCTTTCCTCAACGACTCCTACAGCCGCCCGTACTTCACCCCCGCCGCCACCCCAGGCGGCCCCTCCGACCCCATCGACCTGGCCGGCCGCCTCACCCACACCCCCTGGCGCGCCCCCATCGCCGCAACCATCCACCTCCTCCACCGCATCAACACCGCCCCCTTGTTCCCCTCCTCCTCCTCCTCCTCCTCCTCCTCCCTCTCCCTCCCCTCCATCGCCACCCCCGACGCCCACCGCCTCACCTCCCTCGCCCTCACCGCGCTCTTCCACTTCACCGCCGCCGCGGCGATTCCGGCCATCACCGCGCAGCGCAACAACGCCCGCGCGCTACTATCTCGCCACGCCTGGCTGCACGCCCTGCACGGCGCGTGGCTGGCGTGGCAGCGCGACGCCGAGCAGCTGGCCGGCGCGCTGGCTGCCAGCCTGTCTGCGTCGGGCGTGCTGCGGGTCTGCGTGGCGCCGGGGAGGGAGCGGGATAGGTTGCTGTACGCGCAGCGGCTGGCAAGGGTGGTGGGGGAGCGGGAGGTGGATTGGGGAAATGTTGAGGGGTTGACGGCGGCGTGTGGGGGGGAGGTGGTGGGCGGGGAGGGGGTGAGGAGGGAGGTGTGTTTGCATTGTCGGCGGTTGAGGGTGTTGAGGGAGGCGACGGATAAGGTGTTGGGGATGGGGGAGGTTGTGGATGCGAGGGTTTTGCCGGGGGATTTGAAGGTGGGGGAGGGGCAGGGCTTGCCGGAGCAGAGGGATGAGGTGCTGCAGAGGCTGCATGCGTTGGTTAAGTTTGATCGGCCGGTTTTAGAGGGCGGGAGGGCGGTGCCTTGGACGCTCGAGTGGGAGGAGGAGCATGAGAGGATTGTGTTTGAGTGGCGGATGGGGGAGATGTGCGCTGCGTTTGAGCGCTTGTCTTTGGGATAGTGGACGGAGTGAGACGGACTGACGGCTTTTTGCTCCTCGATGATCGCGGAGATTGGGACTTACGATTTTCATCGGTTACCAGGAGAGAATTCATTCATATCTTTTTCATTCCCTGATAGCCATTACTATGTACTTCTTTTTGACTGAGGTTGAATCTCCCCGCCATCCTCCGCCTCGCGACGTCTGAAGCCCTATTCAATCTGGAGGCTCTCGCCAAGGGAGTTGCCCAATGTATCAAAGGCCTAGGGCGATAGCAGGGTGATCGCTCCAGGCCTTCTTGTTTTGCTTGACTTGCACAACCATGCCGCGCTCGAGCTGGTCCTTGGTTAATTGCCAACACCGCCTTGCATCTCGCATGCGCATTAGCTTTTGGTTTCAAACTGCGCTTATATTTATATATGTTTCGCTAGATCCGACCAGTCCTTGACCATCTCAGCTTTGTTCGTTTCCAAGGCGTCCGCCACGCCCACCACCTCGTCTTTCTTGCCCTTCCGTCCAGCACCACGCCCTGCATCCTGCTCGGAATGCTCATTCAAGGTCATCCTACATACAAGTAAGCAATCGACAACCGATTCTTCCACTTAACGTCAGCTAACTTTGAGACCTGCAGGCATGTCCAGACCAGAGGACGAAGATGGCTGTTGTGTCGGGCAACAGCCTTGCCAGCCGTGCTGTCAGCAACAGGAACATCAGCCAGACGTCGTACGGCCATAACGATTAGTAACACGGCTGCTATGATGCGCAATCGCCGCGCGAATTTCGTCGACTACGGCATGCCATTAGCTTCCGAAAGCGGTTTCAGATTGACAGCAAACGGCTGACTACGTCACGCCCGGACAATGTCCGCACGCGCAGTGCTGCCCTTCCCTGAGGTCTACAGAGGAGACGGGGGGTCGGGTCAGCCACTGTCTGTTCTTCGGCTTTGGTCGCGTGGCTGCATAACACGGCTATTCCGCCTGCGCAACCTCCGGATGGCTTCAGCGACGAAGGCATACATGTTGTTGAACATTGCGGGCTTGTTCTATATTTTTTTTTTCACCAGTATTATACTGTCACTTCCTACTTTAAACAAGTATAGCGGCATTGTTGAGCCTTCTACTCATCATGGTCTTCCGCCGCAGCACCAGAAGCCTTATCATGCCATGCCTTCGGCTGCTTGGCCTGTCTTTTATATCAATGGGATTCCTACGTTTCCGCACCTATGATGGCAGACAACAGAGATGCAGAGAATGAGTGTGATTAGCTTCTTTTCTACATTTTCGCGTGAGTTTGCGGACATGCCTATGGCGTAGCTGCGTCTGACTCGCGTCAGTTATTACCCAAATGGGAACGGCTCAAGGAAAAGCCGGCTTTCGCCGGGCAGTGCAGCGGAAACCTTCATGCACCTTTGGCCCGGCGGGGGACATATAAAATTCCTGCCCAGTTCATCCACTTCCCCGACATCCACTTTTGCGGCCCACACCCGACCATCCATCCTACAATCGGAACACCTCAATCTCGCTATACATCGCCTATAGCTGCATTCCAGGACGGTACACCTGACGCAAAATCACCGTAAGCCCCGCATGACGCAGTTGAAAATACGGCGATCGCGACTGTAGCTGATTCACCAACTTTCTTTAGTTCCACTTGTCCCGTCCTGCATTCCGAATCCACAATCCGCAATGCCAAACCTTCGACGCTTTGCGCGCCTTCTTTCAAGCCGCCGCACCTCGAACAATCCCAACACGGATACCGATGTGTCCGCCAACCTGTCCACACAGAACGGCATAGCAGCTGGTAGGGAGTTCGAGGGGACTCACTACCACACCCTGCTTCCCCCCTCTGCCGAGAGATACACACCCACTCGAGACTCTGAAGGCCCTTGGCGCCCACCCACTCCAGACCGTGTCATGACCACACGAGATGGTGCCAGCCACCTCCACACCTTCCAGCAACTCCCTGGAGAGTACCAGGTCAGGGTTATTTGGCTTCACCAGACCGAAGGCATGACGGTCGAACAGGCCGTCGCTACCGCCGCAGTCGAGCTTCGTCTACGGCTGCTCGATCACCCTGTCGCAGCGCGCGAGGCACACACCGCAGCTGTTCGTCTGACCATGGAGCAGGTCAACGACAACCTCTTCACGCAGTGGATCCTGCTGAGTGTGCTCGTCCAAACCCTCCCTCAATACCAGCAAGCTACCGGACAGCGCGTCCTCCGCTTAGTGTCTGCCGACCCCCGTGACAGCAAGGGCTTATACCACGCCAGACGCGAAGCTGCCCAGCTGGGCAATGGTTTCATCAACCAGGCGCTGGACAGAATCAACGACAATGCGGCGTCATTCCACCGCAACAACGAGGATCTTCGTGGCCTGCATCAGTACGACAGGCACCGCCCCTCGCCCTCGCCTGAGCCCATCGAGGGTCCGCCAGAGGACATGATCACCCCTGAAGATGTCTTGAAGACCGAGAAGATCTTGATGTCCAGCACCGAGGATATGGAGTGCGCAATCGCCCGCTACAGCAACATCATCGACGAATGGCTGGAGGGACTTTCGCAGAACTTTGCTTCCGAAGATGATCCCGTCCTCGCCAAGCTGGCCAGGTTCGCCCTCTCGTGGGCCCGCTATGTTCACACTCCTTCCGAAAACCGTCAACGTGAAGTCCTCCACTACCCTTTCGACAGGTCCTCGTGGGACGACCCCTCCACCTCTGATCCTGGCTCCATTCTCCTTGGCGCCTTTTTCAAGTGTGCGCCTGTCAGGCGTGGTCACCCACGTCCGTACCACCTCAATGTGCTTGCTAACTGGGACGATTGGACCATGAGGAAGCCAGCAGTCGCTGTCACGTCCGCAGCAGACGACCTGAGGAGTATGGCAAAGGCTGCTCTGGCCCACCTGGAGGGCCTCAGAGTCGCGCTTTGCCGTGAGCTTGCGGGCTTACGGCCTATCGCTACCCATGGCCTAATCAATGGCCTGGTTAGCTCACTGAGGGATCACGAGATTGATGCGGCCCACATCGACATGCTCCGGTGTCTAAATGCGGCCGAGATCGATTCATGGCCACTGGTGATTCGATGCCGCTTGTACACTGTAACCATGCTATCTCGCACGGTTAACAGGCTCGGATTCTTGTGCCAAAGCAGCAGGGAGCTTGCGCAGAGCCTGGACCAGCTGGACCCCTTCTTGACGATGACGGACGACAAGTCAGAGGCTATGTTCAAGATATACGGCAGGGCCAGGCGCCACGCATTTGCGGCATGGAACGAGGGCATGTTCAGTGCCTACCACTACGACGCAGTCTGCCAGTTCCGCGAGATGCTCGATTCCTGCCAGAACCTCCGCGCCAAGACGCTGACTCTCGCACAAATCCCCGAGTCTGGCTGCGGCGCAGACTTCCAACGCGTCCGCGACATCGCGGTCGCCGCCAACCTTGCCAAGTCCATCAGCGAAAGCGCCGAGATGCTGCTGTGGCAGCAGAAGGACCTCCAGCAGCTTTCAGAGCACATCCGGTCCGTCGACCAGCGCAGCCGCGCCTACCTGTCCCGCCTGACCATGAAAGAAACCGAAGGGATCCTGGCTGGCGAGGCCGAGAACTACAGCTACGAGCCGCGCTTGATCCGGCAGTACGTCACTAGCAAAATCCCGTCCAGCGCCGCCCACCTCGACTGCCTGGGCCGCTCGGACTTCGGTCCTTCCCTGCGCGATGCCGTGGCGGATGCCATCGACGAGGAGACATACGGAGCCGTCGACCTTGCCAGGGCTTACTACACCGCCTCGCTGCAGAGGCCGCTGCAGAGCACCGTTGCCATGATCCGCGACCATCGTCTGGGAGTCGTCAACGAGGGCTTGTCATTCGCCTTCACGGACGTCGCGCTTGTTTCCCACTTGCTCCTACGCGCGGTCTACTTCAGCTATGTCGACACGCCCCCCAGCGCGGTGTCCCAGGCGCAGGGCCTGTCGCGCCACTGCTGGATCCTGGGCTTGCTGGGCGCCTGGCTTGAATGGCACACCGACGTGTCCTGCCTGATCGGCGAGGTGTTGGAGGCGCTTGACAAGCACGACAAGAAGTACCCTCGCCGTTCCCAGATGTGGCGCTTGTCAGAGGTCAGCGTGGCGGAGGCTCTAAACGCGAAGGTCAAGGACTGGGATAAGATTGAGGCTGCGCTCGCTGGGGACGAGAAGGATGTGGTGCCGGTCGACACGAAGGACCAGTTCTTCGAGCACCTGCACAAGCTCAGGCTGCTCCGCGTCGCCACGAAGACGTACATGGACCTGCCTGACTTGATCGACATTCGTGTCCTGCCGGAGGACTTCCAACATTCTGCCATGTCCTGCGGTATTCGCAACGATGAGAACTTCGATATGCTGCATCGCATTATCAAGTTCAACGGCTCTGTGGTGGATGGCGGCAGCGTGACGGTTGATGCTACTGGCTGGGAAGGCGCGCACGAGTACCAGCTGCGTGAGATGGGGCTCGAGCACTTGTCATGTTCGCGCCGGGATTCTGTCTTGATGTGAAGTGGTCTGTTTTATTTCTTTTGGCGGCTCGGGTTTACTGTGTTCAAGGGGGTCGGAATAATTGCTTTCAAGGTCATGGTGGAGAGGTTTTCTATACTTTTACAATAGCTGTGCTCCTGTACATAGGATAGATAGGAGAACATAACAGCAGGCTCATATATACGCCGTGTGCATGTTCAGCGATGTCTGTGATGGTGTTGTGCCGCCGAGCGGAGATGACGCGCGACGTTCCACCGTTCCACAGCGAAGTGCGCGACGCTTTCCCCTCGCAGGAAATTCGATCGGCATCGCCCCGCACGCCACGCAGAACCTTATTTCCACCGCCAGGAAACGCAGACGCAGCAGGAAAAATTGCCCGCAATTGAGGCTTTCTTGCTATGATGTCAAATAACGCTCCAAGATATACTCCTCATCCACCCTCAGCCCTCTAGAGTTGATGTTAATGTGGCGCAATACTGCAGCATTGTGTCGGACCTCGCCGCACAGAGAGAGAGAGAGAGGCGTTGAGTTGGCAGTGCCGAGGAAGGTTCTTAGAACTCTGCCCTTTGGCGAGACATCAAAATCTAACACTGTGGCGCTGCTGCTATGCTGCTGTTCCGCCATCCGCACGCTAATACTGACACAGCTAAGCGTCTGCCCGGCCCTACAGCTGGCCTACTAGTGGGCTTGGATCGACATACACATGAGGGATTAAGCACCCCACTGCTTCCCACCTTGCCACCGCTGTTCATGATCACCTGTATTCACATGTTGCCAGTATGGCGCCTGACAGTGCAAGGAGGCAGAAAGATCACGATGGCCCTAGGCGTGACGCATCACATGCGCTTTTTCAGCCACGCTGGCGAGCTCAGCTGGCCAACTGTCGCCAGTGCTGGATCCCAGCGAACGTATGGGGCAAGCACGACCGCCCCGCTCCTTCCACCGATGGCTGCCTCGGCGGCCATGGCCCAGTCCTACGGGGGGGCCTGCGTCGCCCGGCCGACCTGCCCGTCGGCTGCGAGACCCGCCGATCCTCCGATGCCAAAGTACTTAAACCCCTCCACCGTCCAACTCCTCTCCTCTTTTTTTTCTTCTTCAGCTTCTCCTAGCCTCGGCTGGGACCAAGTGCAGTGCGCTTTTTTTGTTCCTTTGACCGGGAACGGGCTGTCTACGGACGGCCGCCTTTCGGGCAAAACTCTTTTTGGAACCGGGTGGCTGGTCACTGAGCACCGCTCATACTTCGCTTACCACAGTGTCGCTCGTATTGCACTATCTCGGGCTGACGCGACCTTCTTTTTTCTTTTCGTCAATTTGCTGGCCTTGAGCCGGCTCTTGAGGAAGAGAATTTTTTCTGATTTGCGACGGCTGTGGTGGAACTGGCTGGGAATATGCACTGCTGTGACTGCTCGTGTGCTTTGGTGTGTCTGCCATTCGCCGTTTCGCGTTGATTGCATGTGCGCTTTGCTACCCTCTTCGTCGGATACTGGCACGGTCGCCATGCGGCCAGCTCGTCAGAACTACAGGCCGCTCGATGCATGCAGCGGTTTCCAGTGATCCAACTTGGAGCGATCTCTGAGACGGGTGAGCACAGCGCTGGGTGACGACTCTGGTCGCAGCTCTCGGCGGAGCGCGGTGGCGCAATGACCGCGATGCCATCTCAGCCTCGACCGGCCGCAGCGAGCGGGGTCGCCTGTGCGACATGCTGGGTGTTTGAGTCGCCGCGGCGCCAGCGCAACCACAAACGTGCATCATTTTGCACATCCTGACATAGCTGAAGGTCCACGAGACACCGCTTCAAGCCACCCTACATTAACTGACGAGCCCGTGCTCGCCTCGGCCGCTTTGCCCGTCCGTCTGCTCCAGTGCCGCACACGGCCTTCTTCGCTACCGATGTGTCCAGCCATCGCCGCCGCTCTGCATGATGCTCCTGCATGCAGATCGCACATTCCGAGACCTCCCTCTCTCTCGGAAGGCTCATCCTGCGTTTCTCGGCCACGCCTCTGCTGCCCTGGTGGACAGTCCATCTTGGACTGGGCGACAACGACAGCTCTGACTCAACAAAGGGCGCTACCCGTAACATCATACACCGAGAACAACACCATTGCTGCTCTGGAGACAAAGGCCGCATGCCACTCAGGCTTGACTGGGGCTTAATCCACTCCAAGATGACAGGGATGCCTGTACAGGACTTGGTATTCCGGGAGGCCCGCTCTTTGGTTATGCAAAGCCGTCTACAGCATGATTAATGCAGCGTACTTGGCCGCTAACACGGAGCATTTTGCTAGGCGTATTCCAAGCGCATTCTGCTCCTGCAACTCAGGCTCACTGCCCCTCGCTGCCAACATCCTTTCCAGTGTCTGGCTCGCACCACCACCAAAATGGATGAGGGCCTACTACACGTGCGGCGGATTTGGCCAACCGAGTGGCTCTCACAAATACCTTGGCGTCGAATGCAAGGTCGGCTATGGCATTGTCGAGATTTAAGCCATGGACCGTGGCTACATTCATGCATTCAGATCGTATCAAGAACACAGCCCATATGAGCTTAGAGACGACTATTGATCTGGTTTTGAGGACGTGCGCATCAGGTTCGTCCCCCTACCATTCGCTGTTCGCATCCTGGGCCAGGGAACTGTTCCAAATAGCCATGTACAATTTTGGTTCCTCTGTGTAGCTTTCGTTCGCCTTCAGAGCCCTTATGAACACTTCGTGTGAGCGGTCTGGGCTGCTTTTAATGTGAGTTCGACGATTGGCATCTGGAGGACAGCAAAAGGTGCAAGATATTCGGCAGGACTATGGCCTTCGCTCTGCCGGCTCTTTGACAGAGATGACACATTCTAATAAGATGAAGGCCGATAGGCATATCAAGTAGCACGCCGGGCAGCAGAATGACCAGATGGTCTTCTGTTTTCTGATAGCTACAGCCTTTCCTACTGGGGTGACGCCTTTGCCGTCCACCGGCAACAGTCTCAGCGAGGCGAAAGCCAGCCATGATTCTAGTTTCGCATGGATCTGTGTGCATCTACAGCCTCGGAATGCATTTCATTCAGGCCCAAATTATCTGTCCGACAACTTGTTTCCGGCTGGAATCCCCAACATGTATGCACTCGTGTCGACCTTTTACATACTAGTGGGCATATATCATCGTATCGCGAGTTCTACGAATGGGATTAGGAGACAATGCGAATGGATAGATAGAACGGTGAGGATGGGTGCTATATGCTTGACATGGCCTAGGACATCAAGCATTGTCCGGGGATTTCCGTGAGCTTTTCTGCATGCAGCAACACCAGCTGCTGCAGTCGCCGCTGGCTCCTGCTGCTCCTCCCAATTGTTTGTAGTGAAGGTCCTGAAGGTTGACGTCTGTTGGGGGCCTCCAAGCTACTCGTGACATATGTCGCCTTTTTGCAAGAGGACTGACAGCTATGTCATCCAGTGACGCGATTGACCGGTTGGTGGAACTTTCGCACTGCTCCGTGCCGAATCAGCATGCTGGAGCCAAATGGTGTACATTTTCCCTTCAGCACTTGCGCTGGCAATGAAATGTCCCGGAGCTTGGAGGACAGCGTCTGCTGGAACAGCGACCAGATTACAGGGGCGCCCGACAAGAGGGGACAATGCGCTAAGAGTTGGATTAAAAGGTCATGGATGTGTGGTAACAGACTATTCGTGTCCTAGACAGGTGCCTCAGCTGGTCGTGGGCACTGATTGATCTATGAGGAATATTAGGGTGGCGCTGCTGTGCTGGTCGGTGGGCTTCGCGATGGCGCTAGAGCCGACCAGGCTGAGTGTGTTGTCGTTGTTGGCGGCTGCAGGCGTTGAGCATGGCGGCATTGCGATGGCGCTGCTGCAAAGTTAGCGGCCGCCGTCAGCGGCACAGTGAAAAGGCAGCTGGGCTTCGGGTGGTGTCCAGATTGTCCGCCGTGGAGACGTGGCTCCGGAGCCATCTCAGACAGCTAGAGATGCCCCAAGGCCGCAGCGAAACCCCCTCTGTCATGACAGCCGTGCTCAGCAATCCAGCGGGCGCACCAGCGGCAGTGGCAGGCGGGGCGCGCGCTTGGAGGCCTGTAATTTTGTGCGGGCGTGTGCTGTTCTACGTCTGCTTCCAGTCAACTGCGAGTCAACGCGTTCGCTAAACTGGGCCGCTGTAGAGGGGCCTATTTTAGCGCAGCGCGGGCGCAGGTAGGCCTATTTTCCAACGGCGCAGACATATCGTACGCCCACGCTGCGCTGAAAATAGGCCTACCCACGCCCGACGCCCGTTGACTCAACGCTAAAACGCGCTGATGCGTCCAGCCGAGTCGCCAACATGCTCACCCGCTCCATTGCCAATTTTCGCTCCCGCACAGGGCCCTCCGGTCAGCCGCCATTTTAGCCGCTCGCCCGCTCGCCCGCTCGCCCACCCCTCGTCCGCCCGCTCCCCAACCATTGCCCGATCTACGGGCCATGTCAACACTAGGGTGGCCCTGGTAACTACGAAAGTGCAATGCACATTCCAAGCTACTCAAGTGGCCAACAAGCTTAAATTCATCGTGCGACCTTCGAGCAGCATGTAAATCTTCTCTTTCTACTTGTCCAGATCTTTGCAACTCTGCTAGCGGTCATCGCCTTCGCCGCTCTCGTCTCTTTCCGCCCCATCCCACCCCAGTTAGCCGTGAACAACAGCCACAAGATAGGCAGACGGAATTCTGAGAACGATCGGCCTCCCAAGATCGCCAAACATCCGGAAGCCAGGTAGAATGAAGACACGTGCTGGACATGCAAGAAAGCCAGATCAGGAAGCGCAGATAAACTAGCAGTGCTCAATTACAGTCTGAGCTGAGAATGAATCTTCTGGAGCACTCTATCGTTCGCTTAGCACTCTCTGCTGCGAATCCTCAGGCGACAGAGACGCTGCCACAGCCAGTCATTGGCACGGTTGTTGGAAATGCGGCAGCACCGCATTTGGCATGAAGAACGCTGCCACATGGGAGATTCCTGAGGCTGCCTCGATGCCAGAAATTAGTATTGCACTTGTCTAGATCGGCTGGACGTACTAATGAGGTAGAAACTATAGATATACCCTTTGTGCTTGCCACCCAGTTCTCGACTCAGCACAGCTGTGAATCCAAATGCCCACCCATGAATCTCTGCCTGTCATCAGATATGCCAATAAAAGCGCTGAGGACCTGGATATGCTACAGTGCAGTCCAGCGTTCCGTCCATTCTCTCCGTCCCATAGATCTTTTTGTCCGGCGCGCTTGCTGTCGAATGGGACCAGTCCTGGAAGGTCTCGTCTTCAACCATTCAGCCGGACCTCGGTGACTTGAGCAGGAGCAGAGCGCCAGCTATGGCTCGCTGTGTAGTCTGATAGCTTTGAAATGAACTGGAGGCGGCAGCCAGACAGGCTCCTCTTGCTCCACGCGCCATGCCCAGCCCACCTACACCCGCCGCAGGGCTCTACAGGTTGATGCCTGTGGGATCCTTGCACACCTCCTCCAGAGTGTCTAGATGCCCGAGCAAGCATCCAATTGAGCGCTTCCCCCGGCCAGCCTGTTCCGTTGCAATGTCTCGCCGTGCTGCTCCTCCAGTGTGGCCCGTGCGCTGTTGTTGGCCGCGACGGACACTTCCAACAGCTTTTGCGCACCAAAGGTTCAAGCCGCTCAAAAGCACTTGCGCCCACCCAGAAAGGCCTCAAGGAAGAGGCAAAATGATTGAGGGAGGCCATGACTATCTGGAAAAAATTGTTGCGACCCAATATCTCCTTCTGCAGCCCTGGCGCAGGCGTGAGAAGCCCCTTCGCAGCGACAGCAACCCAGCTCGCAAGCACCATCTTTGCTGCCTTCCGCTGCAGCTGCCAGCTGGCCGTCTTCGTGATGACCTTCAAAAACTCTTCCTCCTCCTGCTCCTCCAAACCCACAACACCTCCGCCTCCTCATCCTCCACGCCACGACAACGCCCGCCATGACCTGCGCAACATGCGTCGCATGCTCAATAGATAAGTTCTACTCCTCCTATTACTCTTATCCCTTTTCCGATACATTTCAAAGCTCGCGCAAGCCCGCAACCGCCTCTGCTGCGCCTCAGATGCCAAAAAGATCTGACCCGCGACGAGCCGCGCCGCTCCCCTTTCACTGCCCTCACTCCTCCACTCCACTCCCCAACTCCTCTGCACCTTCACACAGCGCTCATTGCTCCTGGCCTTCGCGACGCTCTCGCGTGCTTTGCTTGACATCAATTTGCGGTCGACGACTCCTCCCCCGACTCCACTCCGCCTGTCGCACCCTCACCCCGGCTTGACTCGACTACTGACTGACACTTGCCAGATCTTCTGCGCACGCATGCATCCACACATCGCCGCCATGCTCCACACCGCCTACCGGCCCACCTACCATCGGACTGCCTGGCATCGGCAAGCATGCCATCTCTTGTCGTGAGTATGCCAACCTTTGCTTACCAACTCCCGCCCCTGCCTGGAATGATGTTTCAAACGCGATTAGCTCCATCTTATGGTTGACGCATTTGCCGCTGGCATGCTGAAACCAATGACTAAACCCAGATAAAGAGCTCCTGACCACATCTCTCCTACACGTCTTTTGCCTCACTTCTTGTTCGGACAAAAGCTAACCATATTCGTGGGTTGCTCACTCATACCCCACGCTAAGGTAGCTAGCTGTCTGTCAAAAGTATGTATGCCTTTTATTCTCCTTCAGTCAAAGCCCCCTGCCTAATGATGACATGAAAAAAACAACGAACAGTTCCTACATCATATGGTTGACGCTGCGAGCTGAAACCAATGAAGAGACATCAGAGCTCCTGAAGGCTTCCAACCATTGCGTTCTTGTCTCACTTCTGGGTCAGAATACAAGCTAATCATCGTCGCAGACTCATTCTCCCACTACAGCTCCGACGTTGACGCCATGTTCAATCCTTGACATGGTAAGTGCACCATCCTGCAACGAGACTTCAACACGCATGATGATCCCTGGTTCGCCAGGGAAACACTTCACTTTTCGATGGTTTAATCGCTACGGCGGACGTAACCAATGACAAAACAGAGCTCCTGACAGCGGACTCCTCAGTTGCTTTTCGAACAGCCTCTTCATGGCATCAGCTAACTGCACGACAGGCTTATTCCACGCCAGCGACGCCCATCGCCCCTGGACCGCCAACTGGCACAGAAGATCTTGGAAGTCCTTGTCCACCGCCCATCCGCCACCAGCGGCCCTCTGCCCTTTGGCGGTGGCCTCACCTCGGTAAGTCGACTTTTTGTTGGTGACGACGCAGTTCATTTGTCGATGATGAAAAGTCAAGAGAATCGTTACTACGACTTATGGAACCGCCGTGGCCTTGGTTATGGCTGGTTCAGGTGACGAAAGCTATCTTGATCATAAAGAGAGCTATCGTCTGAGACACACCCCTTCGCTTTGGGAATCTGATATCATGCCTTTGGACACAGGCTAACTCCCATTTTCTCCTCGCAGGAATTCCTCGAATGCCAGTCATGAAAATGTCGCCCTACAGGGGGTGAAGCAGACAGCCTTCTTTGTAAGTTGCTACCTCTGTTATTGCTGTCTTCCCATACCCATGAGGAACCTTGAAATATCAAACTATTACTACCTCTGATGGACCCGTGCGTAACGTTTCTTAACACAGGTCATATGATTCTTATGAGCTTCTTGACTGGGGGTTGCATTTTCAATTAGCTTCCCAAGCCGCTCGTGGAACACAGGCTAACTAGAAAGAGTCACAGGAACGCCAGTATGAATAGCCACCCCCTCGGACTGTAGACCGACGCCGCGGAGCTTTCTCAGTAAGTTATTGCGTCTCGTCACCTTTGTTTCTACGTTTCCCTATGATGCGCCGTCGAAGACAGTCTCTTCGACGACTTTGAACTCTCTCTAATGGCGCCGTGGGTCTTCGAGTCCGTACCCGGGGGCCGTATGATTACACAAAAGCTCCTGACCCTCGAATTACCCTCAAGCACTCGAAACTCCACGTTTGATCAGAATACAAGCTAACTTAACCTAGTACTACTCGTTCTCGAATGCCACAGGTCACCTTGTGGGGTGGCCACTACCATGTCCCGGGGATTGATTCACTCAAGATTTCTCTTTGTGAGTCGTCATCTCTCTCAACAAATGCCCCAATGATGAGTCCTTATGTTTAGCTACTTTCTGATGGACCCGTGGCTCTTGGGTTCTGTGCACGGGAGCCATATGATCACAACATATCTAAGACTGAGGGGTCGCGTCGGTCGTGAATTTGGACACACTACTCATTAGACTAGACCATCCGCTAACTAAGAAGAGTGACAGGGACGCCCCTACTCCTGGTCCGCGGCTCACTGCTAGCACGCCATTCAGCCCTGGACTCGACGTTCTGTGCGTACCACCCCTCCCCCTTCCATCCCTCCCATGATGGTTGGCACGTAGTGCGCTCTTGGGACTTGGGCAATTGCGCTATTATCCCTCTCCCAAGACTTGTCTGGCTGAGATCACCCTTCACATCATCATCATCCGCCGGTGTTTTCGTGCAATTGCTAACTGATGGTTGTGATTCCATGGACCATATTTCCTAGGCTACGTCTCCGCGATCGCTCTTTGGCATGCGGGTGGGTGGGCACATGGTGGCGCCGAGTTTTCGGATTTCTTGTAAGATATTCCTGCATGCCCACACGTGCCGAGCTCCTGGCTGACGCTGACGAACACAGAACGGAAGCGACTGTACGACACAAATCACGACGGGAGAGGAGGGCGGGCACCATGGTGGCGAAGAACCATCCCAAATAGCAGTAAGTTTCCAGAAGCCCCTCTGCTACCTCGTTCTCGCGCTGACACAGCGTTGCGCCTGCAGACACCACGCCGCACCCGACACCAACAGCAGCCACCCCGACAGACTTTGGTAAGTACTCCAACAAACGCTTTTTATCGCCCCGAAATGGGGGTTTGTTAACCGAGGGGGCCCCCGCGTGCTTGAATCAAAATTTCAAGTTTGAGATGATGACCGGAGAAATCTGGAAAGAACGTTTCAGAGCGAAGGGGCTTCGGTCACTAGGGGGCTTCGGCTCCTTGCGCTCGATGAAAAAATCTACGTTGCTACACGAGCTAGTGGGGACTGGGGGTTTCTGTCTGATCCACGCAACTATACACATATAATGGGGGCCCCGTGAGACAGGTTTGCTTCCGGCTGTGGCCGATGATTGATTAAGAGAAAAAAAAGAGAGAAAGAGAGACAGAGAAAAAAAAACACAGAGAAAAAAAAAACACAAAGAAAGAAAAGGAGAGAAAAAACAGAGAAGAACAAACACGACAGGGAGAGAAAGAGAAAAACTTAGAGAAGAAGAGACAAAGAGAAGAGGGAGATGATGAGTTGTTCTGTCGCACCCGATCTGAGGAGACGTTTAGGGCCGGTGGTCCCGGGGTCGCTGGCATTGCTGCTTCACCGTCGAATCCGGGGACGATGCGTGGTCACAGAACTGATCCCTCGGGCGGTGATGGCTTCGGCTGGAGTCCTCATGCGGTAGAAGAAAAAAGAACAGAGAGAGACAGAAGGCAGAAGAAGACCGCAAATACCAGAAAAAACAAACGAGCAGAAAAACGCATGAATGAAAAGCCTGAGAGAAAAAGAAGCTAAAGATTTGAATACATCAACTGACAAACACAGGGTGGTGGTTTACTCGGACTGCCGCCGTGGTGAGTCTTTCTTCCTTTCTTCATTTTTGTGCAGCTAAAAACGCTCGAACAGGTACCAGAACTTAGACCTACGCTTCCAGCGGGTGAGTCTTCCCCCCTCCAGCATTTTATTATTAACCGCGGGAAATGATGAATTGGAAAGAACATGTCTAGAGTACCGTGTCACCCTGCTTCCGCTGGGCGTCCGGACTCAATGAACAAAAAGCGTTAAGCTACACTTGAAAATACCTGATCCCGCTAGGTGCAGTATGATTTGAAGAAATTGGTGCTGGCTTCGGCCTTGGTTTCATGGAGGAAAGAGATGAGAAAAGCGATGCGGGATATGATGAACATGGAGTCCACTGGCGCAACGAGCGCGACCTCGCTTCGGCCTGGTCGCTGCAACCGAGCCCAGAACCATCGTGTTGGACGTGGTCATGACCTGATCCTGCTTGGGAGATTTGAGATGAGAGACAAACAATCAACCATAGCTGTTGATCAAAGCCTGTGGGCCTACTGCAATCAACCTCATCTTTGCCGTTTGTGACCGAATTTGTGCCGTGCATTCGAGCAAAATCTCCTGCTGCTCCGGTGTTGATGAGGCTGTTGTGCGTTCGATTTAATTGCGGCGTCATGACTTTGTCGTCCCAGCGTATTGATTTCTGTTGCACAATCGCAAGGTATGCAGCAAGGAGCTGCATGTGACGGTCCGGCAAGCAAAGCCATTAGGCATGTTTGCCTCTCAGCTCGGCCTGAAAACAGCCCTGCCTGCTTGCGGTAGCTTATTTTTAGAGTGGGACGCAACAAACACTAATGTCAGCAGGCAAACTGCGCACCTTGTGCGATAGCAAGGGGGTTTTCGATACTGCTATCAGCTCATTCAGCAGCGGACAGAAGTGTCTGTGCAACAATATCGGCATGGAGTAGACTCACACTGCTTCTACAGAGCGGAGTGTTGAGCCCCAAAGGCCCAGTGATGCCAAGCAGACTGAGGGCTTGTCATTGTCGTTTGACGTTGCAAGATGACGATAGACCTCAACAACATGGATTTTGCCGGATCGGAAAGCACGCGGGTGGAATCTGTTTGGGTAGTTTGAAATACGACCGAACCAAATAATTTTCGCAACTGCGGGCCAAACAATTGGTTGGACCTTTGCGAATGATATTTTATTTGTGAATTGACAAAGTTGCAAATTGACAGCTCAATAAGAAAACGAAAAAGGAGGAAGCACAGTGATGACAATTAATCCTGAATCTATACATTGAGTAAATTGTTCGATTGCCAATTTCAGCAAACCCCAGATGGAAACAAAGCTGTAGCGCAATGCCTCTCCATGTTTGCGCCATATACGTACAATATCATCCAGCAGATCTCCTATTTATTTTCTTGCAAATGACGGGGCTCTTTCGTTACGAGCACATGAGACATTATCATTCCAGACATACAAAGGTAATCCGACTCCTTGCTACTACCTCAGCTCATCTGAGGCTCGGCTTCCTTGTTGACAACCTCATCACCGACAAACACCTCCGCGGGGTGATCTTGGCTATGCTACGGCTTACCTTCGCCACATGGCCTCAGGTAGCTGAAATCTGAGGGCGCTCGCTGCAATCCTCAGCCTGCACGTAAGAACCTGGCCATAACGGAGTAAATTACAAGGCTAATGCGATGGAGAATAGCAGTGACGGTCACGATGCCTCCCATGTCAAGACTTGGGAGTGGGAATTTTTGGTTTTTCTCATTCCACTCCACCAAAATGCCTTGCATATCTTCCGTCTGGATTCAACGAGATTCTCTCCCATACAGACAGAGCTATCGATTACCAGAGCTGCAGCCAGGCTCAGTCCTCTAATTACCGTGCTGCTTGCTCCATGACGCACTGGTCCTCGGGCACTACAACTGCTCGCATGACGTTCGCCACCACCTTGAACGGCAAGACCTGCAAGCTGCAGGATAATCTGTGCTGCACTACGCGTGATGACAGCAGCCCAGTACGTCGTCATCCCATTCAGTGTGCTTGCAGGATTCCATGTAGCTTCGGCCGAGCAAACAACCTCTGACAAACATGGTGACATCATCTACTTCTACCGGCAAGAGGTAATGAATTCAGGGGAGACTATTGGTTCAACCACAGTCGGATCTGCAGGGGGAATTCGCAAAACACTGCTAAGCTCTCAATAAGGTGCGTACGTCTCAAATGTCCTCTGTGAGTGAATGTAAACTCGCCACCACTTGCTGTCACGTACAGTATATTATCTGACCACGCGACAATGAACCGCAACCCTCAAGAGGCCTACGTTGACCGGCATGGCATGGTGGGTAAAGACAAGGCCTTTGCATTTGCTGACACTCGCACCCCCGAATAGGTTAGCCACTCTGGACCGTGCACGGCGCAGGTGTCTTTCTCCTGCAGCAATATTCCTGCGCCGGACCGCGCTCCTCCACTCCACCCTCATCGTTCCTCATAAACCATGCCTGTTACTCTCCCGAACGAGCTGGTCCTTTTGACCCTCGAGTACTCTCTTGTCTTCGAAACACCCACCAAGCTTTGCAAGCAAGCCCAGATCACGCCAGAGAGCGCCAAAGACATCTTGACCTTCCGCACCGTCAGCCGCACCTTTGAAAAGCTCGCCGACAACCTTTTGCCAAAGGTACTACAGGAAAAGCGCGTGCAGATGACCGCCGCCGATCTCGACATGCTGGACCGCTTCACGCGCCGTGAAGCTGTGAGCAACCGCATGAGCGCCTTGTGCATCTCCACCGCGTTGCCGGTCGATTTGCCCCAGGACTACGACATCTCCAACCTCTAAGAGCAAGCAATGGAGCAGTGGAGATACTCCCCTTCCGCGACAGAGGCTCTTACAACCATCGCTTCACGCCTTGTCAACCTCAAAGACGTGGCCATTGAGGGTGACCCTAAGCGCCTTATCGGAGAAGACGGCAACCATGGTTACACTGAGCTAGTCGAGCATATGGGGCCGCGGGCCAACTACGCTGTACTGAAAGCTCTCAGCGACGCCAGCAGAGCGCCTGCAAAGATGGAGATCTCCAGGTGGCCTTTGTTTGCACAAGGCTTTTCAGAGCTCCAGAACAAGGCCCGATTCACTTTCCCCAGCATCATGCATCTGGACATCTCATTCATCGACACTGGCAGGGCCATATCTAGCGAAGAGGAAGACCTATACGACCACGCCAGGAATACGCAATTGCTCTACCACATCTTCCCCAACCTCGCCGACCTGCGCGTCAACATGATCCCCGCCGACCGACGCACCTATTCGCTCTTCAAGAACCCTCAACTCCTCCCGTGGTTTTTTTGGCCGTTCATCACCACCCTCACGCGGCTCGAGCTGGCCATGAACCAATGCACTCAGTACTTCGCCATGGCCTACCGCAACAAGTCCTCTCTCCGCCACCTTGCCCTCTACAACACCGAAGATCGGCACAGCAGCGCTGCCGGCATCATTCAGTATATCCACACG
This sequence comes from Lasiodiplodia citricola, assembly GCA_023089105.1. NCBI lineage: Eukaryota > Fungi > Ascomycota > Dothideomycetes > Botryosphaeriales > Botryosphaeriaceae > Lasiodiplodia > Lasiodiplodia citricola. The sequence goes on along the minus strand of JAJNLL010000062.1, from coordinate 67,087 downwards.
AGGATGCTCTACCATGGCCAACTCGAGACGCTCTACCTCCAGTTCCCTACACAATCATTCACCAACGAGGACCTTCGCCACATTCCGATGCCTCTGATCGTCTGGGGCTACCCACCAACTCCTTTCACCAAACGTATTTACATCCGCCAGCTTCCTCTTGGGTACGAAGACTCTCCCGGAGATGCGCACAGTAGTTTGGGCGGGGGTGTCGAAGGCTGGGGCGAAGTCTTCCCTGGAGACTTCGAGATGTGGCTGGGAGAAAGAGACGATCTGAGACTGAAGAGGGTCTGGGCACCCATGATGCTACCAACACCTAGTCCCAACTAGCTGCCGGTCAGGGCCATCGTGTTTGGTTGTTTTTGCCGTCGCTGCAGTCGAGAGCGAGATGTTTGAGGAGGGTCGTGGGTAGACAGGCTAGGCTATCCGCGGTATACACAAAAGGTAGTTCAGTGCCAGTGATAGATAAAGCTCTATTGGTAGTATCAGGCATTATTTCATCTGCTAACAGCTGCTTGTGCCTCTCATAGCCCATTCACTACACCTCCAGTCCCGGGGTTCAACGATGTCCTATATACATCCGAGTCAGTAACCGTAGTCTCAAAAGACACTCCCACCTCGCTCTCGCGCACAGCCAAACGGGCCAGGCACCATCTAGCCCGCTCCAGCCTCCTCAATACCCTGGAGAAATCATCATCAAAGACCGTGAAGAGTCAATCAAAGATGCGCAGCTAGCCTGCAAGCTAAAAGCGAAGACAGGCGAGCCCTCGATGTTCACAGATGGCTCCTATGCCAGCAGCGAGCCGGGATCAGGAGCGGCGGTCGTGAGACATCCTCCAGCTAAGTTGGAAGATTGGTGAGACAAGGAATCCCGCGCCCTTTGACCTATTACTGACAAGAAACCGGCAGAAGCGTATACTATAACACCTGTCCCACTGCTGCCGCATCGCTCCTGCCGGTAGTTCTCCCGATCTGCCCCAGCCGCCGCAGCCTCTCCTCCTTCAACGTCCGCAAACAGATGACCGGCCAGCGTCGCCTGAGATGCTCGCGCCCCGCAACGAATCCTTCGACCGCTCCTCCGACTCCCTCCTCGCCGCGCTTGAGCCACAGCTCTAACACAGCGGCGCGCTCCATCAGAATGTCGAGGGACGATAGCCAACCCAGCACCACGGAGAAAGCTACCCGCCGATCATCCCTGGAATTCTTGGGCGTCATCTTGCAGCTGACGGGCCCGGGAGGCTCAGTATATATCACCCACACCATCACAAAACCTGCCGCATGCACTGAGGCTCTCCGGCTCTCCGCATGGCTATTGCGGCCTCCCGTTTGGAGGCTGATTTTGCCAGGCCTCAGCGCAACGCACCTGCACCAGCGAATGAAAGCGCACGTCGTGAGGAGGGTTTGTGTCCGACGGCGCGAGTTTAATCAACAAACACATGGAGGACTCTCAGCTCTTTTTACACGGCACTATCCCACGCTTCTGTGTGACCGGGTATAAAAATGCGTTGGTCGCGTCCTCCTCTATATAACACACTTTCTCCCACTCTCTCCTCATGGCGTCCCAGGCGACCAAAATCAGCGCCTTAGCCGCGCGTTCTCCCGTGTCCGACAGACTCCGCGCAAAGCTGGAAAACCTCACGGAGCTCGATCTGGACCATTATCTTGAGCACGCCAACCGTTTCCCAGAACCACTTCAGGCCGGGATACTAGAGTCGAAACTTAGGCGTCGAGCCTCTCCAAGCACCGCTCCAAACATGCCTTCGATAAGTACCTCTACCGACGCCGGTTCCAATGGCGTTTCCGACGCGTCCTCTGACATGTCTTCCAACTCTTCAAGTAGCGCTTCTTCGCGAAGCACCTCTTCAGACTCCGCGTCCGACGCCGCTTCCGACGCGATATCCGACGCGTCTTCAAGCAATACTTCACGTGGCGCTTCGAATATACCCACACATTCTTCTTCGAGCGGGGCCTTTTCCGACGCCGTTTCCTTCTCTAGGTCTTATCTTGTGCCCGATAAAGATGTCCGCCTGCTTGAAGACCGAAAAAGAACACCCATGCAGCGAGAGTCACTGCGCAAAGCCTTCTACGGTGTCTTTTCATCCCCTCTGTCGCTGTCCCCAATGCTTACTGGAAGGACGTCCCAGAATGCTCAACGACTAATGGGAGAGGTTATGTATTTCCGATCACGACATAGTCATTCACCGTCCCGACCGCTTGCGGAAGATGATCGATAGCACGAAGTTTGGGACGTTGAAGCTTCGGGCTTTCAAGCATTAGTGCTGGAGATCTCGCGCCCTAGCTTGTTACGTGGCCCGAGGACATGCTGCAGTACGCGAAGTTCCTGGTCCTCTGGCGTTGTGACTTTAGGTGATGGGAGAAGATTTTTTCTGAAGCCCGACAAAACGCGTCGCTGAGGTTGCGTACTTCAGGGGCATCAGAGCACCCCAAGCGGACGCAGAGTTGACTCGCAGTGCTTCTTTTCCAAACAACGATATATAGCAACAAAACTCGGCCGGGCCTTCTTTACAAGCTCACCACGTCCGACATGGACCCCCCGGTATATGCCTGTGCCAGGCTGCCTTGGACACCTTTCCTCACAAGCCATTCTGAGCACTCCGTGGCACCGCGCTATACGATCCATATCCACCGTCGCCATCACGCACTACAACACCTCGATACCCTCTTCTCCGCCATCCTCTGCTCGATGAAGCGCTCTTCAAAGTCTTGAAGCTCGAGGCCTGGTATCCCATGGAGCTCGCCGCCTGCCAATGCCCCAGCGCAGGCATATCTGAAGCCACGCCAAGGCCGAAGACGGAAAACAACGGCCGGTGTCCGGGAACGCTCATCTCGTCGCCCGAGACGGCCTGAGTTTATTGACCAGGCCCACAGGCGCTCTCCTCCGGCTATAGTGAGCATTTGGGCGCTAGCAAGCACAACAGCGACAGACCAGGCCATCCATCCGACGTCCGCCCGTGACTGCATTTGGAGAACCCAAGCTCCGTCGTCTCATTATTTACGACAACTGGGGTTGGGAGAATAGGCGATGCATATGACGAGATCGCGCTTCGACTTAGCAACAACGCTGTTGTGGTAGGTGGTGGTGCTACGAGCAGCTGGCCCATAGCTCGTCCCTTGTTCTTCTTCCTGATCTTCGCGGCCTCCTGGTCGGCTTCCTTGATCATCTGTGCCTAGGCCTTGGGGAGGTTCGGCGCCTTCGCGGAAGTTGCTTGCCAATCTCGCTGGTGAACTCGTTGATCCGGGGACAGGCTTCCACACGGCCTTCGAAAGCAGTCCCAGGAACAGATCCGCCACACTCGTGAAGTTCTTCGTGTTGGAAGCTTGAAGTGGGGCATGCAGGGAGCACGTGCTGAAGAACACCGGGATGTCTGGACCGCCGTGCACACGTGTTGTGGCGCCGTGATCAGAAGCGGCCAGGCGGTCGGAAGTCCGTGGTCGGAGCGGGGGGTTCAGCGAGTGCGACAGCGTCACGCGTCCTGGGGCTGCTAGCAGAGGTGGAAGAGCTCGCGAAGAGCAGGATGGAGGAGACTGAGATTGCGTGGCAAATGTCCGAGTTGTTGCGCAAGCTGGCTGTCACTCACCTCCTCCAGACGATCCACTCGAAGATCAACAGGTCACACGAAGGTCTAGCATGGCCTTCCGCAGCTGGGTCAAGCTCCTTGATCTGCACCGCCTGCTGCTTACGGCGGGACTCGGGCTGACCTGCGGCAGAGGTTGCGCAGCCTTGTCCCTGGGCAAGAATGTGGAGACACACATTCGCTGCGAATCTATGTCACAGCCATTCCAGCGTCTCGGCGGAGAGAGTCTGGCAACATGATGCTTCCTGCGCCACCCGCTACGTCAAGCAACAGGTTGTCGTCCCTCTGGTCATGAGGATTGCGAAATGGACCCTGTAAATGGTCAGCATCTGCCACCACGACGCCATGCTCCAAGCGCCGAAGGGCGGGTCCGTCTCGAACCTGCCCAACTGGCGCAGAGAACCACGCCATATATACATCAGTAATGACGACGGTTGGTTTCAGTTCAGGCGTAAGGACTGTATCAACAAGAAACACCGCGACGGCAAGACCTTCACCGCTGAGTTCAAGCACAACTGATCGACAGCGGCGAGAGCGGAGGCGAGTCCAGCGCCTCCGCTCGGTATGGTTGCGGGTGCTCCAGCCCGAGCGAGCACATGCACGACATGCAAGTCCCTGGGCAAGGGCCTGCCGTTTCAGCTACCATGCGGCTGCGTTATTCATGGCCACGGCTGCTGGTTCCTGCGGCGAGCAGACGCCCGCAGCGCTCAGAAACCGGCGCGCAACGTAGACTTGTGACCCCATGCTGTGTGCCAGTTCATCTTGGAGTTCATGACGTCGACAAGAGTCTGGGCTCGGCCCCCAGCGCTGAGCGGCGCATCCTCGACCGCATCAGCGTGCTCTCGCGCCACAGAAAAGACGGCTCACATGTTTCTGCCCGCGTCGACATGACCCACGACAGAGAGCGCGGGACACGCGCTACTTCTACGTCATCAGCTCGGCTTCCTGCCTGTTCGCGGACTGTCGACAACAACGATCACTATATACCTCATTCCAACCCGCTATCTCGGCGTTGCGCGGTTATGCCGCCACCGCCTTCGACGAGATCGCTGCCGACAATCCTAGCACGCCGTCTTTTCCGCCACGGCCGTTGCTGGAGAACAGCACTGGTCAGTTGTCTGCCTCTCTTTTCCTTCCGCCGTTCATGATGGCGAAAACAAAGACACTCATCCCCGAAGGGCGCGAAGAGGATACAGCTCACCGGCCTTTGTCGAAACGCGGCATTCCAATGGCTCCTCCCAAGCGCCGGCTGCTGCCACTCCCTCGTCGCCTTTTTGAGAGATTCAAGTCACTAACACAGCTATAGCATGCTGTTGATCCGGCTGGCAAGCAAGGCTTTGCCTTGACGTGCCGTTACATTGACCCCAACTCATTTCAGCCGACATCCAGCCCGACCAGACGATGGAATCGCACGTCGGTCCGCTACCACACCTGCCCGTCAAGCCATCCTTCACCCCGCCGCCATTGCATGGGGGGGATTGGGCACCAGAGACTTTCGAACAATGGACGCCGTCTGGGGGTTCGCCGACGCATACAACAACTTCGAGCAGCGGCAGAGAAGTCCAACGCCATTCCCAGGCTTCACTCCTCCTCCCCCCGCTAGTCTCCAGAGCCACCGCGCGTCTTCCCCCCCCGCCACTTCCAAGAACTAGCAGTTGCCACGCCTGGCGAACACGCCGTGATCATCGACTCGCTCCTGACCCCCGTGGTGGGTCCCGTAGACCCGGACGAAAGCTGCAAAATCTGCCTGGACCAGGCCGCGTGCGTCAGTGTGCGAGAACGGCATGGAGGACTGGGAAAGCAATAGTAACAACTGTCGCGGGACATGGATGACAAGCACTGCCGGGAGCAGGACCAGCACCGCTATGAGACTTTGTTCGCCGCTGGTGGTGGCGCACGCTCTGCGCGAGGGCGGAGAAGAGCATCGGAACAGCGACGGCGCAAAGGAGACGATGCTGAAGGCGCCCTCCGACGCTGACACTAACTTTCAGCTGCCCAGCACCATTCCGTCATGTTGTAGAGGTCTGGCGAAGAACTGTGACCGTTGGTGGGCGTCGGCCGGTCCGCCTGGCGCGCCAAGACGGCCATCTATATACCCCAGCTACCGCTCTATAATCACCGTCCCACTGAAAACACCAGCCCTGCTGCTTCCCGATGCGCTCTCGACTCCGATCGAGTTGCTGGCCGCCATCGTCTCCTAGCTCGAAAGCCGAGAAAGCTGCACTATTTGCAGCGCGAATGGGCAAAGACATGTCGAGTGTTCCACCTCAAGAGGCTCATGCAGTGTGTGGTGGCAGTGAGCCCAATGTTGACATCGGCAAGGGTTGCAGCTGCACATCGGGGGTTTGGTGTCGTAAGTAGTATCGGTCCACGCCAGCCATGATCGACCTCCTGCTGGACCGCGACCAGCTACACGAGACATCGGATATGACGGTGAGAATGTTAGGCAAATGTACGCGGGTGTAGTGTAGGCATGGCGAGCGAGCCGCGCATGGAGCCCTTTGCTGATCACCCGTCTGTAGTCGATGGGATTGGGCGCGAGAGGAGATTATTGGGGACGACAATGGCCTGAGTGTCGGGAATTCTTGAGGCTGCGGAGTTCGCATGGGGTAGTCAGGGCCCTCAGACCGGAGAGCAAGATGTGATGGCTTGCCTGTATTCTGTGTTTTAGTCAGCGCACTCGATGATATTGCTTGCTGTGTGTGGCCACTGCCGTCGCGTTGTGGAAATGGATGGGTGATGGTATTATGCTTCAATACTGGGGTGCTCTGTAGATACTCATGCATGAAAAAAAGAATTGCGTTATTTTGGAGGTTGGATCTTGTGCCTTTCTGTAGTTGCTGCTGGGCAGAGTGAATCGGTGGATGTCGTGGCATCGCCAGAACTTCAGAGAGGTAGCATAGAGACGTGAAAGCCTTTGCCATTCATGGTACTCCGGTAGTATAGAGAGCAAAGACAACGAGCACAGCGCGATTGATGCCATGGTACGCCAAAAGCGGGCGCCGCACGTCGGAGGAGGCCCGCTGGCTTGACGACCATATCGCCCAGCGCCGACTCCTCCAAGACAAGCCATCCAGCACGCTTCCTCGCGCAATTACTACTCGCGCTCCGCAATGGCTCTGAGCCACCAGCCCCGCTGCCGTGCCTTCCCTTACAGGTGGCTCGCAGAAGACGGCGGAATCGCGCAGAGCCAACGACCTCCCAAACCGTCACCATCCGGCCGCCCTGCCAGGCAGGAGCGCAGTTGCGCTAGCAACCAGTCGCACGAGCGCAAGCAGAAGGCCGCACTTCTGCCGGGTATAAAAACCCCAGCGCCTACCACCGAACCTCCTCCATACCCTCTTCCTCCCCCAACCTCTCCACTGCCCCAATGTAAGATATTTGTAGCTCCTGCTGCAGTCGAGCTGCCTTCAGCTCCACTGCGCTTGACTTCAGTCCGCCGCCTCATGGCGCGACTCCATTTTCCGTAAGTTTTTGCTACCCGCCTCATCCTCGCGTCGCCCGACTTCGCGCTGACGTCCCTCCACACTACAGATTGCGCGTCCTGTCCGCTCCGATCATGCCTTCGTCTTAGCAAGCAAGAAGGTAAGCCGTTTTTTGGTCCTCCCACGCTTCACCTCCTCTCCATGATGACAAAAAATATCAGCACTTCACGCCTAGTAACCAGGTCTCCGGGCCGCGGTTTCAATGACGCGAAAAATCTTGCCTGACTACTCGTTCCCTTCACCTTCATTCCTGCCTTCCATTCGGTTGCCTCTTGATAACAAGTCAGACAGATCACAAGATGCTCCGGCTGGCGTCTTCCCACCAAGGCAAGTCATTTTCTTATCGCACTACACCTCACCTCTCCTACAATGATGACCAAAAAATTCAGAGACTAAAATCTGAGTCGAACCGGTTCATGACCAGCGTTCGCATGACGCATAACCTCCCGCGTTCGAACAGCGCATATGTCTGATTCCACACTCCTACACTGCTGTCGTCCTTGTCTTACCGTGCTGGGCTCTTAGCTAACGTCTACCACCCCGCAGATCTTCACTCCTGAAATAGCTTGCTGCGCAGTTCGATTGATGCGGACCCTCCCCCCGTGGCCCTTTCAAGATAAGTGATTTCCTCATGCCATCACACTTCCCTTTTTCTTTTTATGATGTACAAAATCCAGAAATTAATCGCTGAGGTGATCCGGTTCATGACCTGTGTCACACTGACGCCAAAACACTTCCTGATCCAACAGTCTCCCATCGCCATCATCCTCATCCTTCCTTACCAAGCGCTCAACTGACACGTACTCCTTCACAGACCTTCGCTACCACCGCAGCGCGTCGCGCCCGTCGGCACTGCCAATGACCTTCCTCCAAAGCCTCTCGCCGCTCGCCCGACCATCCATCTTGTCGTCGGCTCCATTCGCTCCCGCTTCGCTCTCTCTCTCAGACTCCGAATGCCTCCGCAGCCAGCACAACCCTCCAGATATTCGTCTCAGAATCTCGCGAGCGGCCCTGGCAGCGCGAACACTTGCAAGGTCAGTTCCGAACTCCGCGCTGCTGCCCCCACCCACCCTCCGCCTCCATGATGAAGATACACTGCATGTACGCCAACCGCGCCGGAGAAACTGCCTCGTGCGCTGCCAAGACACCTCCTAGCTTTTGTACAAGTGAGAGTCTGGCTTCGGTAGCAAGCGAGTGCGGAAGTGAGGATGGCGAGAAGCGACGCTGCGGCGGACCTTGTGGTTGGAAATGACAACATTAAGCGCCTGAGAAGCGAACCTCACCTCGTCTTGTCTGTCTGTTTCAAGATATTTGTTAAGGCAGACGCTGATGACTTTTTTCTTCCTCGCAGGGCTTCAGGTCGAGCTTGTTGCAGGCTGACTTTGCGAAAAACGGTTAGTCTTTCCAACTCCTCTCCGTCTGCACATCACAGCCTCGTATGATGAGTGCCTTTCGGCCCAATACACTGCACTCTAAGTCAACCGCACCTGCTTCTGGCTTTAGCTCAAGGGGCTAGGGGTATGGGAGCCTGGGTTGACGTTGTCGAGAACAATCGAGCGAGAATTTATCTCGCCTGACTAGAGGCTTCACCTTTCCACTATGCATTATTCTGCTTTTACAAGGATCTGAGCTAATATCAAGCATTTCGCAGGAGCTTTCGCAACGTCAGTCCGTTAACCTCACCGCTGCTGACCCTCAGCGACTGTGCACGGCCAAGCGACGGAGCCGAATGGCAGCGGTAAGTCAGACCTTTTGCTTCACCACCCACACCTCGCCTCGATGATGATATGACAAAGGCCTAATGACTTTCTGTCGATCCATGATTACGGAATTGCATCGAACTGAGAGGTCCACCTGTGCGCATTTTCACCCTTCGCGATCACTGGTCGTTTCGCACAGCTGGCTAACCTTGAAGCAGCAGGGTGCGCTCGACTTTTCCAACCAATGAAAGACAGCACCGCGGTCAGTATCCTTCCACTCACAATGCGCGCACACCAACCCACACACAAACACATGTCCTTTATGATGACAAAATTGTGAAAGAACATTTCAGATAGTCACGCGGGCACCTGGCTGCAAGGCTGGGTGTCAGTTGTCTAGGTTAGCCATGCGAACATTTGAGAGCTCCTGATTTGACGCACTACCTACTCCTCCTTCACCTTCCCAATTTCCCTTGAATTGCTTGCTAATTTTGCAAAGGCAGGTAGAAGCCCCACAAGGCTGTCACGAGAACCAGAGGTCAGCAACTCCCCCAGCACGCTGCAATCTTTCGCCGTGAATGATGACTATGTAAAATGAAGTTTTAAGTCAACCACGCTGGCACTTGGCTGTAAGGCTGGGTGTTGGTTGTCCGAGTTGGCCATGCGGAAAAAAAAAACCAGCTCTCCCTGACACGACACCACACCCACTGTTCCCTTTGACCGCATCACATTTCCAAGACAACTGGCTAATCCCGTCATCACAGGGCCGCCAGAGCCGTGCACCACGTTCGAGAAAGCCAAGGTCAGTGACGCTCAGCCCTACCACATCCCTGCCTTCCATGATGACCGGGCCATGGCCTGAACGGATACTCTTTAGTCAACCACGCCGGCCATCCGGTTGCAAGACTAGGTGGTCGGTTGTCTGGGTTGGCAATGCGAACATTTGAGCGTTCCTGATTTGGCACACTAACCACTCCTTCCCCACGTCGCTGTATTTTCCGAGCATCTTGCTAATTCAGTCAGAGCAGGGAGTTTGAAAATGCGCCAGTCGCTCGAGAACACCTCAGGTCAGTGATCCCCACAGCACGCCTCCCATCCCTCCCACCATGACGACGCGGCTATGGCCCGCTGAACATACAGTTTAGTCAACCACCCAGCTGGCTACGAGGCTGCGTAGGTTAGCTGTGTGGGTTGACAATGCGAACAAAACTGTCTGAGTGGATGCACGACAATTCTTTCCTGAAGTCACTGAATTGCTGTGGAGCATCTTGCTAATTCTGTCAGAGCAGGGCCTTTGGAAAACGCACGAGCCACTCGAGAATACCTGAGGTCAGTGATGCCCGCAGCACGCACACTGCAAATTCCTTCTACGATGATGATTGGCTTCTCCCGGAAGCTCAAACTACATTCCAGTCAACCAGCGCCGCTGGCCATGAGGCTGCGTGGTTAGCGGTCTGGGTTGGCAATGCGAACAGAATTATCTGAGTGGACTTGCCTGGCTATCACCTCCTTTCTTGCAGAGCATGCTGGCATTCAGTGGTAGGGATCTCGGCAGGACCTCCTCCTTCACAAAGAACAAGACGCGGCATGTACTCGCATTTGTTTGTGAAATGTTCGACCTCAGAGAGGCGCTTGACATCACGGGTGGGTGACTCCAGCGACTCTATTCTGTTTTTCATGATGATCAAATGGAAAGAACTTCGCATTCAACCGCTCGAAACCGACCGCAAGGCCTGGGTATCGACGCTTGGGTTGAGCATGAGACCATCTTCGTCTGACTTTAAGCACCCCAAGTTTCTTCATCATTTTCGTCCGCCTCCCTTCTATGGCAGCTGACACTTCGAACTGGCTAGGTCATCGCAAGTCCAGCTCATTGCGCAGCCCGTCCTCAGATTCTCTTGTGGAATGTTCGACCTAAGGCGGGTGATTGGAAAGCCCGGTGAGCACGTTTCCAGTTGCTGACTCTTTGATTTGCCTTTCATGATGACCTGCTAGGAGATTCATGAACTCAACCGCTCGAAACCAGTCGCAAGGCCTGGGTTTTGGCGCTTAGGTTGAATATGAGAAAAACGGCTTCGACTTATTTAGACACCTCATGCGTCATCACTATTTCTGTTCCTGTTTCTTCCACAACAGCTTGCTAACCACCTTCACGCTGGTTAGGTCATACCCGCCTCATCGAAGCCGTTCTCCAGGCGCTACGCTGCGCCCATGACAGACGCTCGTCAATCCTGGCCCAAGCCGCACACTGACAGGTCAGTCATGCCCTTCACTCTGCCCTGTCCGTATTCCGAGTCTCAATGATGAGGAGTGGCAAAGCCACTCCTAACTACACTGTTTAGCGAACCGCTCCTGACGCTTTCGGGCTGAGGGTCGCCTGGGTTTCCGCTATGACAAATTTTGAGCTAGACTGAGAGGCTGGATTCTTTCTATCACCGTTTTCATCTCATCCAATCCATGTAGGCAGCAGCTGACATGGCTTTTCTATCTTTCGCAGGCATTTCGCAAGAGCGCGGGCTTGACAGCTCGCCGCCCGCGTACTTGAATGATTCCGTTTTCCACAATCATAAAGAACATGTAGCCGAGGGGGTTTCGTCATCACCACTGAAATAGTGAAGTCAGCCGGGAAAGTAAGTGTCAAAAGACCATCCTCCTGCGGCTTACGTGACGACAAAACCTCCTCGTGCAACTTGACTTCTTCCATGAGTATAACGCTGTATCTCTGATTGCCGCTGCTTGAAACACATTGAAAAGTTTCACCATCAGCTGAAACACATGCTAATGCCGGCTTTTGTAGGAATTTTCCACGGCGAGCGGAGCATTGTCGGCTCGCCCGTCCGGAGACTTCTCCGCGACGGAAACCTACGTAGTGATTGTCTGCGGGATTTAGCAACTGAAGCATAATACTGGAAGGTTATGAGCATGAGTGTCAGGCTTGTCTGACTTCGACCTTTCGACATGGGTCGCTTCGTGAAGTCTTGGTCCACGCACGAGGCGTACGCAGTCGGGGTGAGCCAGAACCAAGGATAAGGAGGGTCTCACTTCACACGCGAATAGAATATTTCTTCTAGTAGATTGCTACATAGGCAGCTCTAGCCCACATTTCACTGGCTGGTTTGCTAAAATGAAATGCTGGAAAACTTGAAATTTGTTTAAAACTCAAAGCTGATTTGACGCCAATGAAAATGCTTTAGGTTGCGGGACGGAGAGACTGCAAAGCTTAGAAGTCTGAATTAATTCCCGACCACTGTAGCCGAAAGACATTGTTCAGCCCTGTTTCAACTTGCCAGCATAGCGCGCGGGTCGTCCCGGCGGGTAGTAAATTGACATCGTATTGCCGCGATCCTGGAGTTGAGCGGGCGGTGAGTGCTGCGAGCGCGCAGAGAAAACTAGCTGATAATTCGACCCGATGTCACAGTGTGCCGAGCGGAGGCGAAAATTCCTATTATGACGTTCTGTCGCGCACGACACATTTTTCCCGGTGGGTGGCGGGCAGCAATTAACATCTGCAACACCAGGGCGTTGCATCGCGAGTCAGTACGAACTCTATCTGCGAACCGGCAAGCGCCTTTTCCTCCACCCATGTCATTGCCCACCCCCTCCTCAACCCGCGACGTCTCCACACTCCTCCCGCACATCTCCCCCGAAACGCGGCAACAGCCATATTTCCGGACTCCACAAAGGACGCACCACCATCGCCACCAACAATCAAAGATAAACCTGCAGGAAGGCAAGCGACGACAATGAGAACGGCGGGCCGCAACGGCGGAGGAGTCGGCAAGCGATACGACGGAACAGTCGTCCGGCGAAGCCGAAGCCAAGCAGATCCTTGGAATCCTTTCTCGGCAAAAGGAGCACGATAGCGACACAAAAACCCGGCGCGCTAACTGGCTCCGTTTCATTGATTCCTGCCCGACTCGGTTAAACACCCTGCAGCCGACAGCCAATCTTGTCGATTCTGTACCGCCCCTGCCAGGGGCTGGCCCATCCGCTGCCCTCGCGGCCTCAGCCTTACGAGAGAGCTTGTTTCCTTTGACGACCCAGGCGTGCCGTCCCCGTGCGGGCAGTTAGTGCCAAACAAAAGAGGTTCTATTTATGAAACAGAGTCGTGCAATACGATGTGACGACGTCGCTCTCTTTTGCCCTGCGCGGTCGGACGCCGGCGAAACTTGACTAGGTGGGCGGGCGCGCGCACCACTTATTCGCATTGCGGCGCGAAGCTGGATCGAGGCGGCGGTGGAAATGAATACGATGATACGGGCGGACGCCGACAACGGTGCCAAGCAACGAACGACCGGGGGAGGCGCAAAAGTTGGTTTATTTTTGCTTTTTTGCTCTTGTGGAGTCTCCTCGCGTGTGGCCCTGTTTCGTCAGAGATAAGGGAATCCCGTCGTGTGGGTAAATTTGGGCCGCCGTCCGTCGTGATGGTTTAAAGCTGCCCTGCATCCCCGTTTCCTTTCTTTTACGAGGAATCCGTCGCTCTTCGCCAGTCCGCATACACTACTCGCTGCCAGCAACAGCCACTTTGCTGCCACTCCTTTCGAGAACCAACTGTTCGATACACCACGCTCTCTGTACGCCGCTCCGTCGTTGATGATGATGATGCAGATCATGCGCTAACCGCCAATCATCCACAGATCGCACCTCCCACCACGCTCCTTACCACCACCACCCAACCTCCGCCTCATCAGTCTCCGCATGACGTTTTCTTCTCCCCACGACGCCGAGACACCCAGCAACGACCAACCAGCCACGATGGAACTTTCCGGCAACGAGATCTTCATCGCCCTTTTCTTCGGCTTCGTCGCGCTCATCGCCATGGCCATGGTCATCGTCTACTTCCGCAAGAAGCACCTGAAGAAGGTCAACGAGAAGCTGCGCGCCAAGCACGCCAACATGGCTGAGGCGGTGTGAGCGAGCCAGACCTAGAACACGGGCACACACACACGACACACACACGCCTTCGAATGTTTAATTGCAGGCGCACCGCACCGCAGCGCGGCGATACACAGGACTGGCAGCGCCCAGGATGATGGCGTCCTGCTGACTTCATGACGCTGTGCGCACACACACGGTGCCTTCGCATATTATTTTTTGTTTTACCCTTCACGAACTGTATTATATTGGGACTTTTTACGCAGGGTGATGCGGCCAGGGGAACGCCGCGGGAAGAGCGGAACATGCGCGCGGATCAACGCATGCGTTTAACACGAAACTGGAAATGGCGTATTTTGGCGACTCATGCATCAGGATGCCGTGGTGGCATAGCATTGAGGAATTGATTTGAGTACTGTTCAAGCTTTCAATATACCATTTTGCCCTGCGAGGGCTTTGTTCGACATCCTCTTGCTTCTGCGGGTTTTGAGACCTATTATTTTGCGTGAAGGGGTCACGAAGAAGTGGCGGTGAGGTTGGATGCTTGTGTCTTACTCTCCCTTTTCCTGCGCGATGCTAGGGAAAGATATTCATCGTACCAGCATCAATGATGTGTTCCATTATCACGCCACCTGGAGGAGAATGGACTCTCCACACTCAGAGAGAGGGGCAAAAAAGCGCAAACATCCATCAAAAGCTATTGTCTCGCTCATTTCCGTCTAACGAGTAGTACTGCATAGTTAGTGGGGGCTTTAAACAGGGTTCATCCGCACAAGCGACTCGCATCCGTATTCCACAGTGATGACGATCATCGTGGTGCAGCCAACTCCTCTATAATTGTAGATACTTGAAAATAGCGCCTGCTGCGCGATCTTCTTATCGTTCCGGCCTACCCGAGCTATGTTGCCTTTCCTGCAAGTGTATGTGGTGCTGATCGACAAAATTGCCTCGAACGTTGCGCTGCGTGAAGACTGTAGGGTCCGGTGCTGACTCTTGATCAAAAGCAGCGGACTATGTCGTCTAGAGCCTGCTTGGCTCTTTTGCACCTGATCTAAAAATACGGACACTAATTGTTGGGCTCGTAAAATGTAGCTGAAAGAACTGTTGATCTGCGGTGGGTCCAGGTGGACGCGTTGACTCGAACGACGCTGATCTGCAATTGAGCGCAGCCTGGTCGAATAACACGAGCCTACTCTGGCCATGGCCCATAAACATGTCAAAGCTTTGATCCAACTCTCAGCCCTACCTCGATCTTTGTTTTCTCGGTCCCAGAACCAAGCTATTGGTTCGGCTGTTGAAGTGATTGAGCAAAAGACAATTCGCACATTCGTCTCGTCACCGTGTTTCCCGGGGCATGCGGCATGCCGAAGACTAGTTTGACCCGATCGTGCTGCCTCTGGTGGAGCAGTCTGTAGCGCCCAGGGACATTGGCGCCAATAACACTCGACTTTGGTGGCACGTACCTCTCGTCCATTGCGAGATTCACACAGCACGTGGGCTCATAGAAAGTCTTTTTCGCACATCGCAAGCCTCTCCAAACGTGGATACCCCTATCTCCACATCGATGGAATTCCTCTGGAAGCGTTGCATCTACCGAGTGGACCATGACCTGCCTGGCAGGCGGATTTCAGCGTGTAGCAACCGCAGGAGACCATAGAGGATGGCAGAGGCCACAACCGCCACTGCCATCGGCACCACACAACATCCAAAGCATCCAGTCATCCTTTTGGAGGCTGGAAGCCTGGACTCACCCTTGTCGTTTGATCCAGCCGCAGTCTTCCCCAGGCGGTGGCGGTAGCAGGCTGCAGCGGCGGCGGCTCCTGGCCGTCCAGACAGGCGCGCCGTGGCTGGCTCGCTCGAGCATGGCGGACACCACAGTCATGGCTCACGCACGCGGCAGCTGGACGGAGAAGGAAGCATCGCCAGACAGTGCCAGGCGCCGAGCTTCGAGGCAGTGCTTGAGGCTGAAGGACAGCGCCGTCAACACCTCCGCTCTGTGCTCCGCCCGGTCCACTGCCAATGACGAGGACCAGCGTTCCTCGCTGTGCCAGGTCCTGCTGTGGGTGGCAGGCAGGCTGAGCGTCGCGCCAATCCACCCGCTGCTGCGCCATGTCCATGCCCGACAGGCCCGTGAAGTGCCGCGGTTCGATGCAAGCGACCAGCCAGCGGCAGCGCCCTAAAGGCGAGCAGTGCGGCATCGAGGCCCTCCCCCTTCAGTGTCCAATGTTCCCTCCCCAGTTATGCGGCCTTGTGGATTGTTCTTGCGGTACTCGTGTGGATGGTGGAGCGTCTTCTCGAAGCTTGAAGCGGCGGCGGATGGAGCGGGAGGGAGGATGAAAGCGAGGGTTCCGAGTACAGGGAGCTACTAGAGAGGCACGTCAGCGAATGGCTAGGGCGGGAGCAGGCGCTCTTGTAGAGACGCTTTTCGATGCGCGATGCGGCATGGATGAGGGAAAGACCGGCGACTCTTAGGCCTCCTTGCGGCTTACCGACACGTGGGCGACAGTATGATCGATGGTGCGATTGTCCTCGAGCGAGAAGCTCTCGAACCTTCCGGGAAGGCAGCCTGCATTTGACGTTGCTGAACGCCTTGCTCGGGGCAGCGAGCCACGGAAATCCCTCCTCGGCGCACGCGAGGTTGCGCGATCAGGTGTTAGTAACCAAGTCCCGGGCGGGAGCCTTCTCAGAATCCCTTCATGGTGGGCTTGCGGGTCTTATGCCTGTCGCGCTTGTTGCGAGCCGAGGCCACGGGCGGGTTTCGACGAAGCGATCGAATCTGGCGGGCGAAGAGGGTATTGCTGAGCTTGGAGCGGACGGCGGGGCTTCTGAACGATGGTGAATGGCGTGGTAATAAGCATGTCAGCGATGGACCAGTCGGTGCCGAAGTATATGGGTTGTCGGGGAGCAGGCTGGGTCCACAGCATCAATGCTCCGCCGAAGATGCGGCCATCGGTGCCAAGACCGTTCATCAGAAACGCAGAAAGGGCGAGAGCACCACTCACGTACTGACTATCCCTAGTAAAGGCGGTGTCTCAGAGAGCTGGAGTCTCCAGGAAGCAGATTGGAAGAGCCTTCGACCTCACCTTCGGCCAACGCGAACCTCAATTTCCCTATTTAGTCTGGGCTACAATGACTGTCTCGTGCCGGGCGGCCTCCAGCGGGTATATAAACCGCTCTTCCTGATCCATCTATTCCTTTTCCTTTTTCTCTCATGCGCCGCTCTTGCAAAAGTAGCGTGCCATGCTTCTCCGTATCAAGCCACCAAGTGGCAATTTTTGGAACTCTCCAGCCCGACTGGGGCAACTCCGTTTTTCGTTGAGATGGCTCGCCATGAGCGGGCCCTTGAGGAAGATCTGGAGCCTTCGGTGCCCTAGTGATGGCAATTGCAGCGTCGGCCTGCGACGACGATGGTTGCCCGGCCAGCCCAGCCGGGCTCGTGTACCCATGACCCGTCGAGCTGCTGGCGCCTACAAAAGGCCCTCGACTCTTTGCTTCCTCTCCTCTTCTTCTTTTTTCTTCTTCAGTGGGGACCGGAAATAGCTCATTTGTGAAGTAGCACGCAGTGACCAGCTGTTCGTGTTCTGTTCTTTGCCCACCACCACCGATGAAAAATATACAGCTGGTGTGGTTTTGGCCTCTCGCCGAAACCCAATTTTTGGAAAAGAAAGGAAGCCCGTATTGCACTACCTCGGTGCTTCCGATCCACCTTTGTCTTTTCGTCGAGCAGCTTGCCTTGAGCAGGCTCTGGAGGAAGAGGTGTGGGCTTTGCCAGACATTGTGGTGGTCAGGAAGACGGTCGGCTGGACCGCCGTCGAAGCCACGGTCGCCCTCGGCGTCGCCGCTAAGCTGCGCTGAGGGCGTCATGCTTGCGCTCATGTCTAGGGTAGGCAGCGAAAACGGCGTCTTGGCTATTATCCGTTGCCTCGCGCGCCGCCGTTTGCTATCCAAGACACACTGACTGCCCGTTGTCGCGATCGCTGTCTCCGCTGCCGCCAGCCTGGACGCTTGCGCTTCCGCAAAACGCTGGAATGCCGCCTGTTTTCACCTGGGGAGAGACTTGCTTTCCATGAGCCGGTCACGCTGCGCGGTAATCTGGCAGGGGCGCCGAGGCAAACCGTGGGCGTGCCACCGAAAGCAATCTACAGGTCTCGGATCTGTCTACCAGCAAGCATTTCTCCCGCCATGACAGCAATCCTAATCTCAGCCCTCAGCCCCTCCATGTATGTCCTCCCTCCTGCGCTGTGGTGTCTTCTTCTTCGGCGGCCAGGTGCAGTCGGCTGCGGAGCGGCGGGCTCGAGGGGTGCGAACGATGTCCGACG
The DNA here is from genome assembly GCA_023089105.1 of Lasiodiplodia citricola. Lineage (NCBI taxonomy): Eukaryota > Fungi > Ascomycota > Dothideomycetes > Botryosphaeriales > Botryosphaeriaceae > Lasiodiplodia > Lasiodiplodia citricola. The sequence continues at coordinate 49,115 of JAJNLL010000062.1, read as the reverse complement.
TCTAGAGGACGGGGAATGCTGCTAATGAGGAGCTGTGGGAGGCTGTAGCAGTATCTATACCGCGCGTTCAGCGTGCTGGTTGTAGGAGGGGTGCTGTGGTTGAGGTAGAGTGTCTGGCGAAGCTGCGAGCGGAGACTCGGCCTCAACTCGTTGCAGCGCTAGCATTCGGCTGCAGCATCACGCCCGCAGCTTCAGGCTGCGACAACAGGATCAGCTCATGCTAGGAATCTGGGTTTCAATTGTCGGTGCCCGTCCTCAGCTGAATGAGAGCGTGGACTAGTCATTTTCATTCACGCTGCTGCACTGGCCGACCCGGCCAGCGAGAGAGTCGCTTCAGCTTGCCCACCTTTCTGACACCCCCACCAGAAACGCCAGGAAGCCTTTTAATGGCCTGATGCTACAGCTCACAGCATCCAGCAGCTCTGCGTGTGTATGCTTCTCTCGTCTTCCGACACAGTTTGAGCGGCGGCCACCACAAACGTTGCGTGCTTGGGCAGTTCCAAGCTGCTCATGCCCCTGCAAGCGCCTTCCTCAAACTACTCGTCATGCTCATGAGCGGAGGGTGGAACTCTGCCACTCCTCTCTGGCAAGCTAATTGAGAAAACGTCTACCTTGATAGCTGCTGCGGCCATAGAGGAAGACCTTCTAGGAAGCCCAATAGTCATGAGAATCCTACTCTGCCTACCTCTCTTCTGGCGGCGGGTGGAGATTGATACCTCTTGCTCAGTGCATCTCCTTAGAGCACCGGGTGAAGCCGTCTACCCCGCTCGTATGATGGAAACGCGTAAATACAAGCTCCGCTGGCTCAATGAGCTTGCTTCCGGCTGCCACAGCGTGCGGGCGCATCGCTGGACCGCTGTTGGGGACTGCGTTGTGCCTTCCCTGTGTGCTCGCAACTCCCCCATCTGCCACCCATTACGTCAGTGCCCACACTGGCGGCCGCCATAATTCTCCCAACACTCCGACCAAACCATCTCCTCTTCCTCTCCGTCCACTCAGCATCCTGAGATCGAGCCCCCTCCATCCTTCACCACGAGCGAGGCCCTCCTTGACCTCATCTGTGAGTCTCACCATGGCTGACCCCAGCTCACCTGTCTTCTTCCCCCCACCTGACGCTCACACTTCTGCAATGAGCCTCGCCCTCTCCCCTCCGTGCCTCACCCGAGATGATGTTCCAGAGCTGACGCTGTCGAGCAGATTCATTCTCCTTCCGCTTCCCTGCTCTTCCGACTCCTCACTCAATCAGTCCGCATGCCACCGAAGAGATCCAAGCGTGGTGCTCCTTGGGCTGCTATCAACGCACGAAAGGCCCAACTCGAAGAGGCCAGAGTCAGAAGGCAAGCTCAAGCACTCGAAGCCGCTGCTGAATCCGCTCGCGGTGTCCTTCCCTTCACTGAACCAACCATGCCGGCCCCTCCTATCCTTCCTCCCATGCCCGCCAGGGACTTCAACGCACCCCCTGCCCATGGAACCAGGGCTGCCGCTGCCAGAAAGGCCGTTCGCATCTTCAACACCACCTCCGGACCCCTTGTACGTCTGACCTTCCTCTCCCTTATTCTGCATCTTCAACTGACACGTCTTGCAGTACGGCATCGGCGAAGATGATGAAGAGGCCGAAGCCGACGTGACCCAGACTCATGAGCGCCTTGAGGCTCATGCTGCTGCCGAGGCCTTGCAGAAGCTCTCGCAGGACACTTCGTACACGACTCCGCCTCCTGAGATTGCTGCCGCCATGGACCGCCAACGCAAGCGCCAGGGCGGAATCTTCACTCCCGTTTCATTCCTCCCGCCTGACTCTGAGGAGAAGGAGACAGAACCAGAATCTGAAAAGGAGGCCGAGATCGCGACAGAGGAGACGACGGAGCCTGAGGACATGCCAGCCCCTCCCCGCACCCCCTTCGCTAACACTCTCGCTGGCGGACACATTCCTCCGGCTTTGGTTGGTCCCAGGGCGCGTGTTGAACTCCCACGCCCGGAGCTTCCTCGCCCCGGCCCCACGAGGCCCTTCACTGGCTTGGCGCGTCCGAGGGTCGGTCAGACGAACCTTGCACCCCGTGGTGGTGAAAACAACGGACGAGGCCCTTCAACGCCGAGGGCCAAGTACTACACGAATCCCCACCATGGCCCCAGTCGCTACGGCGGATGGTTTGAGCACGTCCGTGGTACTCCCTACGGTATCTCGGACACTCCCACTCCTCGCCGCGTTCTTCCGCCCCCGAGGGAGTACGTGTGGCCCCATGAGAAGGGCTTCGGTGTCATCAATGAGCCGGTCATCCCTCCCAAGCCCCAAGAGCCTGGCCCTTCCGAGGAAGACGATGGCTCTGAATGGTGTGCGGTCCCCCTCCCCGAGATGAATCAAAGAGTTGAGACTGATGCTGAGAAGCGCGTCGATCCTGATGTCCATATCGTCCGGACCCAGCCCCTTGTCGTTCTTCTGAGCGAGCAACGTTCCATGCCCACTGCCGGCTCGTCGACCAGGACGAAGCAGATGATTACGACTTCCACGACCCTACATCACGACAACGATACATCAATCAAACAGCATCGCTCAAGCATCTCCTACTCGGTAAGTCTTCCCGTTCCGCGGCTATGACCTAGCGCACGTTACTAACGCAGAGAGCAGAATGACAATCTCAATAACGACAGCTTCACCAACGACATACTCTACGCTCGCGAGCTCTTCGGCGGCTCCCTAATGCACGACTTCAGATGACATACTACACATTTCATGGCTGAGTACTTTTTTATGGTTTCAAATGCGGTTCACATAATGCTGGTGGCGAGGACAAAGCGAGACGGACATGAGATTACGACACGACAACATGGACACTTACTGGCAGGGATTTCCCTTTTGCTTTCACCTCAGATGCATGCACATAGATGTTGCTCTTTCTTGCTTCAATCGGCTTCAAGCCACAAAAGTTCACTGCAAACAATGGATGGGTCATTCTTAAGATAGTCGCATTGCATTGGTGACTACCCGTGATTCTGTGTGAAAGGAAAAAAGGAAAAGAAATCCGCCATGTGTGGCCTTGGGAAGTCCGAGTCTCCAGCCATTGTGCCGGTGTCCATATCAGCAAAGTGAGCGTGGTCCTGTAGATAAGGAAAAGCCCGAGTAATCACCATCCATTTCCATCCCCAACCTGCTCACCCAGGCGCAGTATATCCGCCACCACGACCATCAGTTAGTCAGTCAGTCAGTCCGACAGGTCAGTGGGAGCAAGCAAGCCAGACCCGCTTGATTTACAAGCCCTTGGCCGGCTCAGCAGCAAAGGCGACAACACGTCCACCACCAGAGCTGCCGCCCTCCTCGGCATCACCGACAGCAGGAGCGGGCATCGTGAACTCGCCGGGAACAGGAACACCGCCGCCGTTGTTGTCATTGCCAACAGCCAAGCCGGCGGAATGGGCAAAGTCAACAGGGATAGCGCTGTTCGCCTCGAACGAAGCGGCGTTGGCCTCGGCGGCCGTGACGCGGCCAGTCCTGTTGGCGGCCGTGTTGGCGGCCGTGGCGCGGTCGATGGTGTTGCCAGAGCCAGAGCCGGTGCCGGAGTTGGAGCCCGTGGGGGAGCTGGGCGTGATGATGACGGGAGAACCGGGCGTGCCAACGGGGGAGCTGGGGGTGATGGGCGAGCCGGGCGTGGTAACGGGAGAGCCAGGCGTAGTGGCCAGAGCAGCGCCGCCGTTGGCAGTAGCGCCGTTGGCAGCGGCATCAGCAGCAGCAGCGTCATTAGCAGCGTCCTTCTTCAGATCCTCGCTCGCCTTGCGGACGCGCACGCTCATGCCACGCGGGCCGCGGATGATGGTGCCGCCCAGGGGACGACGCAGAGCCTGGCGTCCCTCAGCCGTCTTAGCAGCATGGTCGATCGTAGCCGTGGTAGCAGGGACAATGCCGCCGTCGGCGGAGACGGTGGAGGCGTTGGCAGAGGAGACGTCGTCGGGAGTGAAGCGCGGAGCGCGAATGGCGCCGGTGCGAGGGTCAGCGGTGGCGACAGCGACGGGACCGAAAGCAGTGCCGCCGCGGGCGGCGGCGCAGGCGCGCTTGATGTTTAGCTCGCGGTCGTCGGGGGTGGAGATGTAGTGCTCGGACGAGGAGTGGTCGTGGTCGTGCGGGCAGCTGCAGACGGAGCCTGAGATGGCGGTGGTCGACGCGTTGGGGGTGTTAGCGGCGCTGGAGTGGCTGTGGACAGCGGTTCCTCCATGAAGGCCCGTCTCAAGGTCTCGGATGACGACGACGGTGCGCTGACGGCGGGGACGGCTGCCGCGGTTGCGGCTGGGGTCATGGGGGAGACGGGGACCGAAGAAAACGTAACGGCGGCGACCGCGGGGAATGCGCATGAAAGCGCCGCCAGCGGGGTGGATAGTGAGACGAGTGGGGCGGAAAACAAGCCACTTGATGCCAAAAAAGGCGACGACGGGGATTATGACCGCGAGCAGGATGAACATGGCTACTTCCACGTTGGGGCGCATTGTGTCGGACATGGTGAGCGTGACAGGCACAAGCCTGCGGGAGAGCAGAGCGCGTCAGCGAGGCGCGTCATCTTGGAGAGGTGGAGGGTGAAGGTGAGGTGGTGGTGAAGCTGGATCGAGGAGAGGGTGGATGCGTACGATATTCTTGAAAGTTTGAGGACCCGTGAGACAAGACAGCGCAAGGCTAAGGAGCGTTGCGAAGCGCCGTGCGTGCGAAGACTTTGCGATGCGCACGCGTTGGTGTCGGGGGGCGGGTGGAGAGGAAAGGAGGAAGTGTGCGCAGAAAGTTTGGTGTTTATGTGCGCGACGCGGCCGCGCGCACGACGCCAGGGTCTAGCGGGAGAACAACGTGTCGCGCACACTCTGCGATGCGCTCGATGCCAGTGGGCTTTGCAGATGCTTCAGGAAATGGAGCAGATTCAGCGGGCTTGCATCCTTCCTAGCCTCGATGGCTCTCGTCCGCCTGAACAAATTTTCTCTCGTCCCTCCACGCCGGTCAACAGCATTCGGTGACTTTATGTTTGGCCTGCGGGGGTTGCTGCGTCAGCAGCAGACTTGAGAGTCTTTCAAGAGGGCGTCTGTCTCATACGTCAAAGTAGCATGCCTGCACCCTGAACAGTAGTCTCGCGCAGATAAGGCTTGAGACAGAGAGTTTAGCAGAGCAACAGATCTGGCGGCTGTAGAACAAGACCCGACCACGATTTCTGACAGCTTCAATGTCGTGCCGTCGCCCTTCTCAAATCCATGAGCGGCCATATGCACAAACGTTGTCATCAGCCACGCTGCCCCCGGCCATTCCCGGCCGGCGCTAGGTGCCACACTTGTACCACCTCTCGCTGGACCATCCCTCCGCGCAGGCAGCTGCCCGCCGCATCCTCTTACCCCACTACTGCCAGGCACAGGGATCTGCCGCTTCTTTTCAACCATCGTTGTTTTTGGTTCGTCAAAGTCAGACCAAACCAACGCCCATGAAGCTCCTGTCCGGGCCAGCGTGAGAACATGCCATGTCAAGATGCGCTGAAGGGTAGAAACAATCCGCATAAGTGTCAGTGAAAAGAGCCGACAGACCGTGAGATAGGTAAGTATACAATCGTATGTAATTTTCAACATCGAGGTGCGCTATAACAAGACCCAGCCGTACGGGCTGCTAGCAGCGTTAGATATACATTTTTTGACGTTGCGAAATGGAAGCCCAGATGGCTTATATACAGCGTGGATACTAAGTCACATTTGCTACCTGTGCAAGCAGTGCACAATTCCTGGAGCACGTGGAGCCACACGACGTTGGACTTTGCCGTCTTGTTGGATGTATCCTGGTCACATTAGAGATATCACGCGTCCGCTGCCAGGATATTGTTCGCAAACAATGACCATTCACCACCATGGTCAGCAGGAACAGTGTTGTCAAGAAGAAGAACACAACGGCAAGGTCATGCATATCAAGAGGGAATGCTCTGTCGGACTTGCGTAAATTGTCGCCGCAAAAGTGCGCCTCACGAAACCCGGTCGATAGCTACTCAAAATTGTTTTGACGGGTAGCCATGTGGTCGCTACAAAATGTCCTCCTGGTTTCATTTCTAAGTTTCCATAATTTGCTTCGTACTCTTCTCAAGTTATCTATTTCGTAAATATAAGTTGCCTACAGACATCTCATAGGTCATCGTGCGTCGTATCCCTTGTATTCCAGGCCAGACATTTTGTTGAATGTGCTGCAACCATCTCCTTCAGTTGGTGGAGACTACAAGCTTGATCTTCTTGTGCAAATAGATATCAGATTTCCGCAGCGCTGACCGTCTGGGGAAACACTTGAGGTTCTCTCCGTCTCGGAAGCGCTGGGGCTGCATCATTTCATCATGGCACGCGCGATCCAGTCGCCATCCTCGAGATCCACGAGCGATCAGAGCGCGTGTGGTGTGACCTCTGCGAAGCTGACTCACGGTCACCAGGCGTGGAGCGAGGGTACGTGCGGTATGGCGCTCATGTGCAACATCACGAACGAGCATGACGATAAACCATATATACAACACAGCTTTTGGTTGCTGCAGCCATAAAACTTCATGACGAAGCTTTGCTGTCCCTCCAGAACAGTGGAACTCCTAAGAGCCAACATCGTCAGAGGCAAGAATTCACGTAAGATCCGTCGCATGATATTGCTATGCTGAACTATCGAACCTTTGATGTCCAGCTTCCAGGCCGTGGTCTTCAATCAGGAGGATAAACGCAACACTCCCTGTGGTGCTGCAGAGATTCGTCATCAAACCCTCTTCCAAGACGATCTCGCAAAAAAAGGCCCAACACGTTCCAGAACCCGTAGTATCCGGACAGAAGAGAGGCGCTCCTCATACGCATCATGAAGCGGAGCCTTGCTAAAACGCTCTAAGCATGGGCACATCAGAGCAAATGTTGAAGCCAAACACCAAGAAACCCCGAACTATCATCAGCTCCATGCTCCGTTTTTAGTACTGCTGCTGTCGCTTTTCTGCATCCTTTTCTGCTTCGTTTTCTGCTAATGCTCCGTTTTCTGTCGCTTCTGCTACTGCTTTTTCTTCTGCTGCTCCAATAGTCTTGTTGCTGCTGCTCCTGTGGCGACGAGGACGACATCTCAAGCCGCGCCTCGCCTTCAGCCAGTCACCGCTCACCACCTCAACGGCGGCGCCGACCCGCTCCTCTTCCCCTTCATCGCCTTCGCCTCCCAATAGAACGGCTGGCCCTTGATCTTCACATCCTCAGCCGACCTCTGCCTGCGGAAGCCCAGATGCGTACGACTCGCATTAGCGCTCTGCTGCAGGCTCGCGCAGACGCGCTCAGCAGGGCGGCGCAAGGTGCTGGCGAGGCTGGCCGAACGCGAGCGCGGCTTGCTGGACCTGCCACGCTTGGTGTGGGTGTCGGCGCTTCCGGCGCGGTGAGAGCGGGCGAGGTCGCTGCGGCGCTGCATCTCTTCCATCGAGTAGCTGTTGCCGCGCCGCTCGACGCCCGGCAGCCCGTCGTCCAGGCAGTGCGCTTCGCGGAAGCCTTTGACGAAGCAGAAGATGACGACCGAGCCGATGATTAGGCCTGAGAGGGAGCCGCCGACGATGGTGAAGGCGAGGAGGTTGCCTTGCATGGTTGTGGGTTGCGGGTGGCTTAGCTTATGATTTTGGAGGAGGTTTGAGGAGTTGGTGAGGTGGTTGGATGGGTTTTTGGCGCTCGGCGGGTGCGGTGCGGTGGTGGTGGGGTGAGGTGGGTGAGGCGGAGTGAGAGGGTGGATGGAGGAGGAGGAGGAGTGGACGGGTGAGGAGGAGGGAATATGAGGGCGCCGCTGGACAGTGATGGATGGATGCCCGAATGGGGTATCGGCCGGAAGAACTTGCGCCGGGTGGGTGTTAGATCTTATGCGCGACAGCTGGGTGTTAGATCTTGTGCGCGACAGCTGGGTGCGCTGCGTTCAACACCGTCACTCAGCCACCACTCCCATTCACGCGGTCGCAGCGTCCAGGCGCCCTCGCCGTCCGATCGCCATGCAGACCGTCATGCCTCCTCTGGAGCCGACCTCTGGACCGGCAAGCAACGAAGCGCAGTCCGCCGTCCATCGTGGGTTCGGCATTGCTGAGATCCGCGAGTGGATCTTCATGTCCCTTGTCTATGGCACGAACAACCGCACCGCTCGACTGAGAGATCTTATGGCATGCCGGCTGGTGAACCATACCTGGTTCAATTCCGTCAAGGCCATTGCCAACAGCAAGACTATGCGTCCTGAATTGATGGTCAAAGGATACCCTCATGTCCGCGGTCGTTCCGTCGCGCCGGCAGCCTGGAACGATTTCTTGAAGAGCGGCTTCTTTAACAAAATCCCCAAGGACCTCGGTAATCGTCCTGGCCGAGGATGGTACACGTTTCGTTCTTGGGATGATTTGGTGTTCCACCCTCTCCTCGCCGACGTCTTCGTTGTCTCCACAACGATTGATCCCAGCTTCCAAGGAGACAAGAAGCTCTCTCGCGGCATGTTCATCTTCGACGGAGATGTCTGTCCCAAGTACCACGCTGGCTGCTGCCAAGACGCCAGGGAGCTGAAGTACAGGGCGTCCGCAGCTTGGGAAGTTGACGAAAGTGACGACGAGTCTTTGCTGGACAACACTGATGACGTCAACGAGGAGGTTGAGAAGATTCGCCTGAGCATCACCGAGAATCTGGCCCCCTGGCTCAAGGAATGCGACTTCTTCGGATATTCTTCCAACCCCGTCACTATCTTCGACTTGATCCCCTACCGTCACTGCTATCTCACCAAGAGGGCCACCTGCCTCATGGCTTTTTACTTCGGAGGCTCAGTCGACACGTCCGATGGCGTGAGGATTCCTCTGCAGAACCTACACGAATGCATGGTCAGGAGCAAGCATGGCGTCAGAATTGGCCATCTGCTGGTTCTTTGCGCGCTCCGCCACAGCTGGCTCAAGTGGGGCGAAAGCAAGCGCGGATTCGTGTTCGACGATGAACACATGATCATGATCGAGGAGGCCGAGGATTGGTACTGCTCCTTCGCTCCCGAGCTCTTGCCGGATGATAGGGAGATTTGGATGTCCAAGGTTGAGGGCAAGGAGACGTTTGATCCGGCGAACCGCGAGGGTGTTGTCGTCACCGACATGTGGGAGGGATTGGAGATGCTGGGCTATGGCTGGATCAGCCTTTACTATCACGATATCAAGGAGTCGATCCTGACAAACGAGATTGCCACGGTCGCTGCCACCGAGCGTTGAATTCAGGGGTCTTCATGGGTTGTAGTAGCTAGATTCTCCTTTTTTGGCTAGGAAGTCCGAAGCATAAAGGGACGTTAGGATAATGACAGTGCCAAAAGAAATGATCTCAATGATTATCTTCGCGAGCAAGTACACCCGACTTACGCAGGGAGCTGGAGCTATCGTCCGGACGTAAGTGTACATTTAATAATTCTACATTTACGTCCGGACGATAGCTCCAGCTCCCTACGTTACGATTTCAGATTTGTCAGAACCCTGGTGGTTCAATCTTGCGGTTTGGCTTCACGAGAATGAGGCTATAGCGCGTAATTGGCTATCGTCGCGTTTCACCATTTGGAGCAAGAGAAGCTAAGCTATCCCTATCAATTAACATGGCGCTTCAGCGCTCTAAGCTACAATTCCGCCAGAGAGATGCACATATGGCATCCTCGAGGTCCCTATCAGCTAGGGACATGTCCTGGCGAACAATCTAGTCTATCTCGTTACAAGCAAGAGCTAATCTAACATCTCAATCTAGTCTTTTTTGAAAACTCCAATTCCCCCAGAATATCGGTCTCGCCTGTTTTGAAAGCTGCAGCTGCTCGAGTATCTCAATCTCATTTTTCTCGTAAAATGCAGCAGCAGCAGAATGTCGGTCTCCTTTTTGAAGCAAACTCCAGCCAGTCCAGTATAGCAATCTGATCGTTTTCGCAAAGTGCAGCCGCTCCAGTATAGCAATATGATCGTTCTCGTAAAAGGCAGCTGCAGCAGTATCAGTATCCCAATCTCGTCTTTTTCGTCGTAAACAGCAGCTCCTGCAGCATCACATCAGCCCGTTTCGTTTCGTTTCAACACACCATCCACACCCCCCCATCACCAATCGAACCACCTAACCCCTCAGCAAATTAACCACCCTCCTAGCCAACCTCCTCACCGCATCCCTGATCTCCGGCCTCAACCCCACCACCGCCCCCGCCCCTCCTCCTCCCCCTCCATAAATCCTCCTGCGCCTGAGCGGACTGTTCATCCGATTCGCCACCCCGCTCTCCTGGCCCCTCGCCAACGCAACCAACTCATCCCGCCCAGCTTGCTCCAGCGCGCGAAACAGCGGCTCGACGCCGACGACGCTGCCGTCCGCCCCCTCGGCGACGCGCACCATCGCGCGGAAGGCTTCTTCGGCTTGTCCCCGGCCGGCGAAGCGGATCGCGTTGAGGAGGAGCAGGCGCTGGTCGCGGATGAGCGCGACGGAGATGCGCGCGGTGAGGGTGCGGCCTTGGTGGGGGGTCCAGGTCGCGTTGAGGTTGCCGCCCGGCGCGAGGGAGCGCTGGGGGTTGGGCGTAGGGCTGCGCGAGCTGCGCGACCAGAGAAGGCGGCGCACACCGGCTGACTGGGCGCGCGGCGTGCGGCGGCCGGCGGTCTCGGCGTCGGAGTCGTCGCTGTCGCTGTCAGAGTCGGACTCAGCGTCGTCGCTGTCGGGGGCGCGGTTGCCCGAGAAGGGGTCGGGAATCAGGCCGGCCTCGGCGTCGAAGTAGCTGGGGCGCGCGTCGCTGCGGAGCATGGCGTCGACGGTCGAGCCTGGAAGGGGCGCAGCGGGGAACTCCGGGGCCAGTGTGAACACGGTCGAGCCGGTGGAGAGGGGCTCCGAGGGCGCGAGCGTGTAGATGGACGACGCGGTCGACCTGTTGGAGGACCTGCGGCTGCCGTCGCCACGGCCATGGTCGCTGGGCGTCAGAGAGCGCAGCTCTCCGGGTGGGAGGCGTAGCTGCGGCAGCTGGATGGGCGCGCGGCGGGCGCGGTAGGAGCGTGGGTCGGTCAGGTCGCGGCTCGGGCTGCGGCTGCGGTTGTGGTTGAGGCGCGAGGGACGGCCGCCGGGGGTGCTGGGGACTGTCGGGATGGCCTGGACAGGCGTGCGGCCAAGGCGGCTCTGCTGCGGCTGGATGTCCTCGAAGGGGCTCTGGATCGGAGAACTCGCGTTGGTGACGTCCTGCAGAGGATGGCGACCGCGGATCGGACCGCCCGCGCCGCCGTTGCGGTGCTCTTGGAAGAGGGAAATGCGGTTGACGCGGTTGGCGCGGTTGGCGCGGGCACGGTCGGCATCGCGGATGGCTTGGTGGCGCTGGGCGTCGCGGGTGGAGCCCTGAAGGGTGGTGGCCCTGGTGCGGGTTGGACTGCCGTTGGTCAGCTCTCCAAGTGGCATGCGCTGGGGCAGGCGGTTCTCCTCGTTGGGGCGCTCGCGGAACTCGCGCGCGTCGGTGATGTCGCGGAGGGGAGCGCGGGTTGCCGGAGCCTGCTGAGCTTGATGGATGGCGTTGTTGTACAGGCGGATCTCTTCGTCGCGGATGAAGATCTCCCGCTGCAGGGCTGCGATGCGTTCCTGCTCCGGGGTCGGTGCCAGAGCCGTGTCCTGTGCTGGTGGAGCCGTGTTCTCCTGCTGGGGATCATTTTCGTCTTCTCCATCTTCGCTCTCAGGCAGACCGGTACCAGGCTCGTACTTGATCACTACACGGCGGCAGCACGGACAAGTGTCGAACCAGGGGTCCATCAGCCAGCGGGTTATGCACTCTTCGCAGAAGTAATGGTCGCATGGCAGGCGTACCGCAGGATGAGGGCAGTCAGCCGTGGGCTCAGGGAAGTCGTCCTTGCAGATCGGACAGGGTTTATCCTTGGGCGGCACTCCGGCTTCCAAAAGCCTCTCGATGACCAGAAGCCGTGTTGGCGACGCCTCACGGTCATCGCTCATGTTGTCGGGAGTGTACTTCCTGTTTCTCTCCTCACTGCTATCATCGCCGCTCTCATCGGTAGGCGTAGACGGAGGCGTAGAAGGGGGAGTGGCCGGAGGATCGTCCATATCATGGTCCTCGTTCTCCCTTTGCCTTTGGGCCTGGCTCCTCGTAAGTGGTGGCATAGCGAAAGCGTTGCGGTTGCAACCCGACTTCAAAGTCTGCCAGAGTTGCCAGTGGGTGAGGAGCGTCGGTCCTTGGGAAGGAGAGTTTGTCGTGGTAAGGAGAAGGTTCGCTCAGAGCTACCGACCTTGAGTGCGAAAGTGTCTGTGAATGTAAACTCAATAGCGCCATCGTCCTTGAACGATGCACTGCAAGGTGTTATGCGGCATTGTGGAGCCCACCATCTTACAATCACTGACAGTGTTAGGCACCAAGTAGTAACTGTATTCAGCTAGCCCCTCTCTCACTGGCCAGTACAGACACTACAGCTCTCTCGCAGCTGATGGCTAGCGTTGGGTTTTGCTCATGTCATGCGTGGATGAAGCTCTCGTCTAACAAGCATGTGTAAACACTCTACATACACGTCCGAAAGACAGCTTTAGCTACCCACAAATGCCATTTCCTTCTGGGAAGCGTAGCTACACTTGGGGACTTACTATTCTTCATGCCAGCGCCGGCCTCAACGGCCCCCTGAAGACCGGTACTTATCAGGAAAATGTCGCGGAAAACCAACAGGAAGTTTTCGTCATACTTGCCTTCTCCCGGCCCCAACACAGCGTTGCGGGCAGGGTTGGGCGAGAGTGGCATGCCCGTCTTTAGGATCTAGCTAGGCTGTGGATGGTGCTGTGGATCAGATGGGAAGAGAGCCAGACACTTCACATCTCTTGCGGGTCAGACATTGCGGAATTCACGGGTGCGGAAGGAGCAAGTCAAAATGGATGACACAGTAATTTTATTCAGCTATCTGCCAGTGTTCTTCTGGCGTGACATTGCTAGGCTCGCGAGGCCTGCTTCTGTTAGAATCCGTACTCGCAAATTCAAGATTGACTTACTCGTTACTTCGCTTCAAAAGTTCCCGCAGAACACCTTCTTCATCCTTGGTGATTCGGCCTGATTGATGTTTTCATGGTATTCTCCAGAGGACTGGCTGGTTGTGCGTGGCTTGACTTCCCAGTTTCTCTTCATATGCCAGCAGTGTGCCGTGATAATGTTCAGTTTCCCCTGTGGCGGGCGCTCCTCCTGAGGCCGCCAACGTACATGGTGCCCAGATGCACATCGTTTTCGCCCTCATCCCCTTCCGAGGAGGCACCCGAGACGCTGGCCCCGTCATCCTCATCCATTTCGTCGCCAGAACGTCCAAATTCTCCCTCGTCGTGGTCCTCTCCTTCTTCGCCATCATCGTCACCCATCACAGTGTCTTCATCATCTCCATCCTCCTCCTCTCCAACAGTCGACGAGTCTGCTTCAGAATCAGAGCCGTCGCCAAGCGTAGCCAGCATCGGTTCCTCCCAGAGCTGGCGACGGCAGTAGGGGCAACTGTTATTCGGCACCTCGAGCAGCCAAGTCATGATGCAGTCGCTGCAGTACGCATGGCCGCAAACAAGCTGCACAGCAGAAGCGCGGCCATCGTCCGTCGGTGCGGGAAGCGGATCCAGGCAGATTTTGCACCTCTCGTCCGGGTCGATGGGACCCACCACGGGGGTCAGCATCGAGGAGATGACTATAGCGCGTTCGTCGGGCGTGGCGATTACGATCTCCCGGAGAAGGCGGCGGAGACGCGGTTCCGGGGATTCTGGGGGAGTGAAGCCTGGGAAAGGCGTCACGCTTCTCTGTCGCTGCTCGTAGTTATTATACGCATCGGCAAAGTCCCAGACGGGATCCATGGTTGTGGTAGGTGATTGAGGAGCTTGGGTGGTTGTGGGATGGTGGGGAAGTGTCTGGGTCTGCGAGGGCGCTCATGAAATATGCGCGGTGTTCAACATTGTGCGCTAACACGGCATATCAGTCAGTGATGGAAAGAAAAGCCAAAGAATCATTGTTTACTAAATAGAATAAGCAACCGCAGGGCCCGTGCAAGCAAGCCGGCTCTGTGATATCAGGCAGTCAACGGTAGGAGACATTTCCCCTGCCACTTATTTCCGCGTCTCATGCAGCCGGTCAGCTGTCTTCTCTCGCAACGCAGTATTCCCTTCGCAAGAAGCACTTTGTTAGCTAGAGAGCAACTCACCCCTCGTACACCTCCACGTACACGGGAACTCTAACACGAGGCTCTCTGAAGAGCCTCCGGCGGCACAGTGGACAAGTGTTATGCCGCCGATCAGCCAGCCAGGTCGTGATGCACTCACGGCAAAAGTAATGGCCGCAACGGAGCATGACGACAGGAGATGGTTCCTCCGCCTCGATGTCTTCAGCACGGTCAGCCAGGCAAATGGCACACCTGAAGTCAGGTGCGGCCTCGGCGCTGTTCAGGATGGAGGCGATGAGCGCGTTGCGGGCCGCTGCTGGAGCACGCTGACGGCGCCAGACGACGACAACAGACCAGTGCGTCTGCGGGGCCGTGCTTTGGTCATGAGGGAGAAGCAAGCGCCAGAGGTGCATCAAGACGATGCGCCAGAAGATGAAGTCCAGGAAGAGGATGGCTACATCGAGGCAGATGGCGACGATGTCAGCGACCAAGGGGGGAAGGCAGGGAAGAAGGAGGCCGCCGAGGTAGATCAGGGCGAAGATGCCCATCGGAACGCGGAGGTTGGCAGCCATGGTGTTTTCTTGGTCTGCAATGGGTTTGGGATCGTGCTGGTCAAATAGACTTGCATGCGAGGCATTGTTTCTGCATCTTGTCTCAACATGAGACATGGTTTCTACATCTCTGAACAACGCATTGTTTCTGGACCTTGTCTGAGCGACCAGCATTGCTTTCGAGCGTGGCGTTGTTGGCAGGTGCGACGGTCAAGGGGGTTGTCGCAGCCGAAGGCTGGCGCGCTAATTTGTTTTTTGCTCATGTCATGGCCCATGGGCAGTTGAAGCCATCGTCCGTATGCAAATGTCGAATTAATAATTAAACATTCTCGTCCAGACGATAGCTTCAACTACCCACATACGTCGAGGAATTTCTCGTGGTAGTTGCTCGCAGCGATTAGTATTCAGCCTGGGCATGTACGGCGACGAATGGGAGCACATCGGGGGTACTTGAAGCTAATATCCGGAGGCGTTTGCATGATTTTAAATAATAAGGAAGGCGCAGGTAACGTATCGCCGCAGGCCGCGGCGGTTGGTTGCAAAGTGAGGAAGGCGCGGGCGGAGCGATGACGCGACACCTCTCCCCTCAGCGCTCTCTTCCACCATACACTCTCATCACTCATCGCCATCGGTCTTCAGACGTCATCGCTATCCATCAATTTTTGCCGATTATTCTTCACTCTTTCAACCACATTACCATGTCCGTTGCAGGCAAGCCCGATTCCACACCGGCCTCCTCGGCTTCGTGGCTCAGGACTGGCGAACGAACGGAGATCGGTCATGTCTACCCCAATATCATCGTGAAACGTTACACGAGTAGCACTGCCCGCGGCACGAAAAGGAGAGAGGAACGGATCCTCCACAAGATCAAGACGACGTATCGCGGAGAACCTCCCATGTTCGTCAACATCCTGAACGGTTACAACATTTGCGTCGAACCGCACATCGTGATGGAATACTGTACCGGCGGCGACCTGGTAACATATCGAAAGCACATCCTTGCCCAGGGCGGACTCAGCCAGTTTCCCGAATGCAAGATCTGGGACGTCTACTCGGCGCTCGTCAGCGCCATCACATTCCTTAAGTACGGCAACCCCGGCTGGATCACTCCCGGAAGGGCACCTTGGACACCCATCGCACATCGCAACATCAATCCGAGCAACGTGCTCGTGCGTCTCAAGGGCCCAACCCCATCCGGAAATGGACCAATCGAGCAGTACGTCCTCTCCGACTTCAGCTGTGCCGCCGACTTTGCCGCACCGCAGTGGGAGTGGGAGCCACAGCGCCAGAAAGACCGAGACACAGTTGTGTACATGGCGCCGGAGGAGATGGAGAAGGAGCTGAAGGCCTTGGTCAAGAGTGACAAGCAGGAATCCTACAAGAAGGATATCGGCGAGGATGCCAACCAGCAGAATATCTCCCCGAAAGATCTGGACCCGAAGGATGCCGGCGAGAGGGTTGACATCTGGGGCGCCGGCGCCGTGGTGCACTACCTCGCCCTGGGCCGCCCGCCCGTTGCCCACCAAAAGGACTTGGCCTACATGTATCCGCGCCCTGGCCCCTTCTGGCTCACCCTCCCGCGCGTCCCAACCTTCATCGACGGAATTTCGGTTGGTACGGACTTCGAGGCCGGCACCCGACCGCCCAAGCCCACGTACTCGAGGCAACTTAACTGCCGCATGCTCGAAGCGCTAGCCTTCGATCCGATCAAGCGTCCTACCGTCGACAGGCTCAGCCGGATGCGGAGCACCAACGACGTATGCCAAAGGCGCTGGCCTGCAGCGAGACCGGGCGATTTCCCGCCGTTCAGGGTGCGGAGCAACGGCAGTGTGAGCGTCGTGGGTCGCTTACCGCCTACCAGTGGTCCTCACACCTTCCCCTGGAGCGAATCACTCACACCCTTCGCACTCACCCCGCTGCGTCCCGCGCCATCGGTGGAGGGGGACTACGAGGGCATCGAGTACGATCGCGGTCTCAAGTCACAACGCAAGGCTCTGAAAGGCACGGCGAACGAATGGTTGCTCACGAGAGACACTCGCCGCCGCAGAAGCTTCGATGACTGGCTCGAAAGGCCTCAGCTGTTCGACTGGGAGTTGCGTGAACAGCGCGAGTACCCCGAGATGCGCTCGAAGTTTCAAGAGGTTGTCGAGATGATCAAGGCCGAAAAAGAGGCCCGGATGAGGCAGCTCTTCGCACACATGACGGCCGTTCTGGAGTACCTCATCAACGAAAAGCGGCGCAGTGTCACCTTCTGGCCGCGGATGGATGACCGTCGCGATATCCCAGACCCTCTTCCGTGCCCTAGAGCTACACCGCCTTTGCCGTTTCGGGACTCTAGGGAAGTTGTTCATTCGTGCAGAAGCGAAGTGGAGAGGAATGGAGGCGGCAGCTTCTACGACGAAATCGACGAATACCTGCGTACAGGCATCCTCCCGATGGACTTGTCTGATGACGAACCGGGGCCGCTACCTGGCTCTTCTTCTCCGTCGCTCTATCCGTCGTCTAAGCCGCTCATTTTCCCACAGCTGCCTGACGGCTCCACCGATTCGGAAACGGTGGCAGATAGTTCAGATGCGCCAGCATCTATCATCGACCCCAGCGATTCGCGTGAAGATCGTCCTGCCGATGGAGGGGACCATGCTAATGAAGGGGACCATGCCAATGAAGGGGACCATGCCGATGAAGGAGACCATGCCGATGAAGGAGACCATGCCAATGAAGGAGACGCTCCTGCCGACGGTGGAGATCCTCCCAGCGATGACGAACAAGATCCTCCTGCCGACGAAAAAGATCCCTCCGCCCCCTCCTCGCCCCCCGGCTCCGACTCCGGCGACGACGATGACGATGACAACCTGCGCCCGCTCCCGCATCCGGAACGTAACGATCACAGCGACTCGGACGATGGTGGAGTGTCTCTGGCCGAGCAGGACTCACTCTCACACGGTGGTGAAGACCTCAGTCCTACTCCTCCCGCCCTGCTATCATCGCCGCCGCGATCGCCGCCGCGATCGCCAGACGAAGAGGTGCCCGTCGGCGACGGTTTTTTGCAGGCTATCGATCGGCTCGGCCAGGCCGGCCAGGACGCGTCGAATCTACCTTCCACACTTGGCGTCGAGCCCGCAAACCACCACCACCACCCCCAGGTCCCCCCACAGCCACACAGCCGATCCACCAACGACGCCGACGACGAGCGCGACGACGGCTCGTCAACAGCAGAACCCAGCGATCAGAGCACTGTCACTGCAGCCGAAGACCTACAGGTGAGTTTTTCTTTCCTTTTGGGATATGGGGCCGAGAGCGCTTTTTTTTTCACCGGCTGGCTGCTGCTCGCGGGCTGTGAGAAGCGGGCAGGAGCGCCCGGCGGGTGCAGGCGGGCAGCTCTCGCCGACGATCCCTAAATGATATGAAGGTGAAGCTGAAGCTAACGAGCAAGAGGAGCGCCCTGTCGTCCCAGCAAACCTTCCCGCCCCCGACGACGTGCCGCCACCTGATGACGCCGATATGCTCGTGCCTGAGGGCCATATTCGGCTGCAGCCGATGCGTTCTGGATCGGACGGAGAGCAGAGAGCGCGCGAAGAGGGTGAGGTGGTTCCACCTCCGACCACCATCACCACCACGCCGCCGCAGCAGCCCGGACCGTCCTCCCCCTCGCCGCTATCGCCGTCGTCAGGCAGCGATCGCCACCACGGCCAGAGCAGCGGCGGCGGCCATCAACCTGCAGCAGCAGGAGGAAGTGGAGGAGGAGCGGCAGCCCCTGATCAACCACCACCACCGCCGGCACCAGCACCAGCACCAGCACCTGAACCACCGGAAGAGCGGCCACCATCGCGGCAAGAAGGGCGCAGTGCACAGCCGGAGGCCGCAGATGGGGAGCTGACACAGCCGGAGGAGGCAGAAGCAGATCATCAGCCGGAACAGCAACAGCCGGGATTACCACCACCACCACAGTATCCGGCGCCACCACAGTATCCGGCGGGATCCGTACCACCACAGTATCAAGAGCCACAACAGCAACCCGAACAACAACAACAACAGCAGCAGGAACAGCCTGCCGCCCCTGCCCCTATCCCTAAACCTGGTTTCTGGAGCTGGCTCCGCTCTTCTTGGCACGACCTCAGCCCGAAGGTGAAGTTTTGGGTCGCGGCCATCATCGGTATAGTCGCGTTGGCGCTGAGTATCTTCCTCCCCTGGAAGTTTACTAGACACAGTGGGCAGACTGTCGGAGAGGAGGAGCTGACCGCTGCTCGGAGTTGGGCGGCGGCGGCGCCGCATGCAGCGGCGGGGCAGCAGCCGCAGATGATGCAACGGCAGGCGGACGACGTTACGACGGGCGCTGGTGGTGGTGGTGGTTGTGGCTCGGTTTCCTGTCCGAGGAGCTTTCCTTCTTTTTCTATGGGGTTCTTGGGGGGCTGAGGGCGGATGAGGGCGGTGCGGGGTACTACTTGTACTTGTTGAGTTAAGGGTGTGTTTTTGGGCCATTCTTTTTTTTTTTGGGGGCATTGCGTTTGAAATGGAGAGAGTAAGGGTAGATTTGTTTCAGCTGAAAGGGAATTGCAATCTTTTTACTGAGACGAAAGGTCTTTAACTGTTTCTCCGTGTATGGTGGAAAATGACGGGCGTATGTGGGTGTGTGGAGCTATCGTCCGGACGGGTTTGTCGCATTTTTTAATTCGACATTGTCGTCCGGACGATGGCTTCAAGTACCCCCGTGACATAAGCGAATGATAAATCCATGATAGCTATCGTTTACAACCTTGCTACTGAAACGAAAGGGCTCCAACTCTTTCTGCGTATACACTAAAAAATAACATGTGTGGGTAATTGAAGCTATCATCCGGACGTATATGTAGAGTTTTTAATTCGACGTTCTCGTCCGGATGATGGCTTCACCTATCCATAAAATAAGTAAATAATCACTCTGCGAGAAGGGACTATAGAGTAGCTTTAGTAAGAAATCAATTACAACTCTCTACCGAGTAGGAACAAAAACAAACTCTACGCCAAGATAAATATAGTAGAAAAATAACATGCGTAGGTAGCTGGAGCTCTCCATCCAGACGTTTGTGTAGAATTTTAATTCGGCGTTCTCGTCCGGATGATAGCTTCAACTCCCCATCACATGAGCAAATAATCAATAGAGTAGCTTTAGCAGGAAATCGATTGCAATCTTTCTACCGAAACGAAAGGTCCTCAACCAATTTCCGATCCCGATCCAACAAACTCTGCGTCAAGGTAAATACAAGAAAGAAGGGCATAAACAACATCCCCTAGTCATCATCCTCAAACGAGCGTCAAAGTTTTGAGTTTTTCCGTTTTGTTTCGCAAATCTCCCAGTCATGATCCATGCAACCCATCATCACCCCACGTCACCTTCCCCCGCACCGAACCCCTATTTACAAATTGCCCCACATCACACACCACCGGCAAATTCCAGGATGTTCTTTTTTTTTTTTGTTTCCCTCGCACTCTCACGCACCACTCTAAGCAGAGAAAGTGCTGTTAAGGTCACCAACCTTAATGTTCGAGTAAACGACGTAGGCGCTAGCGGCGCTCTCCTCAACCTCGCTCGGCACGCCCGAAGTCGTGGGGCAAGTACCACGAGAGACGCCAGGGGTGCTGGGGTCGGCCTCGACGGGGTAGTCGGAGTCGAGCCAGAGCATGTTGCTGTGGTGGTCGTCCCAGATGGACATGACGAGGACCATGCCGGCGTTGAGGGCCTGGCTCATGGACGCCATGCCGCCCTGGTCCTGGAACGAGGTCGTGTCGCCGAAGGCCGTCTTCTGCGCGTCGCAGTACTCGGAGGTGATGCTGTTGCCGCTGACGCCCGCGATGGTGGATTCGGAGTTGGGGATGACCTTGCCGTCCTGCACGTAGAAGCGCTTGATTTCGCTGAGGGTGCCCGACGCGGTGCCGTCGTCGGTGATGAATTGCGTGACGACGGTGACGACGGAGTTGCTGTCGACGGTCATGCCGGGCCCGTAGAAGTCCTTGACGCCCTGGCGGTACGAGTTGAAGTCGCATCCGTCGGGGTCGCAGTCGCCGGCGTAGCGGGTCTCGGAGTAGGTGCCGCCGCAGTTGTCACCCTCGCAAGAGTGCTGGGCGACGGTCTTGCAGCTGTGGGGGGTGTAGGCGGTCGAGATGGAGTTGGCCTCCCAGATATCCATCTCTGGAGCGGGTGTTAGCATTCAACTGTCGGCTTGGGGGGGAAATGGGGAAGAAGAGAATGTCGTACCAGCACAGCAAGAGCCAAGGTTGCCGACACCAGCGTTGGAGTCGTTCTCGGACGGCTCCCAGCCCTCGACGTTGGCCTTGCCGTCGATGAACTTGAGATCACGGGGGCACTGCGAGTCGCAGTAACCGGTACCGTACTTGGCGCCGGCCTTGTTGTCGGGGAACTTGGACATGCCACCATCAGCGTCCATGGAGACGAAGTAGACGGCGCCGTTGAGGCCGCAAGGCAGCTTGGAGGTGTCGACGTCGAAGGTGAACTCCTTGTTGAGGAGCTTGTGGAGGGCGTAGGTCTCGTCATCCTGCATGAGGTACATGCGGGAGCCAATGTTCTTCTGCTGGCCGTTGGTGATGAAGTTCAGGCGCAGCGAGTCGCCGGAGGTGGTGGCGCCGTAGGTGCCCGAGTAGTCGGCGCCGTCGAGGGCGCAGTTGGCGGCGCACTCGGTGTTGTCGGTGCAGTAGTCGGCGTTCCAGGTGTTGCCCGTGTAGCAGTTGGTGTAGCCCTCGGTGTTGTGGACCCAGCGCCAGTTGGCGTCAACGACGATGGAGCCCTGGTTGGTGGTGCAGCCGCTGCTGGTGCAAGTCTGCCAGGTCATGGAGGGGTGGACCTCCTCCTTCTGGGTGCCGACCTGCTGGCTGGCAGCCAGGGTGGCGAGAGTAGCGAGAACTGCCTGGGTAAGCATGGTGCAAGAAGGAAGCTGAAGTGAATGTGGTTGCTGGATGTCGAGTGAAACAAATGTCGCCATCGGGCATTTTTATAGAGTTCCTGTTCCTGGTGGAAGTCTTCTCGAATGTTGCCACGATCATGTCGGACGGGATTGCGGACCGTCGGAAGCGCGATGCGGTCCAAATTGGCTGCATGGTGGTTATTGGAATCAGACGGTATAGCAGGCGAGAGACTCATCCCATCCGGCAGCGCGAGGAAGAGAGGTGGGAAGACAGCTGTCGGCGGGCACGTTTCATTCAGGGCCCGGGGTGCGGTGATTGGCGGAACTCAGCACAAGCGAGATGGACGGCCAGCGAGCAAGTTGTTTCACGGCTCCAGGCGGGGCGCGGATCCGGCGTGAAGGGCTCCGCGTGGCTGCGAAGGGATTAGCGAGGGGTTGCTCGTCGGTCCTCAGTGCCGCCCCACACCCCGTCACCTTCGTCCTCTCGCCACTGATCCACCCTCTCGCACGATTCGGATCAAGCGCCCTTGGCGAATGCACGATGGTCCGCCTATTTCCCGAGTAGCCGCCTCGTATATAGAGGGGCTCTATCGCATGCATCACGCGCAGGTCCCCGGTCTTCCCCGGTCCAGAACAGGACAGGCTCCGCCCAGTCGGCCCTATCTTCTGCCAATCATGCCACGACAGCCGGTCGGCGCAGCGAGGTCCATTTAGCCTTTCCTGTGGGGAAGACAGCGATCCGTTCCGGAATCCCCGCAGAATCTGAGATTTACCCGCAGGGTCCGCACGTGTTCCTGCATTTAGCCATGCGGAGCGGCAGTACTTCAGACGTCAATGGCAATGATGGGCGGCATGATGTTTCAGACTTTAAACAAAATTGCTTTCTGCAGGGCTTTCTGCAGGCTGCAAGGGCCGATCATGGCCCAATGGGAAAGGCGAAGCCGGCAATATCACGGCAGGCATGGCGACAAGAATTTCGATAAAACATCACAACTCCATTAGAAAACTATAGACTAGCTAACAACGCCAGCAGGAATCGCGGCGGTTCCGAAAGCGGAAATCCGAAACATCACTCCACAAAACAATTTTTGACTTCCTGTCTTCTTCCGCAACCTTTAGCCATGGCCAAGATCAGCGACGCGGTCAGTTACACAGCTCGTCGAAGGCACGTTCCACAATTCGCAAAAGCAGAGGCTCCCACCCAAGACCGTCGGACTCTCCGAAATGGATCAGGAGATTTTCTGCACGGATGAGTGCAGTCCGGTCAGTGGGGATTGAGAGTCACTCCGCGCTGTCTTCGTCAACCGCACGGGTCTCCAACTCCTCGATGATGAACCAGTTTCCGTCTTCAATGCGGGCGGAAGGCCATCTGTACGGTCCGCTTTGGCCGCGTCCACATGGCATGGAAGCGCTCGACGCGCCAAGCGTGGGCCTTGGCCGCATCCGCCTTGTCGCGCCACTCGATGGCGCACTCCAGCAGCTCGACGACGCACCTGCCGCCAGGCCCGACCAAGTTGCCAAAGGTAGCCAGCTCGGCGGCGCGCTCCAGCGACTCGCCATCGCGCAGCGCCGCCAGCACATCCCTCGCCGCAATGCTATGCGCATCATGCTGCTCGGCCGACTCGACGGCGGCATCCAGAGTCTCGGCGAACTTCGCGTCCAACTTCTCCCAGCGCGCCGTCGCCGTGCGCAGCGCAGACTCGCGGTGGAGGTCCAGCGCGTCGGGCAGGACCAGGGCGAGGCTCTTGTCGCACTGGGCGCGCTTCTGCGCAGCGTCGATGCCGAGGTTGTACAGGAAGTGCACCGTCCACATGATGTTGTAGTCTGCACGCAAACGGGCGGGCAGCGTGGCTTGGTGCGGCTCGAGCTTCTGCAGCGCGCTGGCGAACTCGGCTTGGTGAACGCCGAGCGGAAGGAACTGCTTCAGGCGGGGGCTGACGAACATGCCGGTTGCGGTTTTGAAGGCGGAGCGGACCGTGGCGTGCAGCGCGTCGTTGTAGTAGATGGGGTCGGCCTGTATCTCGGCCAGCCGCGCGCAGAGCTGGACGTGGATCCTGTCGAAGTTAGCCATGGCGCGAAATATTGCCTGCGGGGTAGGTTACATTAGATAGTTTTACCAAGAGTTGGAACACCCCCTGTTCCAACCACATTCCAACTTATTATTCACATGCGCTTACTGATCAGGTATAGTAGTAGGGTTCTTGGCGATTCTACTGGAACAAGTGTTTCAACAGTTAGAACACCTGTTCCAATAAGATAGCGCACCGGGTCAGGTATAGCGCTCTAAAATATAGCCATACTTAGTAAAAAGAAGCTGTTTTGCCAGTAGATATACTAGGTTTTTAGTTACCTTCGTCTTGCCGATGTATGGGACAAGCCACGTCATTAAGTTAGAACACCCCTAGAAACACCCCTGTTTCACCTCTTGCTAAAACTCTCTATTGAAAGCGTAGGTTGTTACTCTTTTAGAAGGATACCTAATACTAGCTTACCTGAATATGAATTATCACATGTTAGCCTATCTAGCAAATTGGATGCGAAATATTGCCTGCGGGGCAGGTTACATTAGAAGCGTAGGTCGATGCTTTTTTTAGTTAATCAGTTATCTACGAAGTGTATATAAAGAGTCATATTCCAAAGCTAGGAAGTAAGGCGCAGAAAAGTTAGCGATCTTTACCTGTGAAGAGAAGCTAGCCTACTCCTCGACTATCCACTCTCTTATCACCCACGTGGCCGCAAAGGTGAATTCAAGAACCCCAAACAAAAGGGCTGCCAACATGTTGACGTCCAATGGGAAAATTCACCATCATCATGCACAACAACCTCCACGTCTGGCTCGATGAGAAACCGCACTCTGTTGAAGGCCATACTAAGCAATGCACCCTCTATTACAAAGACAGGCAGGTCTGGGGACCGACCTCATGTCACGACAATACGGTGGAGCTTAAAAAGGCCATCGAACGAGCAGATGAACGCTTCGCCCTTACAATTGAGTCGAAGAGCAAATCAACCGAAGGTCATACGCGCTCGATCAGCGTCAAGTCCAAGGGCACAATTCTTCTGGATAAATTGTCTACTCATGATAACATGGCAGGGCTAGCTGCCGCCATTGAAGCTATTCTGAATGTTGCAGAATAGAGATATTGTAACGAGGAGGAAGGCGGAAGTGGTAATGGGCATCGGGATTCGGGCCGGGACTTGGCCGGCCCGAAGGAAAGTTACGGGAGTTCCTTGTATTTAAGCTGGAAGAGTAGTTCTTTAGTCGGTATGCAATCATTTCCACTCGTTTGACAGATCGGAACTGCTGGAACGTCCCTGCCAGGGCGGGGAACACCGGGACATTGGCCCCCCAACAGGAACCCGGCTGGAACTATAGAGAAACCTGTGGTATCACTACAGTTACAATATGCATATTTTCAAGAGAGAACAACTAGGAGAGTAGTGATTTGGGGCTGAAAGACGAGTATATTACTGTCAGATAAGATGCTGAGATGCGCTTAGCATAAACTGATGATTGAGATGATAGATAGGGTGACTAATAATAGTTGTTGTATGGGTCTTTTGCTTTTTTTTGTGTGCTTCTGCTAAGGGAGTTACTCGAGCTTTGTGCTACTATGCTGCATTTCATCCCTTAGCTCCTTCGCTAGTATTGTATAGCTCTGCCTAGGATAGTCGATTATTTTGCGAAAATTTAAGAATTACAATGTTGAGGAACCGGAAACCAATTATGCTCGTGACTGTACGGCCGAGAGTTATGCAGGATGTATGTCAGATGATGATTATGATGATGATTTATATACTCCGTCGGCCTCCGCAGGCCATAGGGACAAGTAACGCTATTCTACGCTAATCTACATTAGAATCCCGGTTCATTCAAGGCCCAGCACGATGTATACAGAAGAACTATCCCTTCTCTCCTATTCAACGATCTAAAACCCAGATGTAAATAAAAGTACGATTCGAGGAAGCTAGACGAAACGTAAGAAATAAAAGGAAACGTAAAAGTAGAGCTATCCTTTCTATACTTCTCGTGCTATCCTCTTCGAGACTACTTCTCGAGTGCTGTTAGTCTCTGTAACGGCGTGACGGCTGGTTGGAGAAGCGATCGATTTGCTTAGAGAAGGACTGAGCTCTTAGTCTTTGATTGTAATTGATCTTCTAGTAGCTAAAGTAAAGGCTGCTGTTGCTTTGACCGCGCGCATCTCTGCCCGCCACTTTTCCGGTGGGCCATCCATATACCTACCGTCGGGCTTTTTCGTGCCCGACTATTCGTCTAGTATAAACGCGAGATCTCTAAGTCTACTTCCTAGGTCGGTCTGTAGTTTAGCCCGAAGATCTATCTAACGCAGATACTCTAAGAGGAAGTGCTTTACTATTTTCTTCTCTACTCCGTAGTTACACGCAGACGAGTCCGCTTGCTTAATTTTGTATAGTGGCTCGTTTAGGCTCGCTTTCGATGTTCTTAGCTGTGCGATTGTTAATGCTTCTTTATAGCTTAGCTAGTCATAGAGCTTCTTAGTGTGGAAATGTACCATTACGCGGTCGAGCTTGCGGGTCGACTCGTCGACCTTGAAAGCTTCGAAGGTTTTCCTCCACTGTTTCGAAACCATCTCTTTGCATTGAGCCAGTACTGAGGACCGGAGCAAGGTACTTAGAGGGCACTCTGAACCGTCCTCTATAGCGTGCGGTGCTAAGTGACGCGCCCTCTCGTTGCCTGCAATCCCTTAGTGCGCCGGCACCCATCTGAAATCGACCGGCGGTCCCCGGTTGTGCTCGATCTGGTCCAGTAGTCGAAGGATGTTTTGGACAACTCCTTGGCGTGGCATTTGTCGCGGTCTGATGAGGAGACGGAGGGCGGTCTTACTATCGCTATAGATAACGCGCTTTACCTTGGCCGCTTCGGGAAGTACCGCCACCGCCGCGACCGACTACGTGCCGTGCAATAGTTCTACTGCTTGGTGGATTGCTTCCAGCTCTGCAAATAAAGTATCTACTGAGTCGGACTTGCCGACAAGGGCCGAGTGTGTCAGAAACTAATTCGTTCCGTCTCACTGCCACACAATGAGAACCAACAAGAAGCAATATCACATGTTAAATGTCAGAGAGTACGGAAATCACTAGTCCGGACATAAGCGTATAGAATACGTATATATAGTAAAAGGGATAGCACAATCACAGAAGACAGAGATTCGTCTCAGGACTCGTGTCACAATTGAGCATCTTATCTATTCAACTTCTTACAGAGTGGGCGATGGCGGTCGTGCCCGAATATAGCTGCGTGGTGAACAGTGTGGCTTAGTCTTCTTGTAGGTAGCAATGCCACTGCATTCCCGCGAAGACACCGGGTGCAAGCCCTCACACGCAGGCGCATGCTGCTGCAGCCCGTGGAAGGATCTGTGGGTAAGCATGCCTAGGGCTTTCACTGTGAGGGACGGACGTCGCGTAAGGTATGTGTTGTCTCACTTCAGCCCTGCTTGTCCAGCGCCTCGGCGTCGACGGTGCCGGCGTCTAGGTTCGGGTTGCGCTGTCACCTCACACCAGCAGCCCAGTGCGCCACCCGCAGATTCCGTCGGCTGTTCTGCCAGGAAGCTGCAATTGGGCCACCAGCCCAGAGCGACACCGTAGAAGGCGCATCGTCGCTGCCCGAACAAGGCGACCGCATTTACGAGGGCTCCGTTTTGCAACACGCATGATCCGCCAGCGGCTTCCGCAGACAGCTATGCCGCGCTCGTGACGAACCTCATCCAGCGAAAGCCTGACGGATGGTCTCATCCCCGTCGTCCCGCCCGTCTGCTGGGCTGCCGAGCCTGCCCGTTCCTTCCATCCGCTTCCTTGCACGCTGCCCGAACAGGCATAGCTCAGTCGTTGCCCTGCCACTTGACCCACCGACCACGCACACGCCGGCGCGATCAACCGGTCTTGGCGCGCCTACAAATACCCCTCGGCTCGTCGCCCAAGACTCCTCTTTTCTTCTTCAGCTCTCTTTGCCTTTTGGCTTAGATCAAGTGAAGTAGCTGTTCTTTTCAGTTTAATCGCTGAAATGTCCCTACGTGGGGCTTTTTCGTGATTAAACTAGTTTTTGGAACTGGTCTCTCGGGCCGCTGAGCTCCGCTCATGTCCAGAGCACAGTGTCGCCTCTATTGCACTGCCTGAGGCTGACGCGAAAAAAAAAAATCTTTTTCGTTGAGCGATCTGCCTTGCGCAGGTCCTTGAGGAAGAGGATTGGGATTGGGCTTGAGAATCTGGCTTGAAGCTGAGGAGGACTTGGTGTTGAGGTCGCGCTGCGACGAGCCGGCTGCTGCAGACACTTCTGCGTCGTGGCTCCGCATCGCGCTTGCTCGCCCTGCGCCTTACTCACGGCGCTCACCTAGCTGCAATTCCCGCGCTCTGCGTCTCGGAAACGGCGGTGATGGTGTTGAGCGCCTTGTGGAGCGCCCGCCCGGCCGCGCGTTTGCTGTTTGCCGCGACGCCGCCGCGTCCGCCTTGCCGCTACGTCGTTGAAGCTCGCCTCCATGACGGCAGCCTTGAGAAGCCCCCGAGAGCCGCGTTCCTTGGTCGCTGGCCTCCGCTGTGGAGGGTGGCTGGCCCTCAGCGCGACTCCCGCACGCCGCGCGGGCTGGCCGCGCGAGTGCTTCGGCCGCAGATGAGCGCGACACGACACCACCACAGGCGGCAGCGACGAAAAAGCTATGCGGAGACGCGTCCGAGGTACCATCGGCAGCCATGTTCAACGTCTCGAGTTCCAGGGTTGATCGCCCGGCGCGCGAGCATGTCCTGGCCTGCAAAAGCGAAGGCGCTCGCGGTTCCGCGGCCATGGCAAGCAGCCCAGCAGCCCCATCGCCCAGATTCCGGCAGCTGGGTTGCCGGTGGAAGCGCACCACATCAGGTGCACGGTGGCTCTGCTCCCCGCATCGCGGTGCGCGAGCTGTGGTGTTGAAAATTTCCCGCAGGACTGACGCGATAGGTAGGCGTGCCCGCCCGTCACTTCACCGCAGACCTGCGCCGACCCGCAAACCTGCGTCAACTTTCACATCAGGCGCCGTGAAGGATGTTGCGTCATCGTCCGACACACTGCAACCCGCTCGCCCGAGCGCCCACGAAAAAATGCTTCAGCTCTAAGCGCGTCTCGGTGGCTCCGATCGAACTGCAACAGCCGCGCACGACATGCACCGCTGGCAATGCCTCAGATGCTTCCATCGACATGACTGATTTTCGCTCATTCGCCAGTGAGAATCTGGGAATCTCTGGAAGCGTTGATGCAGGCAGCCCAAACACCGGCGTCACCCATCGCCGTCGGTCAATCTCCAGACGTCATCTTTATCCACCAATTGACATTTGCCAATTATTCGTGACACTTTCAACCACGCCACCGTGTCCGTCTCCCAGGCAAGCCCGATCTCATACCGGCCTCCTTGGCTTCATGGTTCAGGGCTGCAACAAAGGCTCTAGATGCGCACCATTACAGGCCAGCTTCATTGTGCCGCTCCCCGCATGATTTTCCCTCGAACCCGCGATTGCCCGCTCCGCTAATACCCTTGAACAAGATAGCCCGCTGCGCCGACTCTCGCCCGCATCTGCAGCCCGAGACGCTGCTTACATGCCCGGCCCGCCTCGGCCCCGAATAGATGGAAATCACACCGCTCAGGCGCTCGAGCCTCACAGTGTAGGATACCAGCCTTAAAAAACGGCATTGGTGGTGCAAGCAGGCTGGCTGCCGCTGCCGGCGATGAACGACGACTGCAGCTCTCGCCACGTGCTGGGCGGCTGGATGGTGCGAGATAGAGGCGGGTTTGTCAGGCTGAGGAAAGCTTTGGCGCGCCTAGTGCTTGAGGCATGCCACACGTCAACGGTTGGATGAAGCTCCGGTTGCTATGCTTTCAGGATTGCAGCATTTGCGGGCCGGGAGGAGAGCTCAGTATTCTTTTGTGTCCGCCGCCGGCCACAAAAGACTCGTAAGCCTCAGAATGTATGCGCTGCTGCCTACTTTCCTTTACTTGCGCCGCCGCTTGTTATGTCTTCGTTCAGTCACCGTCAAGCATGCCGCCCACCTCCTCTGGCGAGTAAGCGGTGGTGGGACGGCTGGCTCGCTCCTTCTTCATTGTCTCGTCTTCTCTGATACCGGACGACGCCAAGGGCTGGATGAATGGCGGGCCAGCATTTCCCGCCGTTGTGTTCGGCAATCCCTGTTTCTTTCCTTTCCTGCGAAACAAGACTATCATAGTGGAAGCAGCACAGAGCAATTGCACTGGAAACCAACAGCACGGTCATTTCACCAACGGCACCATGTAGTTTGAAACAGTAATTCGTGTGTACATTCCCTCCGAACAAACATAAGGTGATAATATGTACCAGAGATTCTGGCTCTCTGTTTGTCCGTACCCGTTGGCGAATTTTGATCCGACAAGCAGACAAGATGACGATCAGAACAATTCCGATTCCCCCCATCCCACGAACCTCCCAGAAATTCCCGAATGATTGAACCAACTACTGATACCAAAGAATAGTTTTGCAGCACATTCCGAGAACATTTGGTGTAGCTCTGGAACGCCGTATCAAAGGGGTAACTTTCATAAGTAAGATAGAGTTTCGAAAACGGCTATTCGAACACATACCGCCATCTCGATGAATGGCAGACAAAAGATCTCTTGCAATACGGAAATCATCGAAGAAAGGATGCTTGCAGATGAGTTGGTCCGCCTTCATTAGTATTTTTCGGATGCTGCTGTTAGGATCATTCCTGTCGAGGTAGATACCATCGGAAAATGGCCATGGTATATCGGACTCTACCGCATCCCAAAAATTTAGACCGCCGCTACCGGTGTAGAGCGATTTCCCGTGGAGCCAGCTGTCCCAAATTCCCCGGTTCTGATCTTCTGCTTGCAGCGATGACTAGAGTGCTGGTTGGTTGGTATTAATATAGAACCCTCGCAGCTGACTTGACTGTAATTATGCATCTCTCACGCCTGCACCGCTCCGGCGAAGCCATAGCTGTGAGCCCCCAATTCATCGACATAGCACGCAAGCTAGACCCATGCAGAGCAACAATGCATTCCACCGGTAATTTTTGGATTGTATCGGGAATGGAGGCGATGTGTCTTGCGAGATGTGCCATGAACGCGGCACTCGCTGCACATTTGAGCTTGTGCCGTCGCCGCGACCTCCGGAAACCGAGATCCCGTAACTCTGAGCTGACTGGCCGGACGTACCGTGTCCAGGTCTGTGACTAGGCTCGGCGAACGACGAGCGCGGGTGGACGTATCTGTCTGCCGGCCTAAGCGGCGTCTGGGGCTCATAGCCGCTGAGATATCTCAGATTTGGGCGCGACCACCGCTTCAGCCACCAAAGCTATAAGACATCATGCACGAATAGTCGATCTATCTTGATGCAAGTGACGTGGGTTTCTGGCCCGCCATTTCCGCCCGCTGACTCACTCTCGCGGCTCTTCTCAGATCGCCACCTCGACCACCACGCTGAAATACACTACGGACCACACCAAATCGCTCTTTCACTGACACCACAGCAGCTAAAGACCCCCCGCAATACCCACGTGCACAAACCCCACCCAATCCTCGCCCCCAAGCCCGCCGTCCCGCCCCGCCGAGCTCAAACGCGCCTTTCCAACTCGTTCCGTTCCTGCGACTACACACCCGCTGTCGACATCTGCAACTGCAAAGGCTCCTACTCCTCCAGCTCCTTCGCCCACTCCCGCCGCCCGCCAATCTTCGCGGCGCAAATGTCCGGACAACAGAGACCCGACCTCGCTGCCATGCAGGCTGTTCGCTGTCACCCGCGTCTGCGCCTTCGGTGTCCCCAACGACGGCGTCGATTTGCGGTCACTGGTGAAGAGCTCCGGCTACGCCTTTGTCCTCTACAAAATGAATATACGCCTCTTCACTGCTATCGCCGCTGTCGCTGCCACCCCGGCCTCAAGTTCGCCGTCACAGAGCTCGAAATGAACATTCAACTGCAAGGGAGCCTTGAGAAGGTCGCTGAGCAGCAGGTCCTGGAGTACACGAGTGTGCAGAGAGGCTGGAGTGCGCGTCGGAGCCAAGGTGTGGTGACCTTGCGACCAGAGAGCTGGGTCCCAGAACGCTAAGCTGTTCTGGACATATGTGACGTGGACGCCGGAATCCATGCGGCGGCAGATGTGCTGAGGATTGGTGGGGGGAGAGGCGGTGAGAAGTACGTACTTGCAGTGGGGCTATGTTAGGGCTAGAAATGCTGCCTTGTCCCAATCGCTTGTAACTCAAGGTCGTGCTAAGGGGAATGTAGCTAGAGGTTGCGGCGCTACCCCGCTTATGCCAACTCACAAAAGCCCAGTGAAAGAATTAGTGATCAAACTTAACTTCAAGACGATCACTCACAACCTCCATGTATGCACCGAAAGCACGCATCATCCGTTCCGTTAACAGCCCCAATGTTCAGTCCGAATACCGCACTTCTCAACAACAGGCTAGCGGTATTCAAGTTTAAGTGGCTTGAATTTCGCAAGGACTCTGCAAAGAATCTCCGAATCGATCAATATCGTCGAGAAATATGAGTGAGAAGACTTCGAGCTGCCGAAATGCGCCAGAGGGGGTTTTGCACCAGCGACCGCCACACGGACTCCAACCACTACAAGCTCCGCATCTCTCTGCGAACTGTGCTCTCGCTCGTTAGTCCTCGATGATAGCCGTATTGGCGCTACGCGGGGAACATCCTCAGATGGCATGACCACCGCGCTTTGTTTGCCAGTCAACAAATCGACTTGGCCGATGCCCTGGCGTGGTGGTATTAATTTCGAGCGAACCGTTACCACCCCAGATTTGCCGGAGCTTTCGGTCCCTGCCGAGCAAGGATGTCGCTTCTGTGCTGCGCTCAAAAAAGCTCTGCTTGATCGATACGAAGACCGCGACTGGTGGAGTTCCCCCACGCTGAAGATTTCGCTTGAGTTCAGATATCAGTGGGGTCCAGATAGGACATATCTGGCAGGCGACGTATTAGAACTTGCACTAGATTCTCTACGTGTAACAGCAACCCATCCGGATATACCTACTTTGTACAATTCAGGTCTTAATCATCTGCATTTCCACATTGCGGCAAACGAAGGTGAGCACCCCCGAGTTCTCAACCCACAGGTATTAACGCTGAGGATGACTAGGCAAGTGTCGTGATTGGCTGCGAATCAGAAGGAATCCATTGGATCCGGAGGGTCCCATGTCCAAGAGTAATATTGCCTGGGTCCGGCACCAGTTGGATGTATCCGACAAGGATTTGCAATGCAGCGGTATGCGACGCATGGGCAGATTCGTTCCCAAGCGCTTACTCGACCTTGGGCTGGCTGGTAAAGATCAACCTCCAATTCTTATCGATATTAGCGAATCGCCGCTTAAACCTACCGTCAGGGGGACCAAAGTCAGATATGCTTGTTTGAGCTACTGCTGGGGTTCCTCTGTCCCCCTCAGGACTACTTCCCATACACTAGCAAAGCACAAGCAAGGCATCTCAGTCGACAAACTACCACAGGTGTTCAGTGACGCTATATTTGTCGCGCGGCAACTGGGACTCCGGTACCTCTGGATTGATGCACTCTGTATCATCCAAGACAGCGCAGCAGACTGGGAAGAACAATCAGGCAAAATGTCGCTTATCTTCCATCATTCATACATTATTTTTGGTGCAGCAATAAGCTCGGGTTGCGACGAAACCTTTCTTCCACGGAGAGAAGAGCACTCAATATACCTGGATTTTCGATCATCGTTGAATCCTGACGTCTCAGGGCATTATTCAATTTTCCTCCTGCCCGAATACCACAATGACCCGTTGCAAGCCGACCTACGCGGATCCATCTGGAATACAAGAGGATGGGTGTGGCAGGAGCAGAAAATAGCACGAAGAATTCTCATCTTCGGCCCCAAAATGCTTCACTTGAGATGCCATCTCCAAACCCGATCGGAGGATGGATTCGAGATATCGCACGGCAATGGTCCTTTTCTATATGAAGACTTCTACAACAATGAATGGGCTGATTGGATGGTGCACTACTCTGGACGGAAGTTTACGCATGCTTGTGATAAGCTTGCCGCTGTGTCTGGCTTGGCAAGATCATTGCCCTTTCCAAGCCGGGACTACCTCGCCGGACACTGGTTAGATGAAAATTTTCATTCCAACTTGAGGTGGGTGCTCGTCCGCAGTCATGTATCATTTACGGAAATGATGGATTCGTTGCGAGACAACGAAAACTACTGCGCTCCCTCGTGGAGTTGGGCATCAAGAGATCATGCAATTACCATTGATGCGCTGGTCAGGTCAAAGGATCCAGACTTTGAGTTAATACACCACGATTTGATACCTACAAAATCAGATGCAATGGTCAAGCTCAACCCGGGATCATCGATGACAGTTCGAGGAAAGATCATTCAAATGGGGCGCAGACCTTCAGATGGGGCTCTGGTTTCAAAGCCAACAGGAAGGGATGATTTAGCAGACTGGTGGGAGCTCATTGAAGCAGATGGTTTGATCAAATGTTACTTGGACTGGGATCCTCACTTGGGGTACGATGGAGATCACGAAGGTCTTCTTCATCTTTTTGTTACAAGTATGCTTTACAGCAAGGACCACGTAGCCGGACTTATCTTGTACCCCATTGGATTGGAGACTGGCATGCAATTCTTCCGTATAGGAACTTTCAAGGCGGATGGCATGGGCGCACGGTTGTGGCCAAAACGTGAGGTCACTATCTTCTGAGTACAGTCTCAAAACATGGAATGACTTTTAAAGATGCTTTCATATTTCCACCATATCTCCTCCAGAACATCCAACCGTAGCTAGAACGTTCCCGTCCGCGAGAATTGGAGGCCCTCCTCAGACTCAAATAAAGAAACATCAGTTCAGCGGCGGAAATGTATGGGTGTCGGCCCTATAGTTTCTATGAAAGAAGGAAGAAGAAGCTCTCCACCAAATTCCCAAACCCTTGCGCATTGTCCTCGACACCCTTGTGTCGCTCCAACAAAAGCCATCTTTTCAGCATGGGCTTCAAGAGCGCCACAGTGCACGGAAAGGTGCTCGAACCTTTCGAATAAGCCTGATTCCTATTTAAGAGGTAAATTTTAGTGTTTGAGGATATTTTTCCTGATATCGACTATGGGTCGCTTGGTAGTAATGAGGGTAGAATAAAGGAAAGTGGGGGATTTTAGAGTCCGATGGACGAGCAGGTATGAAGCTTTAAGAGTAGTGAGGGGTCGAGAAGAGACGAATGATTGGGCATTTCTGCTACTGTAGGCTCTCCGCGAATTGGCGGAGTGGTAGTGGGCTTATGACAATGGGCAATATGATGAGTTGCTTTTGAATTGAATTATGACTACTATGATAACTCAGTAGCAGCTCTTGTGTTTGGGTAAAATGTGTCTGATAAGTAGTTTGACGGTGAATTCGTCTCTCGTCTCTCTACTATGGGCGTTTGTATTTGGATATCCTGTACCATTTCGTTTCCGGGAATTCGATAAAAAACAACCGTGTGAAATATAAAACTTATTATGGCGCTAAGCATAGGTAGGTGGTGTACATAACGGAAATAATAAAACGAAACTACAGGGATCAGGGAGAGGACAACAGCATCCAGGCTTCGCCATCATAATCACGCTCAAGCACTATCCAGCCTCTGCTTCACACCCGCCCTCCCCTTATCACCGCCTCCTACTGTCTTGCTTTTCATGTATGAGGCTATTACAAGATTAACTGAAAATATTTCTAGAATCTAACCGCTTCGAATAGGATGCACAGATAAGGTCTTGACAGCGCGCCGAGAAACAAAGTGGAAAATACGTAGCCTCACCCTACAACCCTAGCCACCAACCTCAACCCCTCTCCACCACCCTTGCCCTCACCTTCCCCACCTTCTCCCGCTCCTCGTGACCCCCCTCCAACCCGACCAGCACCGGTCCATCCGCACCCTCACCTTCCACCAAACCCTTGAACCACCCCGCCCCCCACGCCTTCACCCCCGCCTCAAACAACCCATCAATCTCCTCCAGCGAGCAGCCCTTGAGCTCCGGCACGAACAGGAAAGTCCAGACAGCCGCAGCGAAGCTGAAGCTGCCATACACGAAGCCCACGCGGCCCCCGAGACCAGCTTGGTCCGCGTCTTGCAGGAACGGGTTGACGAAGGTGACCAGCACACCGACGCTGAAGCCGAGGAAAGTGCCGATGGTGATGGTCTTCTCGCGCAGGTGGAGGGTGGGCGTTTCAGCGGTGACGATCCATACGCTGAGTGATGGTTAGCTTGAACATTGGCGTACAGGACGGGAGGGGGGTAGAAGGGCAGCGGGGCAGCAGGGCAGCTGGGCGGAGGGGCGCAACATACCACGACGACCAACAACTTGACAAGAAAAACTGCCACACAAACAGCGCCGCCGTCGCGGCCTTCAGCGCGGCGCCGTTTTCCGCCGGGGCGTAGCCAGTCACGCCGGCGACGACGTACATGCAGACGCCCATGATGACGGCGCCGAAGATGAGCGGCAGGCGGCGGCCGATGCGGTCAGCGAAGTAGAAGGGGAAGACGGACGATATCGTCGTGGTGAAGATGAGCAGGACCTGCGTCTGGTACGTGTTCTGCACGCCGATGGCCTGCAGGAACACGACGCCGTAGTTGGTGATGAAGCTGTTGCCCTGGCCCGCCTGGAAGCACTGGACGCCGGCGACGATGAGGGTGCGGCGAAGGTTCGCGCCGCTGCGGAGAGGGCCTGGCGTTAGTTTCGGGGAAGCAGCGCGGCGCGCAGAGAGACGTACCGGAAGCAGTCCGCCCACGACGCGGCCTGCAGATGCCGCCTCTGCTCCTTCTCAGCGGCCGCCAGCACGCGCACCTCCTCCTCAACGACCTCGCGCGCCGTCCCCCGCCGCAGCAGTAACAGCACCTTCAGCGCCTCCTCCTCCCGCTCCTTGCCGACCAGCCACCGCGGGCTCTCAGGCAACCACGCGCCGCCGACCAGCAGCACCACCGGCACAACCAACTGCAGCACGATAATCAGCCGGTACGCCCACTGCGTGTCCCACGCATACGTCCCCCAGTTCGCCGTGTTCGCCATCAGCGCGCCGACCAGCAGCCAGCACTGATACGCGTTAACCAGCGCGCCGCGTATGGCCGCCGGCGCGCATTCGGCCTGATACGCCGGCACCGCGTTGCACACGACGCCGAGCGCGACGGTCGTCACGATGCGTCCCGCCATCAGCTGCCAGTAGTGGCCGGGCAGGCTGGACGCCTGGACGACGATGCCGGCGATGGATGTGGCGGCCGCGACGAGGAAGGTGCGCACGCGGCCGAGGCGGTTGCCGAAGAGGCCGGATAGCAGAGCGCCGATGGCGAGACCGGCGCTGGGGAGGCCCGAGCCGGCGCTGATCCAGGTCGAGGGGATGATGTAGGTCGAGGTCGAGGGGTCCCAGATGCCGAAGTCTCGTTTGAATTGGGCCATGCCGAGGACGCCGTTCCAGTAGTTGTGGTCGATGCCGAAGGAGGCGCCGAAGAGCTGTGGTGGGACGGGTCAGCTGGGGGCGAGATGAGGCTGTCGAGGGCGGACGTACCGATGAGTAGGCGCTCACGGCGAAGAGTGGGAGTGTCATCTCTTTGACTAGGTCCATGTCTCTGAAGTGTTGCTTCATCTTGGGCGGATGTGGTGAGTGACCGCTCCACGATCTCTGAAATCACTGTCACTCGTGAGGTCGAACTGATTTCGAAACGATTTCACCTTCACACGGCTAGCATTATATGATCGTCCAGAGTTTGTCGGGCGGTCCGCACGTTATCCGATATATCGACATGGGGGAGTAGCAAGCGGGGAACTTCGACCCCGGTCAACCCCCATTCTTGGACCTCCGCCTGCGGCCGACACCAGAACAAGTAACTCCGCACAGATCAGATAACTCCGCATCCAACCCCGCCCTCGTTCCTAGAAATTCGATAAGGATAAAAAGGTGCGCGGGGTCAGCCATGGATGAACAACCCCAAACTTCGACACTCCGATTGCAACATGTCTACCACTACAGTAACTCGGACGCAGGTGCTCAAGCCGAAGTGAGTTGCCAGCTTCTGAACACCACTTCCCCTTTCTAACCGCAATCCCTGCAGACCCCCGGTCCTCGACCAGCGTTTCGCCGTGCTCAAGCAATCCCTCGTCAAACCAGAACACAAGCAAAAGGTCATCGAGTCCTATGCCCACCTCCAGCGCGCCCTCGCCGCCGAGGTCGACCTCATCTCCAAGAACGGCCCGGCCATGGTCCCCGAAATCGACTTCAACGACGTCATGCAAAACGGTCCGCCTGCACCCCTCCTCCCCCTCTCCCCTCCCTTGTCCTCCCCACACCTCCTCTCCACTCCCCTCCCCTCCCCTCCCCATTCCACCACCCCGCATCCATCCCAGCCCCACTGACTGACCCCGCCTACTCCTCCTAGACGGCACCCTCCCCCCCGCCTTCGCCACCCTCGTCCGCGACCGCGGCTGCGTCATCCTCCGCAACGTCGTCCCCACCGCCCAAGCCACCGCCTGGGAGGCCGAGCTAAAAGCCTACACGGCGCGGCACCACACCGTCGGCGGTTTCCCCGTCGACAACCCGCAGAACTGGTCCCTCTGGTGGACGCCGCCACAAGTCCAGATCCGCTCGCACCCGCGCGTGCTGGCCGCCATGCGCGCCATCAGCCAGCTCTGGCACGTCGACGACCCCACCCTCCCGATCGACATGGACGCGCAGGTCGTGTACCCCGACCGCTTCCGCATCCGCTATCCGTCCAAGGACGCGGAGTACACGCTGCCCGCGCACCTGGACTCGGGCGGCATCGAGCGGTGGGAGTGTCCGGCGAACCGGGCGAACTTTGCGAAGATTTTCGAAGGCACGTGGGAGGCGTGGGACGGGTGGAAGGCGGATGCCCGGCTCGATGCGCGGAGTGACTTGTACGGCGTCAACGCGGCCTGCAGCTGCTGGCGCTGCATGCAGGGGTGGCTGAGCTTGTCGGAGACGGGGACGGGCGAGGGGACGTTGCGGTTGTTGCCGAGCTTGAAGGCGAGCGTGGCGTATATCATGCTGCGGCCGCTGTTTGATGATGAGGGCAAGTTCGAGGATGGCGAGGCGACGTTTCCTGGTTCGGAGCCGGGGAATACGCAGTTCTTTCCGAGTAAGGAGTGGCATAGCGCGTTGCAGATGGAGAAGTCGATCGTGGGGATCCCGCCGGTCAGGCCGGGGGATTATGTGTTTTGGCATTGTGACTTGGTGCATGAGGTGGATCGGTTTCATCCGGGGACGAGGGATAGCAGTGTGGTGTACAATGCGTGTAATCCGCTGACGCCGTATAATTTGCAGTCGTTGCTGAGGGTGAGGGACGCGTTTGGGAAGGCGGCGGTGGCGCCGGATTTCGCGTTGTATGAGATTTTAAAGGAGCATGAGGGGCAGCATGAGGATCATGGAGCACGGAGGGAGAATATCTTGAGTAGGGAGGGGTTGCAGGCGATGGGGTTGGAGCCGTTTGATGTTGATGCAGAGGGATTGACTGAGGGGCAGAGGAAGATGCGACGGATGGCGAATGATGCGCTTGGCTTTTGAAGGGGCTTTGTTAAGCGCTGTGCTTGTGGTTAGCATAGTTGGTCGTGAGGTTAAGAGTGCAGATTTTCAATGCACCAGACCACTGATGCAGCGTAGTATTTCGTATTATGTACGTGAAAGGGGATGGAACTACCAAAAAGATGGGATATCATTGGTAGCGTTTCTTACATACTAAAAGGCAATGAGAGGAAAAGAATAAACTCATTGACAAAAAGCCCACCTCGTATGATATATGCACATGTGAAGTTGTTGTACGAACAGAGCTAGCCCTCATATTCCCCTCTGTCTGCCCAATTGACCTGGCTACAGCGCAAGCATACCGATGGCCTCCCCGAAGATGTCTTCGGGCCCACTTGAGTCCTTGGCTGTCAGCATTCCTTCCCGAATGATTCCCTCGCGCTCCAGAAGGTCCAAAATTTCTGGAGGTATACGGTCATTCTCATCCACAGTCAAATCTCTGATAACCCTTGCAACGCAGAGTGGGAGGGCTTCGTCATAGATCAGGCCATTGAGAATTACCTTTCTGCGTGAGTCGGGAGGGTATAGCAAGTGGTATCCGGTACGCGCATTGCCCTGCCGAAACAAGGAACTATTTCCTAAGTTCTGAAAATCTTGCAACATATCCTCTAACTCGGGGACATAACCATGTATCTCCCTGGTTAGACCGTTTTGAATATTTGCGTCCATATAGAGCTCCAGACACGCATATATCTCTTGATAATGGCTGACAATGGCGCGTACCATGTCTGCATCCACCCAGCCTGACAGCTCACTTGAAGCTGCATCCTCGTCCAGAGAACTTGCGCTCATTGCCCCAAGAAATCTACCGTCCTCGACTGAATCTCCAAATGGTAGAAGAAGGCTCATAGCTGCCCTGACTCCATTCAGAAAGTCACGGAAGCGGCCTCGAAAGCCTTTGCGTAAGGTGGCCAAAAGCTCCATGCAACCCTCGAGAATCTTGCGCAGAATGCGATCTTCTACCTGAATCTCTTCAATTTTGTCCGTCGGGAGCATTTCCCATAAGCTATCGTACCGCCTTCTTATTCTCACCTCGTCGCCGGCCGGCGCGCGGCAGCATGTATGAGCCATACCCAGCCTCTCAAAAATCTCGAGTCTCATATAAGCAATGTGGCATTCTTCTCTCGATCCAACGGGCAGCGCCCTCGCGAACATGTCGATAATCCTTCGTCGAGTCAAATAGCCGAGTGTATACTTCCGAACCAATACAGAAGCCGGCGTGCAGCCAGAAACGGAGCAAAAGCAAGTGCATCCGTCATGGTCCAATTCTGGAGACAACTTGATAATCCATCGCCTTGGGATAATGCTGTCAGGGAGATCGGGGCACCTCGTGTTCATCCACAGGGCGTCTCGGGGAGGCTGAAGGTCTTTGGAGAGGAAGAAAGTACACAAATCATCATGGACACAGGCGATAGCTATATCAAATGGAGTCCAGCCTTGCGAATCGGTCCCGTCTATGTCTCTGAACCCAGCTTCCCAAAGGCATTCCGCAATCTCTTTCAGATTCTCACATCCCAGGTATGACTGGGCAAGTCTATGATATACAGACGCACCAGTTCCAGGCCAGAGATAGGCGGGTGGATGGAGATTCCCAGTTTCCAATGCATTCCAGATCCGAAGTGCATGTTGATCAAGCAGGACTCCTTGACTAGTAACCTGTTGCAAGTGATGTCTCTCCCAGGATTCCGGCAGTACCCTCAACCCATACTCAGCCAGCAGTTTTCGTGTGTGAGTGACATAGGGTAGAGCTATTCGGAAGCTGACATCAGAGTAGGCCTCATGATCTAATAACGATGTTTCGCACTCTCGATTTACCCCGGATGGTCTCATAAAAAACGCAGGGCAGTTGTAAGTGAAGAGAAGCCGCAGTGCTGAGGTGAGCCTCGCCTCAAGCGCCATAATCAAAGCAGAACGGCAATCCACACCCCAGTCAAGGAGGTATTTAAGTCCGTCAAGCCAGAAGAGTGAGCATGCTACTGGTGATGGGAATCGCTTGTCGTAGTCGTTCCAATTGTGTCCCTTGGCTGTCATCGCAGAAACCTCGACAAGAGACTTGCGAAATACCGGTAAATAGTAACTTGGGAACCCGAGGTCTAAGTCTCGTTAGTGATACATAACAAATAAGAGATTAGAAGGCAATACCAATAGCAAACTCTGAATCATGGAAGCATAACAGAACAGTCTTATAGGAATCAATTTCCTGAGGCACGTAGTCACTCAACTCACACCCATGCTTCTTTAGAACTGCCTCGAGCAGTATACTCTCAGAAAGGCGACCATGCACGCTAGAGCCAAAAGTGTTTCTGCATTCAATGGCCAGATCCATCGGCGTGCCGTAAAATCTGTGATCAAGGAGGCAATTCGAAGAGTCTAACATGACAGAATTCGGATCTGCTCCGTAGTGGATAAGCAGCGCTATCACTGACTTGATTGCATCAAATGCCGTCGTAAGATCATGACAGCTCATGTGAGCTTGGGATGTCACGAATGCAATAAATCTCTGTTAGCAGAGTCAGCCGCAACCCACTATAAAATGGAAGCTCAGAACTGACATGCAAAAGCGTCACTCCACCCTGATCCTGGTCGTTTGCAAAACCATCAAGATTGGCAAACCGAATTCTGAGACCTGCTGTCAACTTATCGCAAACCGCTCTGACAGAATCCACGGCGTCGTCACTTCTTGTGAATGTACCATCAAAAGTCCTCAGAGTGTCGTCTACAAAGATGAATGTGCTCGATTGTGAGACGTCCACGATCCTTCCAGGCAGTTTGACCTGAGGGGCTAAGGAAAAGCCTCGAGCTCCAAATGAAGTGATGAACTGTAAGTGACCGAGCTGTATTCGTAGTCCAAACACTACCTTTCGGTTGGAAGTCTGGCGGAGCGGACACCGTTGTTCATGAACATGTCTTTTGTCATTTCGGAAGTAAATGGGCCCCAATGAGAGATACGGCGAGGCACTTCGCTTGCAAGTACAATTCATTGCCGGAACTACCTGCTGGGCCGCAGTGTTCATGTGTCGTGGTTGGCCTTTGTCGATTGGCTGACTCAGTGTCCGGATTTCGTTCTGCAGCACAGCCACGATCGTATGTTCGGACTTTTGCACTGCGGCGCTGATGGAAACTGCCGTGTTACTTGCAGAGGCGCGAATGACGCCCTCCATAGAGTCGAGACGATCCTGCAGGGCTTGAATGCTTCTGCTGATGGCACCGTTTGAGCAACTAGAATGATAATTAGAGTACATCCATTACAGGGAAATGCACCGTTTCTTACACTTGGCCTGCGGAGATGAGATAGGTCTGCCGGTTGAACCAAAGCTGAATCGAGGCTCTCAAGCTTCCCATTCTCTCGAGCCGCTCCGTGATTTCTCCTTGTAGCTTTCGCGCTCGTACCGCTTTCCATGACCTCTCTATTCGTCCGGCCTCAGGCGAGGCTGTGGCGACGTCGAGAAATGCCTCGACTTGCTTCGTTACCTCGGCTGCTTCCTGCATGTAGCATTGAAGCTCATCGAGATCAGACTGCGACATCAGCGATTGTGGTATCCATCCTGTTCCGTTGCTCAAGCGGTCAAGGTCGTTCTTGATGGTGTTGACTAGTTGAACCATGCCCTGCAGTTCCTCGTGGTAGGCTGCGATTCGTTTCGGAGCATTTTTGAGGGAGGACAGCAGGTTCGCGACTTTGATTCCGGCATCGATGAAAGTTATGGCGCCGGATAGGATACCGATCACTTCTGCCATGCTGGGAGAGAAACGTGGTGGAAGAATGTGAGTGGAGCACCGAGTCGCGCTCTGAGACGGGCACACACCTGCACTTATGTCCAGCTGGCCCATGTTCGCAACGGTGGAGTATGCATGTCAGCGTAAGCAGAACACTCAAGGATTGGACGAACGCTTAGGCGGCAGAGATGTGGCGCGGGGCTATGCATCCTGTACGACAAGGCTGAGGCATGGCTAATTAACACCAGCCATCATCAGGCGACGGCACTGTATGTTCCTGCTATTCCAGCCTATTATCACTATGTCGCATTCTCTGTGGTCGTCTAGCCGGAACTATGACCGAAGTGCAAGATGAAGAGGCAGCAAAGGGTAATGCTAATCCGACGACAGGAGTGGACTCGAGGGGAGGTTGTGGTAGCATCTCTGATGTAATGAGAAGCATGGCCAATAGCGCACGGCTCTTGGGAGGAAAGGATGCATTATAGGATGAGAGGGATTTGACGTAGGACTCCGTCATCTTGCAATGTGCGATGAACGAGCGCCGTTGTCGCCGGGGGTTTGCGGCGTGCGGGAGTTCTGATTGGTCACTCGGTTAGCTAGACGAGGGTCAAGAACAACACGATCGACAGGGCAGCACTTAATGTAGCACCAAGTAGCGCAGCTACTGCAGGCGTCCTATGAATCTATAGTGCGTTCGCAGGAGAAAGCCATCCGGAAGCTCGTCATGCAATGAAACAGAGGAATTATTCACTCTCAACAAGCTTTCCCACGGTGAATCTTCCTCTTATGGTTGCTTTGTTTGCCAGAATGTCAGACGATAGCTTGACACCCTACGGAGGATGAAAGGCCGCACAGCCATATGCGCTTGAGCCACAGCTGAGGGTCAACCAGGTTGTCGTGGTCGAGAAG
This sequence comes from Lasiodiplodia citricola, assembly GCA_023089105.1. NCBI lineage: Eukaryota > Fungi > Ascomycota > Dothideomycetes > Botryosphaeriales > Botryosphaeriaceae > Lasiodiplodia > Lasiodiplodia citricola. Next base: position 5,375 of record JAJNLL010000062.1, on the reverse strand, counting down.
GCAAGAGGTGATGAGAGGGATCGCTCGCTTGGTGCGGTCTGAGATTTCGCTGGCGGACGCTGGGCTCTGGATGTCGACGAGGCGGGGGGTGGCATTGTGTCTCCTAAATTGATACCTGGCAGTCTCCGCTCGAATATGTGAGTGAGTCAGGCAGACGCGACGGCGCGTAGGCCTCCCGATGAGGTCATTCTCATCAGAGCCGCGCGCGCGGTGATTGCCAAGCACCGCGCCGCCCATAACACTGCTTCGCAAGTGGCAGGATCCCCGAGCAACCAAGGGCTCACGTGGACTTCCCAAAGGGTGTTAGCGCGAGGCGGCCAGCTGCGACATTCACTGTCAACTCTCGCCCTCTTAAAGCCTCCATCTTCAAGATCTTCTCCTGCACCTACCATCCTCATTCCTCCTGCACTTAACAACCACGTCCCGCCTGCAGCACTTCTCCATTGGCAACAACAACAAGAACTGCTGCTCATCTTCAGAATGAAGATCCCCCGCCTCGTCACGATGTTGCTCGCGGGCATGCTCCTCTCATGCTCGATGAGCTTTGTTCACGCGTCGGACGCGTCGCAGGCTCAGCTTGCGCCCGTCGACACGTCCCTCACCTCTATCACCAGCTCGAACGTCGAAGGCAGCACCGGATACAGCAACAGTAAGTTCGCCGAGCCTGAAAAAGACGAATGACAGTCGCTGACAGCAACAGACGGCGCTTCGGCTGAGCTTCCTTCGGCTTTCTACGATCGCGTCAACCGCCTCGCGTGCACTGTCCACTACGTTGAGCTCCGTTTCAACACGGCGCAGGACATGGAAGCTTCCATGTACGACATCGCCGACTGGATCACGGTCATCATCAACTCTGATGAGTATTCGGGCTGTTACCGCCCCGGCTTTGAGTGAGTACTGACCTTCCGATTCCAAGCTTCACACTGACGCTCGTGCAGGGTCTTCTTCACCGCGTTCGTTAGTGATGATACCGTCCAGATCTACGGTCAGGACATGAGTGTGCCGCCCGAGCTCGCTGAGGTTTCGGCCTCCAGCGCTGCGTCTTCGGCCTCCAGTGCTGCACCTTCGGCTTCCAGCGTTGCACCTTCAGCTTCCCGCGCTGCGCCTTCGGAGGAGCCTGTCAAGGACAAGCACGAGCTCCGTCGCAAGGATCTGGCCGTCTTGTACCCGCGCAACAGCACCCATCCCGGCCACTCGGTCCTGCCAGACGGCGGTGACGGACAGCCGCAGCCAAGTCGCGTCTCGGCTGCGCCCAGAGGTCCGAGCGGCATCGCGGTCACTTCCATTTTGATGGACAGCCACGTCTCGTCCACCAAGACGGTCTTCATCATGCCCACAGCCGACCTGGTTCCTACAGCCACCAATCTACCCCCGATGGTCACCATCGACGTCAACCACGCGCTGGAGAACCGCGCGCTCAACTTCCCCTCCAGCCCGGACTACAACGAAAGCGACCACCTGTCGGTCCTGTGCACGCACTGCTCGCTCAACGGCAAGATGTCCATCACCCAAGGCGGCTGGCACAGCCCTTCGTCCGACGGCAGCATCGCCCCCAGCCTCGGCTGGCTCAACATCACCTTCACCGACTTCGCCGACGCTCTGGAACTCCGCCTCCAAGGCCAAGACTCGGGCTTCATGAAGTTCGCCATGTACCCGGGCAACGACAAGACGCAGTCGCTCACCCTCACCGGCATCAGCCTGCCCGGTCTCGGCAAAGCCGGGCTGGTCCTCCGCCCCTGGCTCGCCGTCGGCTGGAACTTCACGGCGCCGACGACCGTCAACTACTGCGCCGGCAAGCTCTGGCAGGACGCCCCGGCCCACCTGCACGTCGACTTCTCCAACCTGACCTCGCTCAGCTCCTTCACCTACCGCGCCCTCCGCACCGACCCGCACACCACGCCCTTCCGCGGCCGCGCCATGGACGCCCTGCACGCCCACGGCAGCGTGACCGTGCGCCTCGAGATGGAGCTCGTCCTCGTCTTCGAAGAAGAAACCGCTGCCAACAACAACAACACTGGCATCGCCGCTGCAGGCCAGGCCGGCACCCCCAACGCCGCGGCCTTGGTCCGCGTCGACTGGCCGGGCGTCGACGCCTCGTTCATGCCGCGCCCCGTCGCCGAGTTCGAGACCGTGTGCTACAACGCGACCAACGCCACGCGCGCCGCCTACGCCCTCTGGAAGGACGACCACCGTGTCCAGGCCAACTTCTCCGCCGACCACCCGACCGTCGTGCGCGTCAAGAGCCGCGACATCAGCGCCGCTTCCGCCCGCTTCGGCACCGTGTTTCCGTGGGTGCGTGACGCGGATGAGCAGCGCGCGCTGGAGGAGGGGTGGACGGGGATGCATGCTGGGAAGTGGGAGGTCGCGTGCTACGTGTGGCTGGAGGCGGAGCAGAGGTTTGAGGAGGCTGCGGGCGTGTTGAAGAAGATTAAGGAGGGGTTGGAGGGGGATGCCGCCGCGGTTGGGAAGGCGGCTGCGACGGACGAGCCGCATGAGAGCGACGGGAAGGAGGGAGGTCCGAAGGAAGGCGCTGCGGCGACGGATCGGGTCCTGTCGGCTTTTGCTGTTGGCTTTGTGGTGGTTGTCGCGGCGCTGGTCTGCTTCTAGGGAGGTGCGGCTGGTGGTGTCTTTCTTCTTCTTTCTTTCTTTTTCAATTTTCTTGGTGGTTTGGGCCTGTATGGGCGTGGTTACCGAGAATGGTAGAGTAGTCCTGGAGTAGACTACTGGCATCTTCAAATTCATTTCCCTTATTCGAGCCTGGCATGACCTGCGCATTCGTGGTCTTCCATCGTGAAAGGTGTTTTAAGGACCTTCTCAAGGATCAGGCAGAGAAGGATTGAGAGACGCTGTCGGTGCGGCGAACTACAACACCATGGCGGCCTTGCCCTCGGACTGAGATTTCTCGGAAACCCGGAATCTAGTCTCGAGTCGCACCATGCTCCATGGAATCATTTTAGTGACCATTTCAAACTGACTTGAAGCAACTTTCTGTCCCCATTACTGCATATTTATGCGGCCTGTCAACTCGTTTGTCCATGTCTTGACGTGAATTAGAATTGTGCTTATCGAAGTCGTCAGGGTAGCAATCCCCTATCAGAGAATAATCAAATTTTCCGCCGGGCATTAAAGCGAATAGAAGTGGCCTGGAGGTACATGACGAAGTCTTCAGATTCTGCTCGTGGAGGAGCTAGCCCCATTGACCCTTTGTCGATGATGAAGAAGCTTCTTCCATAGCAAGCCTGCTTTATCGCCGTCGTATACTTCTCGATGTCAAAAATTTCCTCTGTTTCCTGATATGCCGCTCCTGCCCACTCAACGACCACTTCCAGCTGGCAGAAGTATTCGTTATCAAACCACCTTAGCACCTCCGCGCCGAAGCAATTGTACCAAGCTACCCAGCGTGGAGGAGGTGGATAGCGGGAGTAGTGTGCCTCGGGATCGAACAGTGGACCGAAGCCGTGTTGCGCCCTTAAAGTGGGGTGAAAGGCCTCGCAAATAGATAGAGATGACTTGTGATGCTAAAGATTCCCACTTGCGCATAGTCACTGAAAACGCGGCTCTGCCGGGGTAGTTCGTTTCGTCTGCAGGTAGCTTGTCTGCAACGGACTTGATCGTGTCGAGCTTGCAAGCTCCTAAGGTCATTTCGAATCCACTGAACCGAAGGTAAGGCGACACGTTGACCAGGACATAGGAAGCGGCTGTGGGATATCTGTGAGGAGGCTCCGGCAGAATGTCAACGAGCCTCACTATGCTGAAATCAGGCACTCGGGGAGGAAGGTCTTGTAAGCGTTTTTGGGACCCAAGTAAACGCAAAATCCTGATATTTTGTTCCTGCTAGATAACAGCTCGCGTGAGCATCCAGTACACGGTCTTCACTGAGAGCTTGTAGTTAATAATGATTAGAGGGCGGTTCATCAATCCAAATAGCACGCACACCTTGTCTTTTAGGTCGGTGCTCTCGCAAAATGCGCCTGCGCTGAATCGCTTCTTCTGTCACTGCGGCCTCCATGAGGCCCAGACTTTCCAGATGTGTGGAACAATCCATCCCCAGAAGCACGTCCATTACATTTTCCTCGGAGGGCAAGTCCTGATGGAATAGTAATGACCATTCTTCTCAGCGTCCTGCCCACAGACGACAATGGCCTTCTCGCGTAATGCCTTCTCTTGTATGATACAGATCTAGCTACGGTAGAACTACAGCCGGCATCAGAAGGTGATGAATGCCCTTTCAGTTTGTTCGTCCTAGCTTGATAAAATATTGTCCTCGACTGATGACTCAACTCTATTCTTTTCACAGTGTCGCTTCCACTTCGATAACTGCTCATGAGGGAAATGTAAGTCGTCTGTTTCTTCCCCAATCTTAATTAGCGTCCTCTTCGCCGAATACTATATGTGCCTCGTCAAATGCACTTGTTTGTTCCTCTACTTGATTCAGGCTTAATTGATACACACTGCATTAATCCACAGAGATCTTGGTTTGTTGGACAAATGCAGTTGGGCTTGCGAATTCTTGTTTTTGCGGCGATGCGGGGCAAATCAGACTGCTCCGTGGCGTACATGGAGACGCCGCCGTAAGACCGATCTCACGTCAGCTCTTGTGGAGTCCCTCAAAGTTTGGGGAACTCTGAACAAATGCCCCAACTTTTTTCGGACCTTCGGCCCTCCGCATCGTCCGGGTATTAATAAGCCGTCCCGGTGAGACATATATAATTGCAAAAAGACAAGAAGCAAAGAAACCATATCCCTGCACGCATCCAAAACCTACCCAACCAACACTTCCCCGCCACCATCCCTGCCATGGCCACTCCCATCCCCATCATCGTCTGCGGCGCCACGCAGGCCGTAGCCACCCAAGTGAAATCCAACATGCTCCCCGAATTCGATGGTCCGTCCTCCTCCCCTGATCCTCCTCCTCCTCCGCCCAATCCCCCCACACCCCCCCGCACACCTTACCAACCAACCAACCAACCAACACTCACCCAGTCGTCTACGCCGGCTTCGACCTCCCCGCCACCTTGACCGAAGTGCCCAAAATCCTCTCCGGCTCCCCTCCCCCGTCTAGTACCCTCCACACGCAACTCGGCTCCAACGACTTCACGACCAACGGCTTCCCGCGCGCCGTCGTCGCCGGCGGCGGCTACACCGACGAGGCGTTCAACAACCTCTTCCAGGCGTGCGTGCAGGCGTGCGGCGGGACCGAGGGGGACGCGAAGCTGCCCGTGCCGTTTTTTAGGGTCGATAACGGTATTACGAGCAGGCTGGTGGCGGAGGGGAAGATGCCGGCGATTGGGACGCCCGAGTATCCGGCGGCGATTGCGGGGCGGTTGAAGGAGAAGTTGAGGGAGGCGGGGGTGGTGGCGGAGGAGGGGGAGGGG
>JAJNLL010000061.1:0-225199 GCA_023089105.1 Lasiodiplodia citricola | reverse complement strand
AAGGGGGTATGGTCGCCGCGGTGGATTGTCTGGAGCACGTCCGGCCTTAGCGGCGATGGTGGTGTTTGAAGGGCGGAGGAACAGCGGCGCGGGATGGCAGAACAGCGGCGAGGGGCTATGCTGGCGGGTTGGACGGTGCTCAGTCCGCGTGCTAGGTGATACGCATGCTCCAGGCGGTGCAGTTGGGAGCGGCACAGCGTGAATGACATACGCAAACGCCGCGAGCCCGTGCCTGCCTGGAACAATAGCAAGAGCTGGTGGGCGTGTGCTCTTTGAGCGCGGGCGGGATCGAGCCGGCAGCGCGGATTGTGGGCGCCGGTTGGGTAGCGAGACAAAGTATGCGGCGCCGGAATCTGGATCAGGGTTCGCCAGCGGGAATTGGCTCAGCGCTGGGCAGGAATGCTGGCCATCAAGGTGCCGACGCTTGAGTGGTTTGGAGGCTCAGATAACATGGAGCGAAGGCGCGCGCCCTATGCAACCTACCCGGCGATCCCCGGGGCGATCCCCCGGCCGCACAAGCACCAACGCCCCGCCGCTCACTTCTCCGCGTCAGCAGCCTTCTGCCTGCCCCAAGGCAACCGCCCGCCATGGTGCTCGAGGCTGGCTATCCGAATACGACCGGCTTCCGCAAGGTGACGAAGGCCACCATCCTGGTCAAGAAGAAGGACGGCATCTCCGACCAGGCCTTTGTCGAGCATTACACCAGGCACCACGCCGAAATGGCCGCCGAGGTGCTGCTCAAGCACAAGATCATCACTTACTCCCTGGTACGTCGCCGCGCCGGTGCATGGCCTCTCCACTCATCGTCCCAGACCTTCCATCTCAAGCATGACCGCACCGTCACCCAGGACATCATGAAGGGGAAGGCGCAGCTGCTCGACTACGACGCCATCTGCACCTTTGTCTTCCCGGACTACCTGAGCTTCGCCAAGTTCATGTACGACAGGGAGGGCCACGCCCTGTCGTCCGACCACGACAACTTCATGGACGAGAGCCAGATGAAAATGATGGTCGGCGACGAGTACATGGTCATTGACGACGGTAAGAAGGTCGAAAAACCGGACGCGAGTGCCGCGTAGCACCGTGCCATTCCGTGCCTCATCTTAGACTATTTCCAATACGATTCACGAAACTTTGCCACAACATTCTCCCGCTAGCTCATAGCTTCCATCCCTTTTTCCTGGCCACGGCAGCTTCTTGCCGAACCGCCAGATCCGAGAGAATCTCCTCGCTGCCGCCTCCTATTGGCCATCGTTAGTCCGAACCGCCATGGCTTGCGAAGAAAACTTACCAACAACCATCATCCTCAGGTCCCGACTAATCTGTTCCACCGTTGCACCAACCCCGCCTTTCTGGTAACCAGCTCCGCCGAAGATTTGCTGCGCTTCCCTGTTCGCCATTTCCAAGAGTCGCCCGCCCTGGACTTTGGCCAGGGCAATTCTGCCCGCAATCTCTGCATCGTCAAACTTCTTCTCCGAGTGTTGAACATGGTATGCCAGCTGCTCCAGCCATGCCCAGTGGCTCTCCACTTCCTGGGCAATGTTCGAGATCTTGTGGCGGATGATTTGATGGCCGATGAGCGGCTTGCCAAACGTTGAGCGCTTGTGTGCGTACGCCAGCGAGTGCGACAAGCATGTCCTGGCTTTCCTGTTGCACCCCACCGCCATCAGGTACCGCTCTTTGTTGAAATTGGTCATGATGATTTTGAACCCGTCGTTCTCGCCCCCAACGAGATTTTCAACAGGGACCTTCACATCATCCAGTTCAATCCATGATGCACCACCAGCCTTTTGCCCGCTATTCTCAATTCTGCGATGAGAGAAACCAGGCGAGTCGGTTGGGATGACCAACACAGAGATGCCACCCATACCAGGGCCGCCCGTCCTCACAGCTGTCGTCATATGGGTTGCCCATGGCGTGCCTGAAATCCACTTCTTGTACCCATTTACGACATAGTACTTCCCATCCGGCGTCTTCTTCGCAGTCGTCTGAATGTTGCTAACATCAGAGCCACCTGATGGCTCCGTGACACCCAGGCAAAACGACGTGGACCAGTCGAACAGACCCGGCAACCATTTCCTCTTCTGTTCCTCAGTGCCCCATTTGATTACCGGTGGGATTGCAATGACGGAGGCGCCGGCCAGTGATATGCCCACGCCGCCTTCGACGCGTGCCGACTCGTCAGTCATTACGAGCAGGTGGAAAGTGTCCAGGTCCCTGGCCGGAATCCCGGCTGGGCCGGGAATGTGAGATGGCCGATACTCTGCCGGCACGTCGGCGAAAGGGAGCCCTGTCGCAACATAATCATGGGCTGCATGACGGGGTGCGCCGCCGGATTCTTCCCATTCGAGCGCAAAAGGTATGATCTTTTCATCGTAGTACGCCCGCATGTAATCGCGCAGGCGGCGGTGGGAGTCATTGTAGTAAGGAGATTTTAGCGCGTGGTGCCAGGCTGGCTCGCTCCATGGCGCTAGTTCTGAATTACTTGCAGTAACAGTGCTGGCCATGGCGATAGCGGTAGGGTATGCGGGCGAATTGGGAGAGGAGTCTTCGGTGCATTTTCATGCTCGTCATGGATGGTTACTTGTGTGTGTGTTCGGGACAGTCCTCGGATGTAACAAGCCTGCCCCGCACTTGCTGCCGCGGCTTCTCGGTGCCTTAGGTGGGCCAACATATTGGTCTATCACTGCAAGCAGAATACATGCTGACCTAGAAGTGGCTCCTAACAGTACTTTCTATTGGAGACTCGATCGCCTACTACCCCGCAGAATTTGTGCTTGATCACATTTGTCGTAGTTGTTGAAGCCTGATCGAAAGCCGCACCAAGGATGTAACACTTCAGAATATTACACTAAGGATTCGCGACTTGCAGAATTGCTGCAGGGGTGCTAAAGGGAACCACGGCACAGGTTCTGGTGCCGCTACTCGGCCCGGTCCTTCGTGAACTTCTACTCCGTTACACACACCTTGATCTCAAAGATGCCGGAGGCTGCAGAATCCATGGAGCGAAGTCTTGAGCCTATTGCCTTTGGCTTGCGCCTTCGTCAACCTTTCTAGTGCCGGCCTGAAGGCAGCAAAATCGGTCGTCTCTATTTATCACATGGAGCGGCTCTTTCACTTGTACCTCCCACCTTGACGTCCCCTGCGGGAGGCCGCTATTAGCCAAAAGGGTCCGCCTGCAGAGTGTTGGCGGGAAACTAGCCTCGATAGGGCTGTTGTCAGGCAGGGTGCCGCCCGCTGGCTGAGACAAAAAGCGGGGGTGCGAGTTCGTGGAACAACGCATGGCGATCAAGCCCTCTCTGCGTCAGCAGATCCGGCACATGAATCTCGGCCGCCGCCTCAATTACTATCTGAGGTAAGCCAAGCCATCATTGGCCAACAACACCTCTACTTTCTGGAGCCAAGATAGGCCGCAGAGGCCGCCTGCGCATTTTTTGAAGCGTGGTCGCATCGTCTAGGTTCTTACCTTCTTGACTCACATGAAGGGCAAAGCGGTAGTCAGGAAGACCGGATGCTTTCCGCGCTTGACTATGTGCTGTTTCCTTGAGGCCGCCACTACTGCTTACACCCCCATGTTCGTAGCTGCTGTATGTGGACCTAGCTTCTTGCTGACCGAGCCTGACTCCTCCACGCCAAGCATCCCTCTAGGCGTTCCAAGGCCTTCATCACCGGATAGTCATCCCCTTGGGTACGAGTCTACGTCTGTTTCTAACCAAAAGCTACAATGATAGCTTTGGGAGGCTGACTTTGCACGTTAAAGTGGAGCACTCTTCAAGAAAAACAAAGTCACTGCTGCCTAATATAGGCAGCTTAACTGTCGCCCTATCGCACTCGGATCCTCTTCCGCTTGGGGTGCGATGTACATCTTTATTCGATCAACAATCTGGAAAGAATACCGACGGGCCGCCTTGATACCCAGGCGTCAGGCCTGTAATGGGGTCATGAAAAGATCAAAACTGTCATGTGCGAAAGGGTATCATGGTCTCTATTTGAAAGACAGCATAGAAAAAGCAACGCCTTGTTTCAAGGCATATTAATTTTAAGCAACAACAAGAGCACATGTCTCCGCATACATGGAGCGCCGAAGTCTTCTGACGAAATATAAAGGGGAAATGACGGTTGCTCTTCATGCGGCTCACCTGGCCTACTCAAGCTTACCGGAGCTCTTTATTTGCGTCGTCGCAGCCTGTCCGGCACATGCGCACCTTTTTGTCGACGGCTTACGCTGCCCCTCAACACTATTCGCAATTCTGCATGCCACGTATGATCTCAGGAGCTCTACATGGGCCTATTGCTAATGCAGATATTCTCCGGAACAACGTTACGGTCTTCCTATCTCGAACATCCTTCTCACGCGGTACTGTCTCTCCCAAGCTTATCTGCAACTTGGTATACTTTGCTTGTCGACAAACACCTACAGTAAACGAGAATCAATTTATTTGGCATGTTTCATCATCTCGTAGTATGCAAGTAGTCATGGCAGAGTGTTGAATATTAACTCCAATTTCGCGGCATTGCCGACAACTTTAGGCAATCTGCTTCCTATGCTTCCATCCATCAGCGCAAGACGTCCAGGCTGAGCTTGGTGAATGGATTACATTAGCCGAAATATCCACTGACCTCGTGCGCAACAGTCAACCATCACATCCCGCGGCTGCCGCCGCGGGACTTTAACTCCTTTAGGAAACTCCCCATCTTAGCGTAGGATTTGATGTCGAATTCTCAAAATCTCCTGCAGCGTAGAGAGACCTCTCGTGCAGAGTCAAAGACCACATCAACCGCGTTCCTCATTGGCCGAATGGTCTAAGACATTATAGACCCGTACATCGAGGCACCGTGGCGTCGCGCCCTGACGCCTCATCCCACACTGAGATGCTTTCCTATCATCTCAAGGTACCAATCGCCCTAGCGTGTCACCCATGTGCTAAGGATTCTTCAAGCCCCCGAGATGCACCAGATCTCGTGCATATCACTATTGGCTGACGAAAGCCATCTGTCAGCCACGCCTGCCTTCGACGAGATCCTGCCTTACCAGCTTCTTGCTTGTTTAGGTCATCCCGCCGCCTGACTCGGTAGACTCTTTGCCCGCTACGGCGACTGGCGTCAGCCAATATTCAAGCACTGCATCTGATTTGTCCGCACGACCTAGATTTCGGCGCCAGCCGTAAACAAGCTTCGAACATGCAGTTCACCAGATTCCAGAAAAGAAAATACGCCGATGTAACTCTGAATGTCCGCCTGGGGCTGGGACATTGATGAACTGGCAGCAGGTCAGCCCGCCTGATGCACCAGTAGCACCTAGCGCCCCAGGATACATCGTGGCTATCACGGCGTGCTTGTAAGACCTCGCAACCATACTTAAGCCTAGTGGCAGGAGACAGAGAGACATGTAGTCATTCCCTCGTCGTCCTCTTCTTTGTACATAGGCTATACCAAGTCTCATTTCTCCCCTCTCTCACGCACCCCTGGCTTTACTTGCCGTCTTCCGCCCTTTCCTAACCACTATGTTCCTCTCCATTCCCTTTTTCTTCTCCGTCATCTTCCCCTTCGCCGCCCACGCCTGGCTCCCCACCTCTCCACCACCAGGCACAACTCTCAGCACCTTCACCGCAACGTCTAAGATTCGTGGCGTCAACCTGGGCTCACAGTTCATCGTCGAGCCCTGGATGGCACGCGACGAATGGGCGACGATGGGGTGTGGGCAGACGAAAGCCGAGTTCCAGTGCATCAAACAAGCGTACGGCGGCGACGTGAATAAGGCCAGCGAGGTCTGGAAGAGACATTGGGCGAGCTGGATCACAAATGCGGATCTGGATGACATGGTTAAGGCGGGATTGAATACGGTTAGGGTAAGTGTTTCTCCTGAGTCGTGTGGATGGACGTCTTTATGTGCTGCATGCTTTCAGATAGTGGATGGGTGTCTGGGCTCAGTTGACTGGCTTTGCTAATGGTCTGATTTCGGTGCTCAGATACCGGTGGGTTGGTGGATGAAGGAGGATCTGGTGAAGAGTGGGGAGTACTTTCCCAAGGGCGGGTTCGCGTACCTGCAGAGCTTGTGCCAGCATGCAGCGAACAATGGGATGTATGTTATCATTGGTCAGTGGCCCTTTTTTGAGACTAGAGAAAGGGATTTACCTCTGATTTGCTAACTGCATCGGCTGTGACTTCAGAGATGCATGGCGCTCCCGGAACGCAGAACGCCTACCAGCCCTTCACTGGTAATGTACGACATGTCTATTTTCAGGCAAATCAAAGTACAAGCTCACCCTCAACGCTTACCTGCAGTACTCGGAAAAACCTTACTTCTACCAATCCGACTATCAATCCGGCCGCGCCTACGTGAGTCCTTTCTTTCCTCAAGACACCCACTTCCTCTCAAAAAGCCCGAGACAAATTTCTCTCTCCACGAAGTGCTCTCAGAACCCTCAGTCTAACCCAACACTCTTCCGCATCTTCCCAGAACTTCCTCTCCTGGCTAACCACAGCCATCCACACCCAACCGACCTCGTTCCGCACCGTCGGCGCCATCGGGCTGCTCAACGAGCCCAAATTCAACAACCCCAACGACCCAGACGTGCGCTGGACAACAGAGCACTACTACGGCTCCGCCATCGACGCGGTGCGCAACGCCGAGTCCGCCCTCTCCATCAACCCCGACTCGCAATCCGCCCTCAGCATCACCATCATGGACGACCTCTGGCACGACCTATCCGGCAACACGGACCCAGCCGCGCACCTGAGCGCGACGCAAAAAATCGGCCTGCTCTTCGACGACCACAACTACGAGACGGAGCCGGTGGCCGGCTTGGCGAGTCCGCAGGCGGTGGTGGCGCACGCGTGCGGGGACGACCGGCGGACGGGCTTGCAGGGCGGCGGGAGTAAGTTTGTCGGCGAGTGGGCGATGAGCTTGGCGCAGAAGGGGGCTGGGTTCACGCCTGAGACGCAGAACAGGGATTTCTGGAGCCAGTACTTCTCGGCGCAGCAGTGGCAGTACGAGCGCACCCGCGGCTGGGTGTGGTGGAGCTGGAAGGTGCAGGAGGGGAGCAGCGGCGCCGATCGGTTGGAGAACTGGCTGCAGTGGAGCTACAAGGGTATGTCAATTTCTCCCCGTTTGCTCTTCAAACTCTTTTTTGACGTCTTACATTCATGTGTCGGCTGACCACGTCGTAGGCTTGGTAGATAGCGGCATTGTCAGCAGGAACTTAAACGCGCAGTTGGCGGCGCATCCGTGCAACGGCAATTGAAGACACGAGAAGGTTAAATGATGGTTCAAGCACGTATGAAAGGATCATAGCAAGATATATATAGCCGCGTGCATATTTCTGATACTGTAAATAGAGTTTTAGACCGTTGGGTAGCATTTTAGTGTAGATAGCAGAGGATTTACGTAGCTATTTTGTGAATATCTTCGATAGCCGCTTGCATCAGTAGGCTTGCAGGAGAATAACGTGTGATACGTACCAATCTTGGTGTTGCTTCAGCCCCCACAACGCCAACTGCCCAGTCTTGGACACAAGGTCATGATTGGGCGCAATCTGTTTCCTCCAAGAAGCTTTGTCCCACGAAATCGCTTGCAGATACGCCGATACGTGCCGATCAACGCCGCCCTTTACGCAATCAGTGAATCCTGCCAAAAGACCACGCACAGCCTCCTTCGGGCTCGCCGTCTGGGGCATTATTGATCCGTCCCACCACCTAAACTACCTAACGCATCCGGTCAGCTCATCCGAACACCTTCGGCGGGTCTGTCGTGCTTCACTCTCGCTGACTCCGGGCGATCATGTCGCAACGAAATATCGTATCGTTGTCTGTTCTCGTGGTGTTGTCTGTGATCTTTATTCAGGCCGCAACAGGGGCAACAAGCTGCGAGCCCTCTTTCCAAAAAAGCGATGGAACCCTGCAAAGGAATACGCGAGCGGCCGCGCTAGACGCGTCTAAACAGAGCACTGTGAAGGATCCCGAGCTGGAGACAGACGGCAGACAAACCTTTTTTCCCGTTTCGGGTACTCTTTACAACACAACACTCAACAAGCTCTTTGAAGATCAACTCAATGGTTGGAGAATCCTAGAGTGGGCCTTCAACTACTGGGATTCATGGTACGAGGACTGGACCGTCCAGGACGAGAGCAGCATCGGATCCCCCGACTACCTCCACGAGATCCAAACAGACCTGAACGGCTACGCTCAGCAAGCTTTCCCATGCAATGAGCCGTCGCCAACATATGGATCGGATTTCATGTCCGCCGTCAACGACACCCTCGGCTTAAATGGAACCTCTGATGTCCCACGGGATCTGAACAAAGTCACTTCGGAGCTGAGGAGAATGCTTGCCGAAAGTCTGCAAAGCGCCAAGGAACGAGCTGCTATTCTGCGTCATTTCGTGGCGGCCTCTTACATGGGGGTGGGCTTCGACGCGCCCAAAGCTTGCCGTGCCGCCGTGAACGAGTATCTGGACACTGCAAGCGAGTGGGACAAGGCGGGCGCCAGTGCGGCAGGGACGCTGCTGACGCTTCTTCCATCGCTTCTAACGCTGGGGAACTTGTAAGTCACAAGGAACTACGTCCACATTAATGTTTGCTTTCCTGAGTTTGCTTGTTAACGCCAGCACTTTCCAGATATGTTCCAAAGTTTGCTGAAGCTGCCGCTGCCGGTGTCTTTGTTTCCGGGGCGTCCGCGGTATCCACGTTGGGCCTACCCGTAAAGTCTGTAAGTGTTACTTCATCACTTCTGCTTTAAAGCTGCTCACCGTTTTACAGATATCAGTCATTGGATCGCGACATCGGTTTGATACGCGATCTTTCAGCAGCTTCGGCAAAGAAAGCATGGCCCGGCTGGGACGCCGCATGAATCTAGAATCTCACCGAGCGCGCTACAAGATAAGGATGAAGACCCTCCAGGCATGGTATGCGGCTCCGGGCCTGGCCTGGGCTGAGGATCCCAGAGATGAGTACGTCGAACCAACGCGTTTGAACGACTACACCAGAGAGGGAGAATCGTGCGAGAACATGTTTTGGAAGATCAAGTCCCGTGTGATAGAAGGCTGGCCGGAAAGGGAGCCTTTCGCGCCGCTAATGGACTCGTCAACGGTTTTAATCAGGTAAAATCCACCACCCCTTGATCTTGGGATCTGATACTGACAAGATGTAGCTATTTCATCACGTTTTTCGGCACTCTCCTCTTCAGTAGTGCAGGCGTCCCGATGGGGCTCAACTCCTGTGACACTCGGTACGCCACAATCTTCCCCTCTGCATGTTTCCCACCGTCTCCTGCTAACCGCACCCAAACGTCCAGCTACTACTCCATCTGGCTCATCTGCGGCACGGTCCTCAGCACCTTCGGCAAGCTCTACAGATTCGGCCAGCGCGGCCACCAAATCTTCAAATGTACACGCAACCCCCAACCGCCCCCCTCCTCTGCCTCCACACAACTGACCACAATCCCGACAGTCTACCCCCTCTCCCCACTCGCCCAATCCACCCTCACCGCCAACCTCACCCTCCCCCACAGCAGCACCACCGACAGCACGACCGAAACCTCCCTCCCGCCCCTCACCACGCGCACGCGCCTTTCGCGCTCCTCACTCAAGCAGCTCGCCGCGACAGGCAACAACAGCCACATCCGGCCACAACACGGGCCGCTCTACTCGACCCGCAGCCTCTTCTTCCGCACGCGGCGCTCGACCCCCGCCCTACCACGCCTACGCCCGCTAACAGTCCTGCTGCACGCGAGCGACGAGGCGACGGCGCAGCGCAGCCCGGCGCACCACGTCGTGTCGGGCCTGTTCGCGGGACTCGTCTTCATCGCGCTGACGTTCCTGTTCGGCGCGCAGTGGGGCGGCAACCTCGTCGTCGTCTTCTACACCGTCGTCGCGTTTCTGTTTGTCGTCGCTGTTGCGCGCGGGCTGTGCGTGTGGTTGGTGTGGCGGTTGAGTCGGAAGGCTGGGTTGCATGTCATCGAGTGTGCGGGGGCGGGCGAGGAGGGGGAGGATGCGGAGGGAGACGAGATGGCGGGCGTGGCGAGGGTGTTGGCGAGTATGACGGATGTGCTGGTGGTGAGCGGCGATGGGCGGAGTTATTACTACGATGGCGTGTTGTTGAATGAGAGGGAGTGGTGGGAGGGGTGGCGGAAGGACTATGTGGCGGGCAAACTGGATGGCGATGAGGTCGGTGGCGATGTTGAGCAAGGACAGCGTGAGAATGGGCAGAAGTCCTCGACGGCAGCGAGAGAGACGGCGTTGATGGGGATGACGGAGCTGCCGCAGAGGTTACAGTAGGTAGTAGGGTAAACTATAAAAAAAGGGAATACTATTAGAAAAGAGAAAAAAAAACTTCCGAAGACCATGCTAATGAAATATCACGTACCTTAAAGTGCCAGTTTCGAGATCCGCCATTGTCGAGTGGGAGAAGAGTAGTGAGATTGGTAGAGCTTTTTGCCGTTCAGATGCACCCTACGACCGTGAGCTTTGAACACATGCTGGAAGCCCAGCTAGCTGGTGCTGTGCATAGCCTGACAACTAGCTATAGGAACTTCATTCACCTCTCAGCACTTGCGTGCGAGCGGTGCCCTTCTAGACTCCAGGTCTAGCATCTCAGCCCAGACTGCGTCTGCGACTGCGAACGTTGCTTGGCAACGCAGGGCTGGCAGGAAAGGCTCGAGAACTGTGAGTATGTTAGCAATTGCCCAACCCAACAACCAAGATTCGAACGCATGGTCTTCGGAAGTGGGATGGCGCATTGGCAAGCACCGTGAAAGGTACCACCAAATACGTCATCTGTCTTTGTATGGGAAAGTGCGTTCGCGTACCCGCCATTTAGACCTTCCCCGCGACAACCCCACTTTCTGAGGTGCTCGTCACCTAGCTTCGAACAAACCTGCGAGCGGCTGGGGAGCAACTGACACCAGCACTCGTAGACTTTCGAAGGCGCTGATCAATGACATGGCGGTAGCTCCTTCCTGACATGCTCGCCCGAGCTGCGGTGTCGTATATCGCCACTGTAGACCACGCGTATACGGGCGCACGGAGGTTTGAGAATCAAGAGCGGGCACTGTATGATGCGGCACTGAGACCCCAAAAGCGAGAGCGAAGTGGCGGAGCAGGATGAGCGTGAATGCGGCTCAGCGACGATCATGGAGGCTGGTGGCGCGAAGGCAGCCATGACCACGTAGTCGTTTCGAACTGAGCTTTGTGTGAGCCAGATGCCTCGCCCACCCGCCGTCATGCACGCCGGGCTAGAAGGGGCAATGACAGCCGCCTATCTCAACGGTGAGACGCGTCCTCTATGGGTGTGTTTGTCCACTCACCACCATCAAACCGGTCCCCGGAGTAGAGAGTGCTGCCTCCCACCGGGCGCCAGATAGGCACCCACCTCAAAGCGCTCATTCTCACCCTCCGCTCCTTTGTACAAAGTCTCGTTCTCAGCTGGCGGCCTCCTCCTTCAGCCCTAATAGTTCCGTGTGTAGTCGTCAAACGTCGAGAGAAGGTGAGGCCCCCACACCGCTGCCGTCAGGTCGCAAGGCAGCAATGCTCGCTCGCTCGCATCGCGGAAGATAGCTCGGAGATCCGAAAATCCGAGGCGCGAGTGGGGTGTAAGGCTCAGCTCTGGGCATAAGGGTGGCTCTGGTACGGACCAAGTACGACGGTCGTACAGACATTGCGGTCACTTAACTGCCGCTTCTGCCAGTAGGAAGCCACTCCGCTATGCAAGTGCCGGTCGATTTGGTGTAGGCGAGCCTGGTTCTAAGAAAAGAAGCAGACGTTGTACTGCGGGGCGTTGAGTGTGAGACATGCGGCTCAAGGACGTGATGTTTCGCGACGAGTGAGGTCGGTGGCTGATGTGGCGTGGGGTGAAGAAACTGCGAGGGCACGATGGTGCGATATTGCAATGCCGCTTGCTGGATTATGGAATCCGAATACTGCTGGAGACGGCCAAGTTAGGTCGATCGGGCGAATGAGAGACATCTGCAATAGTGAAGCAATATGCAAGGTGCAATGAGGCCTCTCCGCACACCGCCTCGCCGCCGATGGCCAGGTTGTGCAAAGGTCAACGAATGCAAAGTCCAATGACGACGGGGAGATAGGCGTGTAATTTGCTTCTTGTATTTAGCGTTTTCGTTGCCTGGGTACCTCGCTCAGAATCGGGCAAAATAATAGGCACAGCCATCCTCGTGATTCACTTCTGACAAAGTGCGGAAGCGGGAAGTGCCATGGCGTGCATGGAAGGATTATTCTTCTCTAGAGAGGCGCCCGTACAAGTTGTGCTGGCGGTGTACTTACTTAAAGTCTGATCGAGATTCTTACACGAGGGCTGTCCGAGCTAGCCAACCAATGGATCGCGATTCACGAGATTACTCGAAATAGATGTTGCCCGCCTGAAAATGCCACAAAGCTCTGGCCAGGTCTGCAGTTTGTATAGTAATCCCGTATAGGCCTTGCAGAGTCGGCATATAAACCGTCGAGGCTTGCGACCTTGGTGGCGACGAATGAGAGTCGATCAATTCAAGCCACACTTAAAGTCTAAACGACACGCAGTAGGCCTAACAACCTCATGACTCTATCATATGGCTTGGCTCGTATGCTGACTCGTCGCTGCGAATGAATAAGCAGTAGCAAAGATTTCGGAGGCTCTGCTGCGGACTAAAGGATGCGCGAGCACACTATAAGCGCCAAGAGAGAGCACATGAACCTGGATGACTGTGGGATGCGGATGTAACAAGCTTTTCGTGCCTTCGGCCATGACGGACAGGCTCGGCCGTGTCTGGTGTCGCGGTTGGCTGCTGTCAGTACCGAACCAGCGAGTAGGGACGGGAAGGAACCGCATTGACTGCGGATAGGACACGCCTGTGATGCGAGTGACGGCACTAACGCATGCCCCAGGTCAATGCTGAGACTGTGAATTGTTGCCTGGGTGGCATGCCGCCTGTCGTGTAACCGCAAAGTGTGAAAAGCTTCGAGATCAGTGAAGTGATCGACAAGTTGCACCAAAGGAGCGGATAGCGAAAGCGTGACAAGACACCCATGGTTCCTCGCCGGTTACTACTAGAAAGGGCGGTCTGGGGAGCCCGAGGTTGCAGCCCGGCCGATTGAGCCTCTGCTATGAGACTCAAGACGAACAGAGCATGCCAGAGGCAAGAACACCGGGGCGATTATAGGAGCCGAGATTGGTGGCGCGCGGTGATTGCGGCACAGAATTTTCTTCAAGGCCTATAATTGCCTCAGACGAACGCGTGGCGGATGTGATTGCTGTGATCAAACGCATAGCGAGATGCTAAAATGGCCATGGTGGAGGTGAGGTCTGCCTCCTCGGGGGCCAAAACGGCCCCAGAAACGGCAGGCGGGAACGAGGAAGAAGCGCGCGCGCTGTCGCAGCCTCGTGGGCCGGCAAGCACCGGCATCTGCTGCAGGGCATGGCACAGGGCTGCCCGTCGGCCTTGCCACGCGCCTGCCCGGCGTTACAGGCGGCTTGTTGTGGCGTAGATAGCCTGCGGGGTCCGGCCTATAGGCGTATTTGCGCTTCCTGTGCGGCTCAAAATTGGCGAGCGTTAGGGCAAATGCGCAATTACCTCAACATCCATGACGACCAAATCACTGGTGGGAAGCAGCACGTCCGTCTTCGAGCCATTTCGTCTTGTAGGGCCATTTTGGCCGAATTGGAAAAGACACAGATGGTCAAAATTGAGATGGAGGGATGCTCGTCAGCAAGCCCTTTCCGATCCATGACAGCAGATCCGTGACTTGACACGCAATGTGCCCCGCCGAAAGGCTGTGCGCCTGTAGCACCCATGTAGATGGCGTGAAGCCATCTGAGCGGCTTCGGGTAGTGTTTCCTGTGGATAAGTCAGATGCCGGTCCAAGGCAACTACGGCAGTGGCCAGACCGAGAGCGAAGCTTAGCTCATAAGTTACTCATGGCCAAATGTCGTCAGATGTGAAGGTACAACCTACCCGTCAAATGATTGTACGGCTCCGCGGAAGACGGAAGAGCTACCTCATCCTTGGCTCTTCCTGACAGCAAGGCCCCGGAGATACAGGTGGGGTACAATGGCCTGAACCTGGAGGATCCTTGAGAAGTTGCAACCCTCGACACCATTCTTTTACCGCCATCTCTCCGGAGGAGCCCGTCTGACAGCTCTCTCGGGGGACCCGATGGCAGTGGTTCGACATTTCCTAGATCCTTAACTGCGGTGTGGCACGGGCGGTAGAGGTCATTGTCATTGTGGACGTGGGAGGCCTATCTTCTTCCACGAATATATGAAGGTCGTTTCTGAAGCTCTACATGAGAACATCAGCGAACTCAACCCCCGTTCAACGAAGAGAGGTCAGCTGCGAAGTGCCCTTCCCGACTGTTGTCCGGAAACTGACCTGAGAAGCCTACTGCAATCAAAGAACTTCGAACAAATCAACCTACACGAACAAAACAACACCACTCCAGGTGAGCAGCGATCCACGAGCATTCGACCGAGGGCCCGAAAGTTACTTATCTTTTTTTAAGCGTGCTCCTTGACCGACATTCCGCATTTACCAGCATTTCCCACCACACCTGGTATTAGCCATGGCCGGTTCTTGGTATTGCTGTCATTGTGGAGATGGTCCCATGGTGGTTGCACCCTCTTGTGTTGCCTGTGGCCACATCAAGTGTGGCAACTGCGCGCAGTAGGGGCAATTTCTGCCTGATACCTGCCATTCTAGCAGGCTGCGGATGATAGAGAAGACTCCGTTCCACGGGGAGGGGGAGACTCGGTGCGGAATAGACAGGACATGAGCGATCAGAATGATGCACTAGGCCACACTCGCTTCGGTTTTCAAATAATCCAAAACTTTTCCCGGGAAGCATGCTTGCATTGGGATATCAAACGTGAAGACATGCTGCGCTGAAAAACACACTTACGGCATGCAAAGACCAATTTCGGTTACGCAGGGCCGATTCCAAACGCCGACGCCACTTCGACCTCTACCAGTACACACCCTCCTTGTTCTTTTCCTTTCCTCTCTCAGTGGAAGTGTCGGCATCCTTCTTGGCCTTCAGATCGGGGAACTGGAACTTCTCGCTCTTGCCACCTACCAATCCTTTCCACGCGCCGCCATACTTGGCGACTGGCGGCCAGTCGGCCCAAGTCAGAAGGCCGACCCAAGGCTGAATGTTCCAACCAAGCTCAAGCTGCACGTCGGTCCTATTCGCCAGCTTGCCAGTTATGTCGGTGATCTGGTACTTGGGGCGCTGCTTCTGCAGATGGAACTCTCCTGGCGGGTAGGGCGACACCTCACTGCCCTTCGACTTCGAACGCTTGGTCTTGCCCTTGGGGTCCGGGTGGATGTAGTGGTTTTCATGCCATGGTGCAGAGGGCGAAGAGAGGATAGCATCCCAAATGATGGCCTGCGAAGGAGGCTCGGACGGATCGCGAGAGGGATAGGTGGCGGTAATGTAGGCGAAGACTTGCTTTGTATTCCAATTGAACAACGACGTCAGGTCTCGGGTCAATGTCAGCTTGGAAATAGTCTACGCTTGTCGGAAGACGTACCAGCATCAAGGTCAAACTTGATGTGAGCGTACTCCTCCTTCTTGGGGCTATAGTAATGCGGGCGGCCGCGAACACTAGAGAGCGACCGGTAAGCGCGGGCGGTCACGCTTTGGAAAGTGGAAAGCCGTACACCTGGACATTCTGCAGCTTGAGGGTGCCGGACGGAGTTTGCGGAGCGATGAAGACAGAGAGCGCAATGACGGCAGCGACAAAGGCAGCTACAGTGGTGAAGTATCCGAAGACATTCTGCGCGCGGACGAGCGTGGAATGCATGGTGGCGGCCGGCGCGGGTGGTTGTTGATATGACTATGATGATGTTGTACCGACGCGCTGCGGAGCTCAAGACCTAGCGAACACGTTTCGGGAAGCGACCTTGCCCCGGCCACCATTTCGCTCCAGCCCGCCCTACTGCCTCACCACCTTCCCACCCCAGCGCCTTCGCTCACGCGAAATCGCTCGAGAGTTTCCCGCTACAGGCGCATCACTCGCTAGCTCGTCTTTCAACATGGCAAAGACCAAAGACTCCGCAAAGGACCCCAAGGTCAAGAAGCCGTACCACATCAAGAAGGCCGACCTGCATCTCGACGAATATATCGAAGAGCAAAACTCCAAGAATCCTTCGCTGCTCGTCCAACGCGCTGTTAGCCACCTCAGGAACTCGTTTCAGTTCAAGCTCTACCTCGCCTTACAGCTCGTCGCCGTCATCATTGGCTACGGCCAAGCAATGCTAATCGTGGGCCTGCTGTGGGCAATGATCGTGAACACCGGCAAGCGGAGGGAGGGGGAGATGAGTGCCTATTCTCTCTTCAACGAAGATGTCCAAGCGTAAGTTTGCTGCTTGTTGCCCAGCCCCAACTCGGGCCTAATTTTGATTGCCGAATCCGAGACTGAAGCCATGCAGCATCGCAGGCAGCACAGACATGGACGCTCTGGAAAGAGAGCTGCGCACTCGAGCCTTGTGACAGTCCATTGCATTCTGTCGGACTTACGGATTTATGTATCGGCAATAATGACGCGCCCAGTATTCAAAGCAATGCTTATTCCGTGCCACCGAGCTCAGCCGCGAAGCGTCGCCCTAGTGAGGGGTCCCGAGGCGTCTTGTAGCATCCCCTTTACCGCAACTGTCTGAGCTGTTGCTGATCACAAATGCCCGAAACACCACAACAGCAGCTGTACAGATGGTGTCTTGCGGCCAGAAAGTTGGGGCGTGCGCCAATCACGGTCGATGCCGGAATCAAACTGTCCAGTAGCCTTGCGTGCTGAGAAAAGGCAGAACACGCGCTGGAAAGGCATGGTGCGGGGTTCCTAGAGGGGCTACTGTGGGGAGCATGACGGAGCTGACGATCGCTCCACATGGGAACCCCGCCTCAGCTCCGGCACCCAACTGCCGCGACACATCGGCACAAGACGCCAGACGGGAGCTTACTGCTGAGTGGCATCATATGATTGCTATTTCTATCTCCGCAGAGATATTTGAAGTCCACCCTCCTCGCCTCTTCCAAATCAGCAACACAGTTTCCCCAACATACTCCCATCATACCCTGATATTCGCGGACTCCTTTACTCATACCTCAAGGACTGTCCCATCAATCCAGCCGGAACGTTATGGCGAAGTCAGGGCGAAAGATCCAACTGGTCCGCATCGCACACGTCTATTATCGGCACAAGGACTGGGAGAAGGCACACGAGTTTTTGAAGGACTTTGGCTTCGAGGAATGCAAGAGGACCGACAACAAGATCTACTACCGGGGCTATGGCCGGGAGCCCTTCGTCTACTGCCTGATCAAGAGCGACAAGGATGAATTTGGCGGCGCCGTTTTCGTAGTCGAGTCCGAAGATGAATTGAACTACGCTGCCCAGGTACTACCCGATGCCACCGGACCCTACGAGTTGAAGGACGCTCCTGGCGGCGGAAAGTGCGTAACATTCAAGGAGCCTGTCGACGGCTTCGAGATGCATCTGGTCTACGGTCAAGCCCCTGCCCCTGATGAGAGAGTCCTTCCCGAGCTCGCCTTCAACTTTCCGACGCAGAAGCACAGGCCCGAGGGCAAGTTCCAGCGCTTCGAGAAGAAACCGGCGCCTGTCCACAAACTCGGCCACTTCGGACTCTGCGTCACCGACTTCAACAAGGCCTACGACTTCTACCATGAACACTTCAACTTCATCGATAGCGAACTGAACACCAACGAAAAGGGAGAGAACGTGACTGTTTTCATGCGTCTCGACCGCGGAAAGGAACCTGTTGACCACCATACATTCTTCTTCTTCTCCGGACCGAGGGCCCCGCATGTCCATCATTCATCATTCGAGACCCATGACTTCGACACACAAGTCTTGGGTCACGACTGGCTGAGGCACAGGGGCCACGAGAATTGTTGGGGGGTTGGCCGTCACATCATGGGCAGTCAAATTTTCGATTACTGGTATGCGTTTTGCGCCACTGTCTGCGCTATCTGGATGCACTAACAGTAGCCGTAGGTTTGACCCGTCGAAGTTCATCTTGGAACACTATGTGGACGGGGATCTGCTTGACAACGAGCATCCAACAAACGTAACTCCGGCTTCTCCTGACAGCCTGCACGTATGGGGTAAGTGCGAATTTGATTTTCAATGCATCCTGCAAAGGAGTGAGCTGACGTTTCCCAATTACCCAGGTCCTGACTTGCCGCCTACATTCCTGACCTAAATGCATTTTCGCTACTTTCAAACTGTTCTTTTGGTTCCGTTAGCGTGACTTTGTCTCCACAAATGAGACAAATTGACAAATTCGAGCGATAGTATTACAGACACGTCTATTGGATGTCTATGCGAAGCTAAGTTATTGTTCTGCGATATGTATTTACAAAATTGGATCAATTATACTGGCCAGCAGTTTTAGCATGTCTTCGTGATTGTTACGTTATTTTGGACTTTCCATTTCGATCAACAGCAATAGATGACCGTAGGTAAATATCATTTGACGAGAATGTTACCAGCTGTCTTAGGAGACACAGACACGGATGGCTTGCAGACCAGCTGTTCAGTCAAACCTCTGCAAAGACAGTATGTCGCAGCATAGCTGACGAGCCCTACAGCATGCACCCGGCGGGGGCTCAGCCAACCAAAAGTGCCGCCAAGAGTGTCCGCAGGCTATGCTATGGGGCGAAGCGCCCCCTGCGCCGTCAGCCTCGAAACTCGCGCGGATGCCCGTAAATCTATTCTTCAGCCTTTTGTTTCTTCCTCCTGATGGTAGTCTCCAGATCTGAAAGCCTTCTCAAGTTTGCATTCTGCGCATAGTGGGTGTTTTTGTCGCCAGTAAGGAACTCCATGAACACAAAATTATGGCCGAGAATCAGCCCCCGGCTTTGTCATGCGAGACTTTCGAAGATGCCATCGCACCGCTATTTAGCAAAGTCGCCTCTCAGACAGCCAGAAATGCACCGCTTGACCAGATCGTGTTCGACAAAATCAGCAGTCTTCTCCTCTCGGCAGGCAAACGAGCTTGGGCGGATCGACCAAGGACCTCCACTGTTCTCCGGCTCATCAACCGCATTGATGCTATGGATGACTTTGTCTTAAACGACTTCCTGGATATCCAACTTCCGCACGCAAGAATTTCAGAACGCGTAATTTGTATGCCATGTCACGCAGTTCTTGAGGCCCGTCGAAGGAAGACCCCACCGCGTATGTCTACAGAAACCAACCCCCGGCTCACTACGGAACAGACTCAACCTAATCGTTTCTTTTAAACCCCGCGCTAGCCAGAGAAATACGACAGAAGTTATACTAATGCTGTTGATCAATAATTTTGCCCTGTCATTCAATTACCAATACTTAATTTTCGGCTATTTGTCTCTTATAATTTTTTAGCACTGTGTTTGAATATTAGCATCTCATTTGGTACACAACCACTACTGCTTTTCAAGGCCCTCTTGGAATTCTACAGTTGGAGTTTAATTTGGGAATGCAACAAGGGTCGGGAGTTGCTAGCAAGGATATTTCGCAAAACCTCTTCCACCGTTTGTTTAGTAGGCACCTTGGATAAGTAATCATTAGGGCTTCATCTTCATCCATATCCATATCACCTTATGGAAGGTTAATAAAAATTTGTCTTTCCGTGTCAAACAGATGATTATACACTTTTTCTTCGTCGGTTATTCAATCAAATGTCCCGGACGTAAGTGTGATGTGAGATGGTAGAAATGCATCCAGTCATTGGATTCAACCACTGACACCTCATCTAGCACCAACAGCATTACAAAGCGAAATCAAAGCTCACTACCACTTTCGTCTTCACTCTCCTCATAAACATCAGCTGGCGCCCCATGGCCGGCCGAAACGTCCCTCATCGCCGCCGCTCTCTCCTCCCACTCCTCCTCTCTTTCAACACCCGCTACTGGGCCAACGCGATCAAGCGCTTCCTGTGTCACTGCCGCCATCCACCTTCTCCACTCCAGCGACGCACGGAGATCCTCCCTGTCTGCGTCGAGCGCGACCTCGGCGCGATTGAGGTACATGATTTCGGCCGGGGTCAGTGCGCCAGCGAATGCATTGGAGTGGAACGGGGCGGCGAGGGGGTTGAGTCGCGTGGTGGGAGGGCGGGTGAGTGGGGAGAGGGGGATTTCTTCGAAAGAGGAGTAGGAGGAAGATGGAGATGGAATGCGCCTCGGGAGAAGAGGGGTCGAGCTAAGCGGCGGCGTGGAGGGCGGCTCGAAGATGGCAGCGTCCGTGATGTCGATGCTCAGGAAACGACTGCGGTTTCGCCGTGGAGGATGATAGGGGTGGGGGCGGTGGATACGAGCATTTCGGTACGTGTTGTAAGTGCGGATACCACTGAGGTTTGTGAAGGTCAATGGGGTTGGCGAAGTGGGCGCGCTGGCGTTTCTGGTGGCGTGGTCAGGCGCTGGGTCAAACAAGGGACGAGAATGGTGAGGTGGTGTTGAGCGAGGCCGGGTTCTGGGGTAGGTGCCTTCGTTTATGTCGGAGGTAGGCAGTAGCTCATAATCGTCCATGCCGTCGAGGCCCAAACCAAACTCTTCAGCACTGGAAAGCCGTCTGTATTGCGGATGATTCCGACGCAAGAGATTGACCTGATGAGCACATTCGTACCATTCGTGATCGTCGATGGTTAGGGCGCTGATCCTTGAGACGTAGCGAGCAATCGTGTCCGTGATTCCATTGTAACTGCCATCTCTAATTGTAGCTTGCCGCAAGCACCTAAATTGTTGTCGCATGTGCAGTGGCTCCTGGTCGATTGTGTCTTCCACAAACTCAACTGGTCGGTTTGTTTCGCGGAACTGAGTGAGGTTGAAATGCAGCATTAAGAGGGACGGGCACGTTCCAACGCAGGGCATCGTCCAATGTGTATGCGGTCGTGTCAAAGTGCCGCGAAGTAAGCGGAATACCTCGTACTGGAGGAATAGCTGCTCAAGAGACCGGAAGTACAGTTCGTCTCCCGAGTGTTCGGCTGAACTGGGCCATTGCAGCAAAACGTGCAGCGCACATTTGGCAGTAAGCGCCCACTCAACCTGGGTCTGTACCACATGGTGTATATCTGGAGTGAACGTGCCGCCAATAGAAAGTCGATTGACCAGGTTGAGTACACGACGCCAAGGGTCATTTGCTGGCCCAGCTCTGCGAAGATCTGATACTGAAACTATTGGGTGTGTGTCGCTCATGTCGATTTAACGTGGCTCCTTGCTCAGTATGTTGGAAGAAATTTGCGCTGTTCAACAAGAGAGTGCTCTGGAAACTCTAGTGTGAGGATGTTGATTGGATAGAAAGGAGTGCACAGTCATTTCCATGCAGCGATAGCAATGGAGGAGTCGAGTGGTGTGACAGCGGAGTGAGATATTAGCCGGAGAATGGTGTTTGGTTGGAAGTCTGACGAATAAGTGTGATGACGGCGTTGTGTAGAGCATCTTCCAAGAAAAGAAGTCATTCCCAGGACTGATGAAGGAAGCCGCGAGAGAACAAGTCGGCGGATCAGCAAGCACCCGCTGCAGCTTCCCTATAGCCAGGTCTAAGAGGATCTAATTGAGCTATTTACATAATCCCGGTGGGAGACAGTCGGGATGATGGCGATACAGCAGGATCACTGCAGGACGATGTACTTGCGCAGGTGCTGAGGTATCGAGTCAATGAGCTTCTTCTCGGTCAACCACTTCTTGGAGAAAAGTCTATCAGCGTATCTGTAGGCACCATCGCAGAGGATGGTGACAACAGTGTTGCCCTTTCCGAGCTTCTCAGCGACCTTCTTGGCCGCAACGACGTTCAGCGCAGAGCTGGCACCGAGGTACAAGCCCTCCTCGTCCAGGCAGCGGTAGACCATGGCAATCGTCTCCTCGTCAGGGATGTGCACCGAGCCGTCGACAAGGCCAATGTCAGGCTTCAGGTTGTCCGTGATGCGGCCCTGGCCGATGCCCTCAGTAATGGAGCCACCGCTCCTCTCAGTGAGCTTGCCGCCGCTCTGGATGTACGAGTGAAGCACGGAACCCGGAGGATCGGCCAAGAAGGACTTCACGCGCCCCTCGGACTTCTCCTTCAAGTACCTCGTAACTCCAGCAAGAGTTCCGGCGGTACCAGTAGCGCAGGTGAAAGCGTCAATCTTGCCGCCGGTCTGGTACCAAATCTCCGGTCCGGTCGTCTCGATGTGCGCCTGGCGGTTGGCAGTGTTGTCGAATTGGTTGGTCCACACAGCGTTGTCCATGGACTCGGCATGCCTCTTGGCCTGGTGGTTGTAGTTCTGGGGGTTTTCGAAGGCGACGGCGGGGACAGGGTAGACCTCGGCACCCAGCAGTCTGAGCAAGTCGATCTTGCCCTGCGACTGCGTGTTGGGCATGTAGATGACCAGCTTGTAGCCCTTGGAGCGGCACACGTGGGCGAGGCCAATGCCGGTGTTGCCAGCAGTGCCCTCGACCACAGTGCCGCCAGGCTTCAACAGACCCTGCTTCTCGGCATTCTCGACGACGTAGAGAGCGGCGCGATCTTTGACGGAACCACCGGGATTTTGGAATTCGGCCTTGCCGAGAACCTCGCATCCGGTCTCGTCGGAGAGCTTCTTCAGGCGGATGAGCGGTGTCTTGCCAATTGCTGTGGTGGAGTCAGCCATCAATGGCTTACAAATGGCGGCGGGGACTCGCACCGTCAATGAAGCCGCGCTGGGTGACGCCCTGCGCCTTGGAGATGCCAATGGCATACTGCTGGGCGGCCTCAATCTGCGAGATGCTTTCTGCCGCGCGGTAGGTAGTGGCGGCGAACCGCAGCACGCGCGTCCGGAACATGGCGAAGTGTTGTCGGGGCGGGGAGTGGGTGGTGAGAGGCGCGAACTTTCCAGGCGCCGATTACGCAAGGCCTAGCGCCGGGAAACCCTGCGGCGGCGGCGCCAAGACTGCGGGCGGCGACAGGGTAAGTAAACACCGCGAGTGCGCGACTGGTAAACAACTACACGACACGACAAGTCCACCATCGACCCCCTACGCCGACGCCATGCCCGGCCGCGTAGCAGACAGGCGAAGGGCGCGCGCGTCCGGCGCCGCCAGCTCCGCCAAACCATCCACCACCGCCCGGTCGCGCAACTCCAGGTCCACCCGCACCTCCGCCAACGCCGTCGAGATCCCCGATGAGGGCGAGTCCACTTCTCTGCGTGAGCAGATCTGCCGCATTTTCGGCGACGCTCAGCGCACCACCGCCACCCAGCGCAAGCTTGTCGTGCAATTGCGCAAAATCCAGGAAGCCTGCTGCTACGAGCCTGTCAAGCCCAAGAAACAACAATCCAACGAAGACTTTGGCGAGGAAGAGTTCAACGCTGAAGTCGGTCGCTGCATGCTGCGCATCCTGCCCGTCAAGAAGAGCGAGCCTGTAGGCGACCGCATCATCAGATTTCTGGCCTTGTTCCTGAAACACTCGAGCGACAAAGGTAAGCCGCCTTGGAGCTGACAAACCGCAGATGCTCACATTGTCAGATAACCAAATCGCTCAGGAGGCAAATCCGGACGAGACTACAATTCCCTCCACGCCGAGCAGCCGCTTGACCACCCACGTTCTTTCCAGTGTCGTCCCTCTCCTCACAGCCAAGGACAAGGTCGTCCGATTCAGGTCGACGCAGATAATCTCGCACATCCTCAACACCGTCGACTCTATCGACGACGAATTGTTTCCGCTGATTCGCTTAGGCCTGCTCAAGAGGCTTCAGGACAAGGAAGCTCAGGTGCGTGTCCAGGCGATTCTGGGTCTGGGACGTCTCGCCGACGGCGATGAAGAAGAGGACGAGGACAGTGATGACGAGGACAGCGCAAAAGGCCTTCTCGTGAGGCTGTTGAACGTGCTTCAAAATGACCCGGCTGCTGAAGTCCGTCGCTCGTTGCTGCTCAACCTGCCTTTGACTCCCTCTACATTACCATACCTTCTGGAGCGCGCCAGGGACCTTGATCCTGCGACGAGAAGAGTACTCTACTCCCGGCTACTTCCTGCTTGCGGCGATTTTCGCCATTTGTCGCTAACTCACAGAGAAAAACTCCTTCGCTGGGGCTTGAGGGACCGTGACGAAAACGTGCGCAAGGCTACTGCCCGCCTGTTCCGCGAACGTTGGATTGAGGACTGTGCCGGCGTTCCAACGGCAACCCAGGACAGCAATGCCGCCGTGAAGCAGCTGTCAAAGCCAAGTTTTGATGCACTTATGGAGCTTCTTGAGCGTATCGATGTCTCAAACTCCGGTGTCGAGGGTGGCGTTGCTCATGATGCCATGAAAGAGTTCTGGGATGGACGGCCTGACTATCGCGACCAAATCAGCTTCGAGGATCCATTTTGGGACAACCTGACTCCGGAGAGCTCTTTCATTGCGCGCTCATTCAACGACTTTTGTCGAAATGGTGGGGACAGCAGGCTCCAAAGCACTCTTGAGGATAAGATGCCTGAGGTCACCAAATACGGGTACTTGATCCAGAAGCATATCTCGAAACTCATTCAAGGTGTTCAGAGGGTGGCAGAAGACAATGAAGATCCAGAAGTTGAGGAGGAAGCCGTCCAGCAAGAGTTCTGCGTCGAACAGCTTCTTCACATCGCCCTCACGCTTGACTACACGGATGAAATCGGTCGCCGGAAGATGTTCTCGACCATGCGTGAGGCTCTTGCCGTTCCAGAGCTTCCAGAAGAATGCACAAAATTGGTCGTGGAGATTCTGCGCACCGTCTGTGGCGACAACGTCGCGGGCGAGCGAGAGTTCTGCGGAATAGTGCTCGAGGCTATTGCCGACGTGCACGATACCATTATGGGTGATGATAACGATGACGATGACAACGAAAGCTTCCATTCAGCACGATCTGACATCGATGAAGAGCATGACGAAAGCAGCACAAGGGAGAAACTGAAGAAAAAGAACCCAGACATGACCGATGAGGAGCTGGATGCGGCTGAAGAAGAGAAGGCTGTCCGGGAAATCATGGTTAACATGAAGTGTCTTCACATCGCTCAATGCATGTTGCAGAACGTGCAATGTGAGCTCGAGTCCAACAGTGCACTCATTACCATGTTGAACAACTTGGTCGTGCCCGCTGTTCGCTCTCAAGAGGCACCAATCAGAGAACGTGGTTTCCTCTGCCTAGGTCTCTGCTGCCTTCTAAGCAAAGTGAGTTCACCCTAACATAGCAATACTGAAATGTACTGACTCGGCCATTAGAATATCGCCCAGGAGAACCTTGCTCTTTTCCTCCACTGCTTTGCCAAGGGTCATGAGGCGTTGCAGACTATCGCACTTCAGATTATCACCGATATCCTGACCACACACCCTATGCTACTTGCTCCTCCGCCAGCACCTACAGACCTGGATGCTTCGGAAATCGCCCCCGTCAACCCGCTTCTCAAGCCTGTTCACAAGATGTTCTTCAAGGCAGTCAAGTCCACTGATCCTGGTGTTGCAACGACGGGTGCTGTCGCTGCTAGCAAGCTCATGCTCCTCAATATATTGCGCGATCCGGACCTCCTCAAATCTCTCACCATCGCATATTTCAACCCTGAATCGCAACATAACCCTGGACTTCGGCAAGCGTTGACCTACTTCTTGCCAGTCTACTGCCATTCTCGGAAAGACAATGCGGAGCGGATGGCAAGCATAGCTGTGTCCGTTGTCCATGCAATGAGGGGCGTCCAGGAAGAGCTGGAAGAGGAGGGCGATGTGGAGATGGTTGGTATTGGTGTTGTGGGAAGCCAGATTGTCGATTGGACGGATCCACGAAAACTGGTCGGCGCTGATGACGGGAGCGGGAAGCTCGTCACTGGCGAGGCCAAGATTGAAGGCCTGGGTGACGCTCACCTACTTCTTGCGGAGGATCTTCTCGAGAAGATTCTTACTCCAGGAACAACCAGTAAGCACTTCGTCTCTTTGCATCATTCCAATTCGGTCACTAATAGTTGCAACAGGAGACGAAAAGAAAATCTATGTATCCATGCTCGGCAAGTTGCATGTGCACCCCACATGCTCCCCAGAGAAGATCCAATCGGTCACCGATCTCGTCGAAGAAAGCCTTGACAGCAAACTCGCCGCAACCGACTCCACCGCTCGCAACGCTTTCACCAAGCTGTCCAACGGCCTCGCCAAGCTGTCCGCTCCCTCAGAGAGAGCTGACAACAGCGGCACGGTGGTCCCCGATGCGGACGATGCCGGGCAGAACAGGGATGATGACCAGGTCACCGTCAACGACAAAAACGACGATGGCAACACCACTGTCAACGAGGAGGCGGCATCCGTCGCCGATGCTACTGAAGCGGAAGCTCCTTCTGTTGCGGGTGATGTGGACGCCATGTCCGTTGTCGAAGAAGAGGAGGAAGAGGACCAAGAGGACACCGTGGTGCAGAAGCAGGCACCCGCTGCTCTGTCTCTCGAGGAGCAGATCCAGATGCAGCTACAGGATGAGGTTATGGAGGATGTGGACGCGGAAGGAACAGTGGTGCCGCATGGAGACGAGATGGACATCGATGAGGAAGAAGAGGAGGTGCAGGAAGAGGAAATGCAAGACAGCGAAGAGGACGAGTCGGAAGCGATTACGGTCGCGAAAGAACCGACTCCGCCGCCACCACCGCAGCCTAAGAAGCGGGGCAGGAAGAAGAAGGACCCCGAGCCTGAGCCCGAGCCGGAACCTTCGGCCGAGGTCAAGTTGGAGTCGGAAATAGAGGAGGAGGAGCAACCGAAGCCGAAGAGGCGCGGTAGGCCTGCGGGCTCGTCCAAGAAGGCAGCGGGCGAGTCGTCGGCTGAGAAGAAGAAGGCCCCAGCTAAGAGAGGAGCTGGCAGTAGGGCGACAACAGTGGAGAAGGAAGAAGGGGCTGGCGCTCGTCGGGGCAGGGGTAGGCCGAAAAAAGCGGCGCCGAAAGATGTGGTCGACGATCTGCTGGAAAGCGATGATGAGTAGAAGGTCTTGGTCATGCGATAGGACGATTACGGATTTTGCTACGGGGTTTGGGCAGGAGGTGTCATTGGCTGGGCTGGCGGGTGGGCTCCCTACTGCGTTGGGATTCTTTCTTTGGCGTTACCTTGGTGGCGAGATTGCTGTGACGACCAGTCTTGTGTCCTTTCTTTTTAGTGTCAACTGTGAGTTGATGCAATGAGATGATTCTACAGCTTCGATCTTGCTTTGATGACGTCTGTGTCTTCTCGACTGCACTTCCAGCCCGTGTACGTGTGTTACAACTTTTTCAACATACTATATTGGTTTCAGCCCTAAGAGGGCCTTGCAGATCGACTATACTGTCTCTATCTCGGCATTTTCCCTTTGGCTGCGCTGCACTCACCTCTCTTTTGTGCTAACCACCCTGCAACTGAATGCCAAGAGACTCGACGGCAAGCCGACTGCTAGCTACTGCAGGCATACAAACAGGCTTTGCGCCACGATGTCCGACAAAGAACGTAGCAGCGCGCCATGGCGCATATCCATCAGAAAGTCAAAATGCACGCACGAGTCATATGCATGTGTAAAATTCAAACAGAATGATTGAGGGAAAGCTCTCAAAGAAGCATCTCTTTCGTGTATATATTGCTTGTTTCGCTGCAGTCGCCTACAAAAGTCCTCCGCCTCAGTTAGGAATAAAACAAAGATATTTCTGCTCACCTAGCCAGCTTCTTCTA
This sequence comes from Lasiodiplodia citricola, assembly GCA_023089105.1. NCBI lineage: Eukaryota > Fungi > Ascomycota > Dothideomycetes > Botryosphaeriales > Botryosphaeriaceae > Lasiodiplodia > Lasiodiplodia citricola. Next base: position 197,590 of record JAJNLL010000061.1, on the reverse strand, counting down.
TGTAACCCTTAAGTATATTGCCTTGCTGACCCATCTTAATGCCGCCTTCGAGGGTATCTCACGAACAAATTTTCGGATTAAGGATAATAAGGGTTGAACCAGACCGGATGTTACGACTAACATCGTAACTCCGGCGACATTGATGTTGAAAGAGCTCAGCGTTGAAATTGTCGGCAAGCTTCGGAGCAAAAAAAGATGAAGCTGAGCATGGCGCGAGTTCCTAGAAGAACATGGCAGAACCGCGTCGCGAAGAGAAGAATAAGGGGAATATCAAAAAAGCAAAAATAAAAGCCGAAAAGGCCTTGAAGCTTTCTAAGCCGCCATACATGCATAAAAGCAAGATGAACCACCGACGATATTAACGCGGCGGAAACCCGTCTGCGGAAAGGGCAAACGGAACTGAAGAGGTATCGAACATGTCAGCTATTGCTGGCTGAGCGGCGAATGGCCGATTCACAGAAAGGGACTGAAATCAAACTAAAAACGGGAATCGCGAGGGGGAAAATGTTGTCTTCTCATGAGAAAGTCATTGCGTGTTCGCATCCTCATTTTGTTGCTGTACTTCGTAAAGTTAGTTTGGTTGCCTCGGCAGCTCACATGCAAGATTAATTGCATGTGGCTGCATCAACGTGCATGCGACAAGGGACCGCGGCATTAAGCTTTACCCGCGGGATCCGCAGCACTTTCGACTACCTTGTTCGGCGGGTCGATGGCTGTAGCATGCTCATTTCCGACAATATCATTGCTGGGAAAAGACGTCTCCATCGGAGTGTCAGCGGCGGTGTGGTCCTGCTTGCCATTGACAGTAGTACCGCTGTTCTCGGTTGGCGCGGGTGAGTGGAACGCGTCGTAGTCCCGTTTTTCGCCTTGAACAGCAGGCGCGCTGGGAGCAGCAACATTCCCATTCTGGGTGGTGTCAGAGTCAGGAAGCCAAATAGCTTCGATAGTGCAAGTGCGGCTGCCTTCGGGACGCTTGATGCCCACGAACTTGAAGCGCGGGTCGGTCCTTTGGAATAGGTCGGCATAATCGTCCTCGGCGCGCTCACGGGCGTTGAGGAGCTGCAACATAGTCATGTCCATGGATCTATGCAGTAAGCGAGGATATGTCAGCAAGTGCCAAGACGAGTCAGGGATCTAGATCTCGCGTATCTGACGTACCTGATGATCTTCTCGTCCCAGGGGTTTTCGGTCCCAGGTTTTGGCAGGATGTTTTCGTTGACGAGGATGCGCGCCCCCGGCTTGAGAGCAGGGATCAAGCATTTAAGCATTTTCTCGCAGTATTTGTCCGACCAATTGTGGAAAATCCAGCGGAAAAAATAGACGTCGGCGCCAGCTACAGGCTGTTCGGTGAAGAAGTCGTGGGCCTGGAACTCGATGCGGTCCGCGAACTCGGGGGGAATATGGGCGGGGCCGTCGGCTACAGTCTTGGGGAGATCCTGCACGACAAAACGGAGATCGGGGAAGCGCTTGGCGAGCGCGACGGGCACGAAACCGTGCGACCCGCCAACCTAAGCAGGGGTCAGTTTCTCGTATATTGCCACAGGCAGGCTAGCGACTCACATCGACGACGGTCGCCTTGCCGAGGGCGTCCCACGGGTAGCCGTTGACGAGGTAGTCGACCTCGTAGCCCTCACCGCCGGTGAGCGAATGCATGGCGCGCCCAAAGCGCTTCGCGCGCGCCGGATTGCGGCCAATCTCGACGAACATGGGCACGTCGATGTTCCAGGCGACGGAGAAGCCGCACTGGGTGGGCTCCTGCGAACCCGGCCACTTCTGCATGGCGTCGACCGTGCGCGCAGCTGCAGGGAAGAAGTCAGAGCTGCACAGGCCGACCCAGTCGTTCATGGTCGGGTCGAGCAGGGCCATGGAGGCGGCGGTGTGGGCGACGTAGCCAGGGCGCGGCTCGCAAAAGACGCGATTGGTGATGGCATGGCGCACAATGCGCTTGACGTTGACGACATCGACATTGACGGCGGTGGCGAGGTCATCGAAGGAAATGTCGCGGTCCGGGGGCACGGCCTGGGGGATGCCGAAGTTGTATACAGCCTGGAGGCTGAGGTTGTCGTTGTACTGTACCCAGCCGAGTGGGAAGGCGTCAGCGGCGCGTCGCACAAGAAAAAAACAGAAGGAGCCAGAGACATACGCTCCACGCAAGCCAGCGCATGCTTTCGCTCGGCCCAACCATCAAGTCATGCAGCTCCTGCGTCGCATTGATGACGGCGCGGCGGGCCTGCTGAATCTCAGTGTTGCTCGCTGGCACCGGGAAGTCGAGCGGCGCATGCGGATCGAAAGACAGCGCGGGCAGGCCATTGGCGGCGAGATATTGCTCGATCTTGGCCGTCTCACGCTGGATGAGGGCAGTCAGCTCGCTCAGGCGCGACATGATGCTTTTTGTTGGGTGGATCCAGTGGGCTGGAGCTGGGAGAGGGGCAGGGGTCGCGGGGGCTCGGGTCTGCAGAGACGCTCTTATGGGAGCAGCCCGCATGCTCGAGCTGGCCACGCGCGCGACCCTTGGCGATGTGCGGTGACAGGGCAGCCCGCGGGGCCGTGCTCGCAGCCGCGGACCAGGCACCCCTACCCAAGTGGGCTGCTGGGCCGTATGATCGGACGCCACCCTGCTCTGCCAGCAGAAGCGCGCGGGGCCGCAGCCGATAGACTGCACGCCGGCCGGCCATGCGCACGAGAAAGGCAAAGGCCCTGCCTCCAAGCCGCTAAACCGTTGCACTTCACCACCGGCAGTTATTTTCTCTCCGCTACCCAACTTCTGTCCACTACCCCTCAACACCTCGCCACCCACCCTTAGCAGCCCGTCCACGTGCTCTCTGCCGCCAGCGCTTCCCCGCCGCGCCTGCCTGACTGAACGACCAACCACTGGCCCGGCCCGCTCCGACCATGGCCGACCAGCACTCGCTCCACGATTCGGTGCTGGACCAGCCCACCGAGCACCATGTCCACCAGAAGCGCAGCTCGCAGTCGCCCACCCAGCAGAAGCGCGCCAGCTCATCCCCGACCGGAGCCGCGGCTATCACGGCGCAAGAGCAGGCGGATGCCTTCGAGCAGGCCGAGGATGGGATCGAAGCCAACGACTACACCTCGGACGACGACCAAGGCTACGAGTCGGACAGCGCGTCCACTACGTCGGCATCGCTCGCCTCGTCGGCGCGCAACTTCATCTACGAGAACGGCCGGCGGTACCACAGCTTCCGCGAGGGCACTTACTCATTTCCCAACGACGATCGCGAGCAGGACCGCGAGGACCTGAAGCACGCCATGTACCTGAAGCTCTTCAATGGCACGCTGCATTTCGCCCCGCTGGATCCGGAGAAGAACATCAACGCAATCGACCTGGGCACCGGCACCGGCATCTGGGCCATAGACTGTGGGCCAACCCCTGTCGCGATCCGTGGCACAAGGTCGCTAATCTTACTCCAGTCGCCGATTTGTACCCGAACGCCAACGTGCTGGGAATCGATCTGAGCCCCATCCAAACGGAATGGGTGCCCGCCAATCTGGTACTAATCCTGGACCCACTTTTTTCCACACCTGTCACCAACTGACCCTTTCACAAGAAATTCATGGTCGATGATGCCGAGGATGAGTGGTTACACCCGCGCAACACTTTTGATTACATCCACACCCGTCACACCGTGCAGGGCTTCCGCAACTGGCCGAAACTCTTCGAGCGCGCGCTAAGGTAAGCCTCCATCCGCATCCGCATCCGCATCCCCGCGCGCACGCACCAGCTCACCTCCCTGTCCTCGCCGCACAGACACCTCAAGCCCGGCGGCTGGATGGAATGCCAAGAGATCGACCACATGCCCATGTCCAATGACGGCACCCTGGCCGACGACGACGCCATGCTCAAGTACTGGCAGATGGTCACTAACGGCCTGTCCAACGTCGGTGTCCCCTTCCGCTCTGCCCCCCTCCTCAAGCGCTACATGGAAGAGGCCGGCTTCGTCAACGTCACCGAGCGCGTCTTCTACACGCCCATCGGACCCTGGCCCAAGAACAGGCATCTGCGCGAGGTTGGCTTGTACTGGCGCGCCGTGCTGATGGAGGGCCTCGAGGCCATCGCTCTTGGGCCCATGACCAGGGGCTTGGGCTGGACCAAGGAGGAGATTGCTGTGTTTTTGGCCGCCGTGAGGAAGGCGTATACGGAGCCGTCGACGCATTCCTTCATGCCGTTTTATATCATTCACGGCCAGAAGCCGGAGTGATGGGGACTAAGGAGAGGCCAGGCACAAAAGATCCGTGGATTTAATTGGTAACAAAACCGCCACAGCCATCCACTACAAACTGCATGTCTCACTTATCTACCCATCTTGTCATTTTCTTTCGGCACCTCTCATATCAAACCCTCCATTTTTGATTTTTGGCTTGTGCATGGGCTGGCTAGATTCTCTCTCTGTACCCTCGTTCTTCCCGCTTTGTTTTTGTGTAGCTGCATATATGATACCCCTTCAATGGGTACGAGAGTACGACACGTGTAAAGGCAGCAATGCCCACGAGCGGTACGGCCGAAATTTTTGCTTCTTTCGGATGGTGGAAAGTTGAATGGTCCGTATGCGGATTGCTCAGAGACCCAATGTGTTAATATTGCAAGACCTATTAGCATGGTATGCGTACAAATTGTGAGGGAACAAGTTCAGCAAAGCGTCGGTGTTGGTATCAAGTCAGATTTCCTTTCTCGCTATCTTTCTTTCCCCGCAGGGAAGACGCCATTAGTGTATATATGGCCTTTTGAACAGATCCGATCATCGTACTCCGGGTTGTGGTACTTATTTTCTCCTTTTTTCTCCCCGAATTTCTTTTCTCGATTCTTCAGGTACCATGCGAAGACAAAGGCCCCACCCCTGTCTTGGACTTTCCTGAAACTCTAGTCTGATGCCCCCCCGGTCCAGCTGAATCATCCGAAATGACCTCACCGCGCATGATGGCGCCGCTTATTATATTCTTTGCATATGACCGTACCATGGGTGCCTATAATCTTGGCAGATCTTAATATAGCACTCTAAACCCTCGTCTTCAGCTGCGCAGGGTTTCCTTTATTTCTCTTATTCACACAGACGAGAGCAAGGCTTTTCCTTTTTCCCGTCATCGCATGGTCTCGGATCACCCTTCGACATATTCACGTGGCGCATCGTTCAAATCTGACCGGTATGCATGGCTCTATTGCTGTACTACTACCCCCGCTACTTTAGTTCCATTACGCGCATATGCTTTCCGGGCCGTAGCGGCCGGCCGGCCGGTCGAGTGGTCTAACTAGCTTATCAGTAGGCGCACCTCAATAGTAGCGTAGTTTACGCTAGTTTTTTGGACCGAGGGAGCGGAAAGAAGATCGTCATTCAATTAGCGCAGCTATGTATCTCTAGTCCTGAAGAATTTTTCTTTCTCGTCCAATAGCGGGTGAGATGATTTTTCCCAAAAAGGAAAAATTCAGCATCCTGTCAGAATTCAGTGAGGCGAGAACAATAAGTGCGCCACCACCATCTTTATTTCTTTCCTTTCTTTTTTTTTTTTTGGCTATGGAGTCTTTGTTAGCTTCAACCGTATGACTGATCTCGTTGGGAAATCCTTGTATGTCCCTTTGGAAGTGAGTGATGACCATATTTATCCTTCCGGGAGATGTGATTGACTTTTTTATGTTGACCAATGAACGCAACAATTATGTCCAGTTGAAGGCCTAGCGAAACAAGTAACATGCAAACATCCTTTCCCAGCCATGCAAGGTATGCGAGTTAAAATGAAAACCTTAGGCCGTCGCGTTCCTAGTCTCATAATTTCTCCTTACTTACCTGCTTGGAAGGAGGAAGGCGTCGATAGTGGCGGTGCCGGCGGAAACGTAAAACTGAGGGAATTAGTTTCAAGCTTGGTCCCTTATCTTTTTTCTTTTTGATCTTGTGTGATGGGGTCTTCTTTTTTTTTTCTTGTGTAATGAGCGGCTTCCATGGCTTCTCTGCAGCTCCACAGTCATGCAGGATCATAGCTAATGGATAGCGAGGCTTGGCTGATGCCTATGTGTGGCGGATAGAGCTCTTTCGTCTGTTCTCGCCACGAATGAAGCTTGTATCCTGTCTCTCTTCCTGACTGGCCAGCGTGCCGATACCGGATCACTGCAAGCTTACACGAGTCGCGAGCTGCCGAATCTCGCCGTCGAATGATGGTTCAAACCGAGAACTGGCGGAGAAAGACAGGCTCTTCGCAGCTGGAATGCATGCGTGCCATTCGCTCGATATAGTTGAGACCTTGGTACTCGTGCAGCGAAGCCTTTGATAGCCCCTAGCGCATGATAGGTTGCAGTTGGACTATAAACCTCTGCCATGTGCTGCAGGTTTCCCCTGCAATGCGACACCACACGCGTTCTTACGTACCACCACTTACCTTCATGCACCGCCTTGCCCAGATAGCCAAGCGGATCACATCGATTGGGCCCGTGTGAGTGGCAAGCCAACACGTTCCGTTGCACAGCAGGCGCAAGTTTCCCGGCTCTGTCGGCTGAACTGAACACACGAGCGACAAGTGAACTGTCAAAGGTGCGCCCTGTTCCTGCTGTACGCCCACAAAGTTCAGACGAATCCATGCATGCCACGAGGGCCTAAGGCGGTGTATGTGGGGGTTGTAGAACGTGCTCTCGTACAACACGACCGTGTGTTGGGCATGAGTACGTAGCCGGTCGCTGGCGGTTGGGTGCGGTCTAGAAGTCCGTGGTTGTTCGTGCGCGCACGCTCGGGCGCGGCCTTAGCGAATCTGGTGATGCTGAACTGAGGCGGGCCCCGGGCCACGGGTAGCTGTCGGCATTTCGGCTTGCGAAGGACCAAAAAATCGGATGTGCGTTGGGGGGTTCGTAAGAAATCCGGCGCAGATGCGGATGGGGTGAAAGCTCGAAACGGTGGGCTAGCTTCCCGGAAGAAGTGCTCACGGGGTTATTACTTCTATGGTCCTCATTGGCTGGATTTGTCCGAAACCATATAGATGAGTTCCTGTTTCGAGATGTAAAGGCCTCCCAAACGCATGCTGTCAGTAGACGGTGGTTGCTCGCTCAACCACCAATTTCTGGGCTTCAGGAGCTGCTCTGCTGCATTCTGAAGGACTGCTCGCCAGCTGGTGGTCAGCAGAGGAACAGCAGAGCCGGCGAAACCAGGCTGGGGAACGGAGAATTGACGGGGAAACCGCACAGTGCGGGCCGGAGAAACAGTTCGACATGGGGAAACAAAGGCTGGACGGGACAGGGGAAGGCGGAGGCGGGGAAACTAGCGGCGCCGCAGGAAGTTCGGCTCGGACAGGGTCATCCTCCAATCGTGCCATGCACCTGTGTAGCTTCTTCGAATTTTCTCTGCAGGTCTTGTGAGCAGGCAGAGTGGTTTGATATGATGTTGGCCTAGACATTTTGTATCCACATGTGCGTCACCGGCACGGCACGTAGCGAGACGAAGGCGATCGAGAGAGAATCAAGCACCGTGGTAGATTCCGAGGCGGGTCCATCCTGCAGGTACAGTAGTTGCCGAGATTGGATTATTGATGTTCGGAACGACCGTATTGCCGTTTTGGGTAACCGCGATATCCGCGCAGCAGGAGTTGTCCCAAGGGTCCAGACAGCAGCAATGCAATATCTTAGTTGCTTAATGACAAGCTGCATGCTTTCGAGTATGTAATCCGAGCGAAGTGTTCGCGACCTTTTGGATAGCCGAGTTGGGGTAATATTGGAAATGCGCGAATTCTGTAAGCGTGAAGCGCCCCGAGGCCCGAAGTTGGTGGGCCATTTTTGGGCGGAGGAAACCGCGCCTGGACCTGGTATAGTTGCGTAGGCGGTGGTGAGGTTCGGTAGCCAGGCACCAGGGCCGACCTGAGATGAGGAATGTGCCAGCAGGCGGCTAGAGGCAAATTAGTGGAGGTTGAGTGGAGAGGCCCATTAAATACTCTCATGAGGCTCGTCACTGTGCCAAATTTCAGCAGTCGGCAAAGGGGAGAACGTGCCGGCCAAGGTGGTCATGACTACGGTTGCTCTGGGTATACGAGGTCAGGCCTCCATAGGTTTGACGGCAGACTGGAGGGACATTGGGTAATGTGGACGGCACACTTGCCCGAAAAAGGAACCGACGAAAGAGCGGAGTAGGCTGGGGAGCTTGGCGTGGGGCGGCGGAGCGCAGAGAGGTCTGAACGGGGTGGGAATTGCCGGTGGTGGGCAGACAGGGCAAGTGCAGCCCGAAATCCCCAGAGCCGTGATCCGCCGCCTGCCGAGGACGCGCCCTCAGGCGTGCCTACCCCAGAAAGAAGCGCGATAACGCGTGCGCGATGGCGGTATGGCTGCATCCGGGCAAGCGATGGATGGTGAATTCTCTCTCGTGGCTTGTCAACGACGACGAGGCGTCGTTGTTTCCCCGCAGCAAAGGGCGCGCCAGCGCTTTCCCGACTCGCGCAGCCCCGCCATCTTGCATGCCTTGCACCCTCATCTCGCCACCAGCATCACGAACTGCGAGGAACGGCCGATCTGCCGTGCCGCAAACATCAGCAAAGTATCCACTCAGAGCCTCCGGCATGATAGCCTCGCTCCTTCAACGGCTCGACTACGGCGCAGCCCATTGCCATCCCAATGCCGCTTCTGCACGCCGAGCACGTCCGTGATACCCTGGTCGAAAATCCAGCAGACATGGCAGTCCTCCGCTCAGAGCACCACCATCGTGGCCGGCCCAGACTCCTCCCAGGCCGAATCGGCCCCGGGATACGTCACTCTTGGACTATAAAGGCTTCATGGCCGCGCCGCGATGGTCCTGAGTCACAGCAGTGCCATCTTCTCTCCCAGTCCTTCACCAACCATGAGGCTCTCTTCCGCAGCTGCCGCTGCCACTGCCCTTTTTGCCGGCACGAATGCTCAGAGTAGCACCAGCGTCTATGTCCAGCCCGACGTCCCTACCGGTACTCCCATTCCGGGTGACTACTCGGGTGCTCTGAGGCCGCAAGTCCACTTCTCTCCGCCGCAGGTGTGCCATCTCGCAATTTCGCCATCCAACTTGGACTAACTAGTCACTAGAAATTCATGAACGACCCCAATGGCTGCTTCCTTGACGCAAACGGCACATGGCATCTCTACTACCAATGTTCGTGTCCCCACCCCTCGTACACAGAAGCCCAGTGCTGACTCTCCCATCAGACAACCCCACCGCAACTGTGGCCGGCAACCAGCACTGGGGTCATGCCACGAGCAAAGACTTGTACCATTGGGAGAACCAGCAGATTGCCATCTTCCCGCCAAACAACGTGTCCAACATCTTTTCCGGATCAGCCGTGATAGATGTCAACAACACCTCCGGCTTCTTCCCTGACCAAGACAATGGCGTCGTGGCCATGTACACGCTGAACACCCCTACCAAGCAAATCCAAGAAATCGCCTACTCGCACGACGGTGGCTACACCTTTATCCCCTACGAGGGAAACCCCGTCATCGACAGCACCTCGACTCAGTTCCGTGACCCCAAGGTCATTTGGTACGAGGACCACTGGGTCATGGTCCTCGCCTACTCGCAGGAATTCGCCATCGGTATCTTCACCTCTCCCGACCTGAAGGAATGGACCCACGCCTCCAACTTCTCTTACCACGGCCTTCTTGGCTTGCAGTATGAGTGCCCCAACCTCGTCGAGATCCCCGTCGAAGGCTCCGACGAGACCATGTTTGTCCTCACCATCTCCATCAACCCCGGTGCACCGCAGGGTGGTTCCATCATGGAATACTTCCCCGGTACTTTCAACGGCACACACTTCACTGCTGTCGACGGTGCCGCCCGCATCTCCGATTTCGCCAAGGACAACTACGCCGGCCAGTTCTTCTACGGCACGCCTGCTGGATCTGACGCCATCTCCATCGCCTGGGCCAGCAACTGGCAGTACACCCAAGTCGTTCCGACGGGCGATGAGGGTTGGCGCTCCGTCATGTCTCTGCCGCGCCGCAACTACCTGGCCAAGATCGAGCGCGTGGGTTGGACGCTTGTCTCGAAGCCGTACGACCTGTCTCCCGTCATCGGCTCTGAACTCGGCTCAGACGACTCCCTCGCAAATGCCTCGCTGGTCGTCGACTACAGCTCCGTTGCCAGCAACGCCATCTACTTCGAAGCCAACGTCACCGGCCTGCCCGGCTCCGTCTCTGATATCAGCTCCTCGGCGACACTCAACTTCACCGCGCTGTCTCCCATCTCGGGCGAGTCAGTCTCTGGCGGCTACTTCTTCGGCGGCGACAACCCCTTCTGGCTCGACCGCGGCAAGACGCGCGGCTTCGACAACCCCTTCTTTGCCGATAAGTTTTCAACCGCCCAGCTGCTTGACTCGAGCGGCACCTGGTCCCTCTCTGGCGTCATTGACCGCTCCATCATCGAGCTGTTTTTGGACCAGGGCACCTACAGTGCCACTGCCACTTTCTTCCCTGTTCAACCTCTTAGCATCTTCTCTATCAGCACTGCTGGTCTGCCTGAGGGCGCCAAGGTCAGCGTTGCTGTGTGGGGTTTGGAGAGCGCGTGGGCGCAGTACGAGGATGAGAGCGGACAAGTAGTTGGGAACGTGACGACGAGCTCTTCGGCGGAGAAGCGGATGCTGTATGCCACGAGCTTTGACGCGTGATTAATTAGAGGAGAGAGATAAAAGATGGGTTGTCTATGATGTAATGCCTAGCGATTAATGTTAACGACCATACTGCCAATTATGAAATCTCTGTGTGAAAGTCGTGTGTAGTATTTTATGTCTATTTAATGAGAAAATAAGGGGCCGTTGAGCAAAGAGGCCATTTACTCTACTATCATTGCAAACGAACAAACATGCCACTGGGTATTCCACTCCACTATGCCCTTCTTCGAGGATCCATTACCTCCATCGAGCAGCTCTCAACCACCCTCCCCCCTCAACCTTTTTAAAGTGTCCTCCTCTCCCCTCGCCTCCCCCTCCTTCGGACTCATCCCACTCCCCGCCATCTCAAACCGCGGCGCATCCGCCCCCGCGTCCAACTCAACTATCCGCTCGAACTGGTCCTCGCCGTCCAGTTCCTGCGCGCCGACGTCTCCCGGCAACTCCGCGTTAGCCGCAGCAGCCCCGAAGCTATCGTCGTGCCGCGGCTTGTCCGGCTGCGAGCCCACCGCCTCGTGGCGCTGCGTCCCGGCGTGATCGAGCTCCGCAGCGTTGCGATTCCCACCCCTCCGTCGCCGCCGTCGTAGGAGAAAGAAAGCCAAGAGCGCGACGAGTGCCACGCCGCAAACGCCTCCAACCACGCCGCCGACGATAGCACCCGTCTTACTTCCTTTCGACCCCGTCGCCGCAGCGGTGCTGGTAGTAGTACTACTAGCAGCGCTCTGCTTGAACAGCCCCGCCAACGCCGCCGTCTCCCACCCACCCGCCGGCGCCGTCAGCGTCGCGCCGCCCTCATCCCCACCGCCCACGACCTCCGCAACGCCCTGCGAGACCTTGTAGGGGCGAGCGTCAGCGTCGAAGTAGTTATTCCACGTGACGCTCCAGACGTCGAGCACGGCGACGCCGTGCCACTCCCAGTCGCACGTAGCATGATTCAAGTCGAGGGCGCCGCCGAGCGTGAGCAGCTGCGTGCTGTTGGGCACGAGGTGGCAGGTGTGGCCCCAGCGGGGCGACTGGCCCTCGAACAGCTTGGTCCACGTGAAGGACGGCAGCGACAGCGCGTACACGTCGTCGTACAGGGTGCCGGATTTGGGGTTGCGGCCGCCGTAGAGGTAGATGTTGTGCGAGGAGCCGTCGGCGGCCGTGGCGGCGGCGAGGCAGAAGTCGGCGCGGAGGGCGGGGACGGTGCCCGTGGCGGTTTGCGTGTACCAGGTGCCGTTGTTGGTGGTGGATGGCGAGGAGAGCCAGGAGTCGACGTCCCAGATTTGGATTTCGTTCAGGTTGATCTGGTTTGCGGGTTCAGTGTCTTGAGTGAAGATGGTTTGCATTATTTTGCTTCTTACCAGCTCTCCTGAAGCAGGGTCATCATTGATGAGCGGCTCCCTTGCAATGCCCCCCACAAGTACTAACGCCCCGCTTTCCCCCATCTCGGGCACGTACACCATCCCCGCCCCGGATCTGGGCGTGCCGCCCGTCATCGCTTCGGTTGACACATTCCACGCGGTTCGGCCCGTTGCATTAGTCGTATCTAATACGATCATGCCTTCGAGGTGGGCTGTTTGCGTCGACAGGTTCCCCCAAACTTCAACTGATTCGACAGTTCCCGCCTCACCGTTGAGGTAGAAAGCCAGCCCCAGATCAGGCGCCTCGGCGTGGGCACCGCGGGTCGGCTGCCAGAGGCTGGCCTCGCTGATGTTGATCGACTCCCAGTCGTCGCGTTCGACGGTATCGTAGGCCCACAGCAAACCGGCATTTGGGCTGCTGTAGTTGTGCTGCGATGAGTTGCTAGTGAAGTCTGCGCCGCCATAAAGGTAGATCTTTGGATCGGTTGGAAGGCCTTGAAAGAGGTGTCCACGGAGAGATGTCGGAGGTCTGGGCGTGGAGGCGGATTTGTTCCAGGTAGAAATGGAGAGATTTGTTTCCCAGTTCCAGCTTTCAGAGGTGTTGATCCCAAGTAGATAGTAATCTAGTGTGGGGTAAGTGGTGGAGGTAAGGCATATGGACGATAATAGGCGTACTCAGTCCGAGGTAGAATTCATCCGTCCACCTCTCATCGCCGTCATAGATGGTCTCTAGGCCACCATCGATGTATATCACATCTCCCTTTAAAACGGCTGCATGTTCGTTGTCAGTAAGGTGCGCTTAAGGTAGCCGAATGACATAAGCTTAAATATACTTTGATGTTCCCAACGCGCGCACATCAAGCCCACCGGATCATAGTCTAAAGCGGTAGCGTTGGTGAAATTCAACGTCGAAGACTGCGCCATTGCCCCCAGACTCAGCGCCCATAGCGAGAGGAGCCGTAGCCCACTCCGACGCAACGGTAGACACATGGCGATGTGATGAACGCCAAGCGCTGGTGCGCAGCAGTGAAAAAGTCATGACGAGTGCATGGCGCTAGGTTGTTGGACGAGGAGATCGAGATGAAGTGACGAGTCAAGAAGCACGCTGAATTATAGTGCTGATCATTCAGTGCATGCGGAGAAAGGCTTGTGCGATGGCAGCAGAAGAGGACAAAAGGAGAGAGCTGGGACGTCTGTAAGCACTCTGCTGCAGAAGGCTTTCTGCAAGCCCATCTTTTGGGGGCTAAAAGCGAGTCAGGACCCTATTCCTTTAGCCTATCTTATCGTCCCTGCGGGTCATCGTCGCCAAACGACCCTGCGGCGTGCCCGACAGCGCGGGTAGCTGGATGCATGTCAGCAGTCTAGAAGCACTCAATTCGCTAGGTGTGATGCTTGACAGCACTTTTGTCGTTTTTCCCTGCCCGTGGCCGCACGCAATCGCCGGAATCGCCGTCCGTAGCCACTAACCTCGGATACCAATGCGACTTGGCAGAGCCCGACGCCGCGTCTACCTATCCGGCGACCCTGGATGAATGCACGTGGCCTTCGGGCATGGGTCGGCTTGTCTGCACCGCGAGGGATAGGTGTGAACTCGATGCGGTGCTGTGCCCCAGCTTGTCGCCATATTGGGCACGGATCGACGACCTCTTTCCATTTGGATCATCAAAAGCAGCTGGAAGTCCGCGGGCTTGACTGGGAAAGAGCTGGATTTTCAATGCGGGTCGTCGCGAGTCAGCCGGTGCTGCATCACAGTAATCTACTTCTTGGCCCCCAAGCACTCGTAAGAAGTAATGAGCAGGCGACTGGTTGACCGGTGAGCACGGTGAGGATGGTGCAACCTTATTTCAAGGGCAGCTTGTCATTGCCCCCGGAGACCGTTTCTTTGTCAGCTTTCTACCCCAGCGGAAATAGTGGCGCCAAGCTATCTCCGGCTCTACTCGTGTCCCTTTTGCAGATCAGCGGGGATCTCTCTCCTCTTTTGCATGCCGATAAGCTTCCCAAGGCCCGATTACAGGGAGCATTGTCGCCAAAGGTCCGACTTCGTCGCCATCATCGCCGAAATTGTCCGCCTCATTTCTATGCTCGTCTATGAGTTGCTGCATTGGTCGTGCTGTGCGTGTCATTAATGGTGATCCGTATACACAATGAGAGTCCTCCCTTTGCAAAGTGATAAGGACGCAAAGCGGTCATTCCAATATGTCCGAGCGCCGCTGTAGAATTGAGCGATCTCCGAAAAAACTCTGTGCCGACTACGGTCTTGACGAAGTAGGAAAAAGAAAACAATAGATAAAAACTCCGATATCCTTGCGTGATCTATCGTTGGTATGGTATCTTCATGTGACTTGACGTTGCGCAGAAAATAATTTTCACAAAAATAGACAAAAGAAATGCGCTCAAAGGAGAAGGCAAAAGAAATTCAAAGTAGGACGTCGTCTCTCAGCTATCGAGAGTCTCGCTTGGTTGTAGACGAAGAGCTGCGTCCACTATCCCTCGTCTGTGGCTCCTCAGAAATAACGGTAACGGTGACTTCCGGAAAGACCGTGACCTCTGTTGTAATCTCAATGGCATTCGGCTTGGGCGAGCTGACGCACGTCTGGTCGTTGACCCTTTCGTCAAAGCTGCTCTTCTCCCTTGGTGATCGGGGCATATACGTGGGGCTGGGCAGAGCCGGATATTGGTGCAGCTCCTTGACTAGCTCGTCCTCGCTGTCGCTGCGTCCCATCGACCGCGTGATTCTCCTGGAATCGCGCTGCGCTCCTCCAGTTATTGTTGTTTGGTGGTTGGAGTAGGCGTTCGTACCAGTGAATCGGGGGTTTGCGTCACGGAGCTCGAAAACGCGCGAGCGGCGCTGGCTCCCGTAAGTTCCCTTGCGAGATGTATGGCCTAGGATTAGAACGCGGAGCGTTGGAAGACAAGTTGCAATAATGGCGATGGCTGTCTCAATCATCGACACGGTGCAGGTGAGCATAGTCTCTTGGCGGTGCGAGTAGATAGCGCGGATAACTGTTCGTGTCAGTCAAGAAGTACACACACTCTTTGCTGCTTAACGACTTACTGCTGACAATAACAACGACGAAGCCGAGGGCGAAAATGCTGGCAACACCAAGTTTTTGTTTCAAAGGAAGATTGAGCTTCATCACCATTGAAATCGGAAGGCAAATTATCAAAACATCAGTTGTGATGTTGACTAGACAATGAATGTCAGTAATTTCAAGCAAGTTGCAGTGAACAAGAGATGCTTACAGGTAATGGTGATCCAGTAGTTGATTGTCGCCGCGCTGGCCGGACACGCTCTGCTGGGGTCTTGACTCCAGGTACGGTCCAACGGATAGCATCGGAAAATGGTGTCAAAGAAGATTGCCAGCCATGACACCACGAGCCATATCAGGGTGGCGTTGTACAGCTTCTGCAAGTACTTGTACGTGTGACCCGCGAGCCTTTTGTAGAAGATGACCTGGAGGTAATGTGAGCAAACGCCGGATCGCAACAACTTAGGTTACCGAATCACCTACCAGCCCGGCTTTGATCAGCCACAAAGAAAGCGTGTAGAAGATGGAACCCGGATAGATCAGCTGCGAGACTCCTGTTAGCTGTGATATTGAAGTTACTAGACTACCACTCAGCTCACCTTCATCATCTCAACGAAGTGCTCCGGCGTGACCTCTGCCATGTTTTTCAGGCCTAAAAAGATGTCAACGATCGAGTGAGCGCTGCTGGGTATAGCAGCTGGGCTTACCGATGTTCCACATTCTCTGTTGAATGGCTAAGTCGCCGACAAGACAACAAAAGGCGGCAGTGATGAGGTAGTCATCGAGGTAAAGACCGCCCATGTTGTCCCATCTCACCCAGAGCCTCGAGACCAGGAAGAGGCCTGCGACTCCTGTACAGATGTACCATGATACCTAAACTGGTAGTTAGCAAGAGGCAGTCTCATAACGAGGCAATGGCAACGTACCACCTGGCCCGTCGTATCTTCAACCATTGTAGGTTGCAGGAATTAGGCAAGAGAGACCAAACTGAGAGAAAGGTGATGGATCGGCAAACCGTCTGCCTTTTAGTCGGCGTGGGCCGCGGTTAGACAAAAACCCCAGAAATATTGGGCGAGGATCTTGACGTGGGACGCACGCGGATCATGTTCACTTCAGATGATCAGCTGCGGTCTCATCACCGATCCCTGTGTCGCATCCAGGACGCGGACCACGCGGTCCTTCAGCTGATCCTACATGGGAGGCTCCGTTGGGGGGAAAATTTGCGGATTGGCAGCTCCACCAGGCTGGCTGAGGGACAACCTCGGAGCGGGAGGAGCAAAAGGCTGAGTTCATGCGAGCGAATAGCGGAGTACGGCCGGCGATCCGGCATGCTAGTTCGCGGACTTTGCCCCTCGGTTGGGTTGTGATAGCGTAAACGCTCTGGCCTCCAGTGAGGCTTTGCCCTTAGGCGCAAGGCCGGACTGCTCCATGAAGGGCAATGGCGGCCGCAGGCATACGACACAGGAGCCGTTAGTAAAGGACTGGGCAGCACGGCGATCCGGACCGAATGCATGTGCTTAGATGCAGGCGAGCACCGACGGGGAGCACCCGCTGGCCACCATGATGTCGCGAGGCGATGCGTGAGCGGAACACCGAGCCTCACGGCGCGGCTGGTAGACTCCACGGCAGCGTTCAGGAGGGCGGCGGCAGGCGTTATCCGGCACGGGTGTGGCGGGGACAAATGCAGGAGACAGACGAGTGAAGAGCTGAGAGCGCGTCAGCCCTACCGTAAATGGAAACGCGGCTTCGGAGCGGAAGGTCGGGAGACCGGGAGCCACCAGCGCGGGCTTGGGTCGCACCTTCAATTGCAAACTTTAGCTCGCCGGCCAGCTTCCGCTCCCGTCGCCGCCACTTCGACACGGCGCCCCAGCGGCGGTGTCGCACCTATTCACAGCCTCCGTCCGCCTCCGGTCTGCCCACGCCTGCGCTGCTGCTGCCACCGCCCGGCTTGCCAAGCTTCTCCAAGCGACGCCGATCAGCCTACTGCGCGTGGCCAGCCAGCCAGCCGAGCCTCGCTAGCCTCCAACGTTTTGCCGACGTCCTGTGCACGCGCGGTGCCTGAATCGCTGCAGTCGTCATCTCCTGCGGGCATTAATTCCACCCTGCCCCGCGAGCCGTCCGCGGCCTCGGCCCAGGGCGAGGCGAGGGGGCGTCTCGTGCGTTATATGGCGTGAGTCGTCCGATCTGGCTGCTTTCCAGTCCCTGTGAGATTAGCGGGCAGCGTCCGGGCTTCCAGAAGGCACTTGCATCCAAGTCCCGTCCACCCCTCCTTCGGCAAACATCTCTCGCGCCCCACCCCGCCAGGACTTCCAATAATCACCTCCGCCCCGTTGCATTCCTCCTTCGCGGGAAGTCCCGCGCTAATATGCTTTCTCGTAGCGCCTCGCCGGGCTCGAACGGCCGTGGCGTGCCATGAACTGTGAAAAGATCGAGGCCCCTAACACTCTCTCTTCTCTCGCCGCCCGTGTCCGCTCGTTATATTTCTTACGCTCTGTCGTTTCATACCCGACTAGGTTGTGATTGACCTTCGTCGATTCATTCGTTCGCCAATCGACAGAGCTCTCGTTGCTTCCAACCAACCATGGGCTTCTTCGACGCTTTCATCGACGCCGCTACCTGCGCCGTCCTGGCCACCTCGGCCATCGTCCATGGCAAGGCCGGGACCACCTGCGACGGTGTCCCTGCTGCCCTGACCTCCTCTGGTATTGTCACCGGCTTCACTGAGAACGGCACTGGCAACCACGTCTTTCTGGGCATCCCTTTTGCCGACTCCACCGCCGGCGGAAACAGGTGGAAGGCCCCCGTTTCTCCTGCAAAGACATGGGGCATCCTCAACGCTACCGAATACGGATCGACATGCGCTCAGGCCGGCATCAGCAGCAGCCTTGCCGCTCAGGGTGAGGATTGCTTGAACCTCAACATTTGGACCCCCGCTAAGGGCACCAACCTTCCTGTAAGCATCCCTAGTCCCCGACCCCGCATGCTGCATCCAGTAACTTGTGGCGGCCATCACTAACGGCGCTGCAGGTCTTCGTTTACATTTACGGAGGTGCCATGGTCACTGGCGGCTCCAGCAACCCGCAATGGCAAGGTAGCAACTTTGCTTCCAAGGACGTCATCTACGTCAACTTCAACTATCGCGAGTCGATCTTCGGTGCCCCTAACTCGGCTGAGCTGTCCGGCACTTCGCAGAACTTCAACATTCTCGACGTTGAAGCTGCCTTGGAATGGGTCCACCGCAACATTGCCGGTAAGTTTCATCGTTCAAAACAAGCCCCTGCCAGTTTGCTAATTGGAGTCTGCAGGCTTCGGCGGCGACAAGAACCGCATTGTCTTGGGCGGACATTCCTCCGGATCCGTCATGGTAGACCACTACCTGTGGAACCACCCCAACACATGGCTTGCCGGCGCCATTGAGATGTCAGCGAACGCTGAGTCAGGCCCGGGCTACGCTACCGAGAACGTTGGCCTTGAGGCGGTCATGGCCGATGTCGCTAACTCTACTGGCAAGACGCTCAGTACGCTCAACGACCTGCGTCACGTTAGCGCCTATGATATCGAAACGTCCAAATTCAACTCCACCTACAACACGTGGTTTGCGCCAATTGTCGACAACATTACGCGCTTCAGCGACTATCCCGGCCGTTTTGCTGCCGGCCACTACCCCAAGGATCTGCCTCTCATTGTCGGCAACTCTGATCAGGAGGGCAAGATCTTCTCTCTTGTCTACTCGGCTGAAAACTCGGACTTCAGTTCCTGGATCAACACCTTTGATGCCGATCTTGCGCACATTGCGGATGAGGACCTCTTGGCTAGCTACAATGAGTCTGACTATGAGTCCGTCTCGCTCATGAGCGGTGCCAGCTATGGTGATGCCCGCTTTTTCTGCCCGACTGATTACCTGCTCGATGTCCGCGCCTCCGAGCAACCCACCTGGATCTACCGCTGGTTTGGCAACTATAGCAACGTGATCGGTGTTGACGGAATGGGCTCCTCTCACGGATCCGAGGTCCCCTTCTTCCACGGTGGCAACCAGTGTTTCGAGGCTCTCGACAATGTCACTGACGAGCAGCAAGCTCTTGCTGACTGGATGAACGATTGGTTTGTCGCCTGGATCAAGAACCCCGCTGCTGGCCCTGGATGGGACAAAGCCACTCCGATAAGTGGACCTCTTGCCAAGGTTGGCGTCCCTGGAAACGAGACCGAAGTGATCGTCGGCGATACCAGCGAGTACAACGCCCGTTGCCAGAGTGTAAGTTATCACAATCCGCCTTGTCGTCCATTTACTTTTTCTCAGTCTTCATCGGTGCCTCTCGCCGACATCGGCGAGATGATTGCCTTCGGACATGTTCCCACATTTTGTCAAGAATTCATGGACTGACAAATCTTTTTCATGCAGCTCTACAAGCCGAACTTCCCCAAGTACCCCGTTGTCCAGGATCCGACGAAGCTCTGAACTAAGCCACCGGCTTGCCTCACAGTTCTTTCCTATCTCTATTGTTGATACCATTCGATGATTATTCCCGGCGATTTGTAAATAAGTGCCAGTCGCCATGGCATACACCATTTTATCATGTCCTTCTTGTACCAACCACCAACAGTATGCGCATTTACTCGGGTCGCATCGCCTAAGGGGGGAAAGCGCGATGTCATTTAATGTTTGTTGTATGATGCTTAGAATCTCTTTCATTTCGCAATGGGCTTCCACGTTATGACAAACTGTATCATCTCGATCATCAGGTTCACAAAAGTTTAGATTTCATCCAGGTGGGGCGGGACAGGGAAAAATGTCTGCAGGACGCATATGGTCTAATGCAAAGAATTTCCGCAGCTCGCCGAATCTTTCCCATGTTAAAGTTGTATCTGTGCACTTACCACTGCAACGGAGATCGACATTTGGTCTTTGACAAGCATCTTCATAGCGCCTCCGCACCCGGTCGCGGACATATCGCGGCATTGATTTAGCTTGTGGGTATCTGACCCGGAATGTGGAGCCGCAACGCGTGTACAGGGTAGGTCTCGTGGACAACAGGCATTTTCATATAACCTTGTTTCAACGGACTGACAACCCACTGCATTTAAGCATCAAAACTTCGAAGAAAACAAGGTCGGGCATGACGCTCAGCAAGGCCTTTCATCGTGTATGTATATATATATGTACAAGGTCTCGACCTCAATTCATTTACATCAGAAAATTAACAGCAATCGCACAAACATCTCACACCACGTCAGACGTGCTTACGCAACATAGATGTAGGCAAGTAGATTAGGGAATCCAAACCAACTCTTCCATCTGAAGAATAGCGTATCTCAAGCGGAATCCACTTCTGAACCCTTTTCAACCATCTCCGTTTAAGCAGGGCTCTGCAGGATGAGGCTGCTGATGGTGCAAGTGACGACGTTACCGGAGACGCTGGCTTTGACACCTGAGATGGAGAATTTGGTCGCACTGTTGTAGTTCTCGGGTGAGTTGTCGCACCAGGAGCTGTCGGTGCCGTCGGCAGTCTGTTTGGGTTTCCAGCGTAAGTTTCGCTCCTTTGGCTCTTCGTCCGGCGAGGCCTGAACGAAGGAGAGGCAGTGATGGATATGGAGGGGGAAACTTACGATGACGATGTTCTTGAACTCAAGGGGGCCGAAGTCCCAAGCGACATCGGTGAGCTCAATGGCGAAGAGCACTTGGTTGAAGGACTTGCTCGCTGCATCAAAGGTCAGTCTCGTGTTTCTAATGATTTTATTTCTCTTTTTTCTTTTTTCGCCTGGGTGCATTTTCGGTTTGCCCGTCCTCAATAACCGCTATATTGTCATTTCTCCCACAGAAAAGCACATCCATCCTCCATCCTGATCGCAGTCCTTCTCTTCATTCATTTCGAGATTCCCATGAGCTCTTCTAGGGGGAAACCCGCGGAAGGGAAAGAGGAACGCTTAAGAAAAAAGGGGTAACCTACACAGCGCAAAGTTATCCGTCTTCTGCGTGCCGGTGCTCTCATGCGTCGTCGTCGACACCCAGTTGTCGCCCTGCAGCACGTTCTCGAACTTGATCGTCTCGCCCTCGTACGTGTTGAAGCCGCCGCCCCACGGCAGGCTCGGGTTGGAGCAGCACCAGCCGCTGCCGAACCACCACGTGCCCGAGCGGCCGTCCAGCACGTTCTGGTACACGCCGCTGTTGTCGGTCGGCTGCAGGCCCGGCCAGAGGTAGTACACGCTCGCGCTGGGGAGCTTCGGCACGACCATCTCGCCCGAGAGCTCGGTGAACTTCTGGCCCGACGCCGAGTAGTAGCGCAGGAAGTACCAGGTCGCCGCTTGCGTGGGGAGCGCGAGCGTGCTCATGGCGGCGAGGGTGGAGAGGAGTTGGAACTTCATGGTGATGGCGATGGCTTTGCTTGATTGCTTGTTTGCTAACGAGGGAAAGGCAGGGGGGAAAGAGAGGGAACGCGCGAGAGGTCAATGGTGGATTCCTTATATACGGGTAACAACTATGAAACGGGCTCCTGATGGCCCCGAAACGGGCACAACCGAGCGAAACGCAGGCGGGAAGGTAGATCAGGAAATATATTGATTCAAGATTTGGACAAAGTATAGCATCGCTGAGTGGACTGCGCAATCTCGAAGATGGAAGTCCACCAATGAGCGTTCTGCTCGCGTTCGCTACTTGGAGGCTGTTTCTATTCCGGTAGGAGCAAGCACGATGAGGCATTTCGGAAGACCCTGGCGAGTACCAAAGAAGGCAGCCTTGTGCACCCCTTGCAAGGGTTGCAGAGCTATAGCATATCGTTCAGCAAGCGAGGCCGTTCGGGCCGTGGGTGCCTGATGTGGAAGGTGAGTGAAACATGGGTCTGTTTCTTGGGCCAAGCGAGGCTTTTGTCATGATGGTTCGACGCTCTTCTTCCCGTTGTGGTAGGGAGCGGCATGCGCAAGCCACCGAAGCCGGGGCTGGATGTTTCGAATCGTTTCAGGCCGGCGAACACTACATCCTTCTGCTCGGCAAAAGAATCGATAAGCCATGCGCCGTGCAGTAGACTCAGTTGGTTGTGACAATCGACTAGTTGCATATTTTTCTTCCGAGTCCCTGTTATATTCTAGCCTGCTATGGTTTTAAAGGGCTCTAAGACAGAGGCGGCGGAGCATCTGCCTGATTGCTCGAGCGGGCCGACGATGCGAACAGGAGTCGTATCCGAGCACTAGCGGTGTGCACGAAGAGCACGCTTGTTCTATTGTATCCCTGTGCTTGGAGAAGTGCCTGTCGATGCATTTAAGTGTTTGCTGTTATACTCATTGCCGTTAACAACCCTGCCGGCGATGATGGGAGGAAACACCGAGATTGCCGGCACCGTCACCGAAGCCGTCAGGGACGAGAGGCCACGGGAATAGAGCATATTTGAAGCGTTAGAAGATCGTGAAATACTCAATTGACAAGAGAACAAGACTTGCGCTTGAGGAGATGGTATGTGATCGCCTACATTATTCAAGCAGCATGTGGTGCGGATGCCGAGGCCGGCTTGCAGATCAGTGGCGTCCTGGTACAATATAGCAAAACGAAGCAATATAATCACTAAGCGTAAGTAGGTGGAAATGAGCCCGATCCGAAAAAGATTAAGCTTATGTTGACTTCGTCGCTCTACGTATGTATGAATGATTGCCAACAATTCAGTCAGCTCCAAAGCCAGAATATGAGCCGCACCAGTCCACATCCAGCTTACATGCGTTGAAGGACCGCAGCCCCGCAGCCTCATTGGGTTGCTCAGTTGCTCAGATGCTCAGCTATCAATGGCTTGAGAATGTGATATTGGGGAAACGAAAGTCTAGCATGGACTTTCGGGATCCTATGATTGGGGAAACTACAGTCGAGTTCGCGAATGGAAGTAATCATCGTAGGTCTATCACCGACTAGTGCTGGTGACAATTCTGGAGCCGAAGGAGCGTTGATGTCATCCTCGGGCTAGTATGAAAGTACCCGCTTACACTCTGGTCGAGGCCAACATAGAAGGAAGCAAGCTGTTGTTCGTCTTGCCCCACAACCATGCATCAAAACTTGCCACATCATGCTGGGAAAGACATTGAGTCATCCTGGCGGCCAGACAAGGTTGGAGATGCGGCAAGTGACCATGTGCAGTGAGTACTGAGAATGTGACATGTTGACTGAAGAAGGTGCGCTGCAAGCCAAAAATCAAGAAAAAGCGCTGAGACTATGGGCCAGTAGCACCAGAGTTCGGCCCAGCCGCAACATTTAGATGAAACGCATGATGAAGATGCATCCCAGGGATCATGATACCAAAAATGGAAAAGTGGCAGGTAAATTGAAAATGCAAATGGTCATCCGCAACCTGGCTTACCTGTTATTGCGCCCCTCTGTTTACAATACACGTCATGCGGAGTGATCCACTCCATCTCCACAAAATCGTACGACCGGCTTTCGGCAAGGAGCCGGAAGATCGTCAGGTTCCCGAAAAGGATATGCTGGAGGTGTCGGTGCGTGCCGCCAGTTTAGCCCCCTAGATCACTAAAATGTACATACGTATGCAAATTGGCGCAAGTGTGGCGCCATCTCTATTCTAGGGGCTGTGGGGCTCTGCGATCTTTCTATGCTCTAGAACTTCCAGGCGTCATTGTGGAGAAAGACAATGGTATGCGTTGTCTCTTGGGCATGGATAACAGGGAGAGCTCTCTCCAGGCAACTCTTCCCAGCCACTTCCGTGCTCATGTTGGTTCGTATTCTACGTGATGTGGCAGGATCTCGTCTGTTATAATAAGGCGGAAAAAATGGGCCACACGTTCTGGAAAACGGGGCATGGCTCAACCTTGCTAATGATAGACGGGAGCATAAGGCGATGATGCATCGGAGTATTTTTCCAGTGGGTCTTGTCGCCTTGCAGGGAGCATCGTGGCCTTCTCGGACAGCGGGCGGGAAACAGGAAGGCGGATCTGGTCTCGACTCTCGCCGGCATGCTTGCCTTTGATTGGGGTCGCTGCGCCGAGGCGGGCTCCGCACCGGGATAAGATGTGGAGCTGGTAATGCGGAAAGCATCAGTCTGGGATAAGGGCAGATCAGCGCCGCCCAAGGTGATCGAATTCGGATCAACAGACGGTGCAGGACGCCAATGCAGTAATGGTTGGGACAGGAAAAGTGCCAGACGATGCATTGATAACACCCTTGTCAGCGAGCTTACCTTATTCCGCCGCTCTCTTGCGTGGATTGGCGGGAGCCGCGCCCTGCTCAGGGCTCAACAGACCGCGCCGTGCCGCTTCCGAAGACGTCGATGAAGCGGAGGCAGATCCGTTTAGCGCTCTGCTTTGGCCAGAGCTCAAGCGTCGCCGTCTCGAAGGTCCCGCATCAAGCTCGGTGGGGGGTGGTCCGGGTCGCGTCGTGGGCTCGTCCGATGCAAAGACGTCAGCCGGCCGCTCGCCACGCTTGATGCGAGCAACCATATTGTCGGAGTCCTTCATGAATTTTTCCAGGTTGTTGAGGAGGATGGTCTGCTCGAGTGGATGCAGCTGGCCGCCAAGCCACTCCAGATGCTCCATTGCGCGTTCCGACTGCGTCCGCCGGTCAGCAGCTGCTGCATGCTCGGTGCTCGTGGAATCCGCCATGGCGCGGCTGATGTCGAAAGGGAGGGCGCGAGGAACGCGGTGAATCGCGAGGGAGAAGCTGCGGGAGGCAGCATGGGAAATGGACCACGGCATGTGTAGGCCGGGTCGGATCGGAGCTGGCGCTGCCCCTCGGCGTGACATCAGCGTCGGCAATTGACTAGGTAGCTGCGCGCAAAGCTTCGACACCCGCCGAGTCAAACTCCCCCTCATCGCCGCCAGGATGAATGCCTTTCCGCGCAACTCGATTCGCAGCTTCCTCGTCCACGCGAAGAGCGCTCTGCGCACTGCAATCGCCAATCGTGAGCGTGTCACCTTTGTTATCGGCAATGAATCGGCTGGTACGCGCCTGGCGCCCGTCCCGTATTCGTGCGCGTCGAGCCCCGGTAACGCCTTGCAGACCTCGACTCTTTGACCTGCTCGCTTCTCTATGCCTACGTCCGCAGCCAGCGCCCGCCACCCAACGCCTTCACACCGCTCTACATTCCCGTCGTCAACATCCCCGCCGCCGACATCAGCATCCGTCCCGAGTTCCTCGACCTGCTCCCCCACGCCAACCTACAGCCGCAGCACCTCATCACTCTCGACGACCTTCCGTCTCTGGAGGCGATTGGGCAGGCGTTGCCGCCGGAAAACACAAAGTGGATTCTGGTTGACCACAATGCGCTGCAAGGCATTCTGGGGAAGGTGTACGGGGGGCGCGTCGGCGGAGTTATAGATCACCATGAGGACGAGCACAAGGTTCCAGAAGACACGGCTGACGAGCCTCGAGTCATATCGAAATCAGGAAGTTGCTCAAGTCTGGTAGCGGAGTTCGTCCGACCCGCATGGGATGCCTTATCTTCTGTGTCAGTGTCGTCCGGGGCCGCTCATGGACAGGCCGACGAGGCTGCCAACGACGCGGTCCAGGTCCGCCTGTGGGACGCGCAGGCCGCGCAGCTCGCGTTGGCCAGCATCCTGATAGACACCACGAATCTCACGTCCAAGGACAAAACCACTCAGCATGACGTGGCCGCGTCCGGGTACTTGGAAGCCAAGGTCATGCTGTGTGACAGGACAAACCCGGAATTCAACAGGGACAAATTCTACGACGAGATCAACCGCGCGAAGCAGGACATCGGCCGATTGGCGCTAACTGACATCCTGCGCAAGGACTACAAGCAGTGGAACGAAGGCGGGGTCAAGCTCGGCATTAGCTCTGTCGTCAAGCCGCTCGACTTCCTGCAAGCAAAGGCCAAACAGGAAAGGCACGCCAACTTGTCTTTCTGCGACGCCCTCGGGGACTTCGCCAAGCAGAGAGAGCTGGACATGTATGCGATCATGACAGCATTCTCCAACGACGACGGCGAGTTCTGCAGGCAGCTGCTGCTCTGGGGCATATCAGATCGCGCGGTGGCGCAGGCTCGTGCGTTCGCCGAATCTGCAGCTGAAGAGCTGGGCCTGCAAGAGCTGGAGGGCGAGTTCCATGTCCCCGGCCACCATGCGGGATGGAAAAAGGCGTGGCGGCAGCGGAACATTGCCGCCAGCCGCAAGCAGGTTGCACCGCTGCTGAGGGAAAAGATGAGGTGACTGCACTACTGCCCCGCCAATGACGCGGGGCTGAAAAAAAGGAGGCTAAGCGCCAGCAAGCGACTTCGGATGAGGCTCTGAGGTGAGTTTTTGGTCGTGGCGCCAGCGGAGGCAGGGTTACATCGTGGCCCATTCGGGTAATTGCGGAGTGACCTAAAAGATGCTCCGCAGACACGTGTATCCGTTGACGACCTCAATCCACAATTAGCCCTAACGTTCACCGATATACATGCGAAGCGCGAGCTTCGCAGCGCAGGAGTTGCTTCCTTCATTCGCAATCAATTGCATGATTCAGACAGACATGAGCAGCTTCGCCGGTTCCGTATGCCGTCATTGGGTGCTATTTTCGTTGGTTTCAGTGAGCCGCAGCGCCGGCCTCCTGTCCGATGCTGAGCATCTCCACGATCGAGATTATCGTCCTGGCGGGAAAGCGTGAATGGCCGGCCAGCAGTCTCACCACGACATGACGGCGTCTGCTAGAGTCCTCCGGCGTACCCATCCGGCTCCACCTGGATGAGTTGGTTGTAGGTCTATGGACGACCTAGCCGCGCGGCGAAGTGACACGGATTCAGGTGATGTCGCGTGTACTGACAGCAGACGGCAGCCCCGCGCAAGTAGCGGGGGCGAGGGAGGGTCCTCAGCACGTTTGGGACAATCTTGGGCTTCTGCTAAGCGCCCGGAACATTCGTAAGGCTTCGATACCGCATCTCGGACAGATTGTACGTGCGGTGGAAGTCGGCGCCGAAGATGATTTTCACACGGCACGGCAAGATCAGCAGTTCTAATCCAGATCACGTTTGGTCGGACGCGGTTGGGTACCTACTCCAAGGTGCCGGAGCGTTGCCCAAGCAACATTGGGTATCCATGAAGGTCGAACAAAACTTATGCAAACTGCAGCGCCAGCTGTCGCGAAGAGCCAAAACCAAAGCGCGGCTTGGCGCGGGCGACTGAGGCTGGGGAGCGCAGGACGCTTCCCTGCGGCTGTCTGCATGCCACACGTTGCATTTTCCTCTCCAACCACCTCCAACAGTCACGAGAATGGGCCGGGTGTTTGCCCTCATCTCCGGCTGCAGCGGGCGTCGCAGAACGCCGCCTATAGCAGCGCGGTGGTTAAATGAATCCACTCGCGGCGGGCGTCGGGGGCTATGCTTCAGGCGCATAAAATCTGAGTCAAGGCGGCAGCCAGCCATAGCACGACAGCGCTCGCCTGCGCGTAGTTGCATAGTGAAGAACAGGGCAGCGTCGCCACGGTTCAACGGTTCGCACGGCGGTCGACGACCGCACGGATCGCGTAGACGTCGGCTGCCTTGGCCGCGGGCGGCAGTCCCGTCGAAGCTCGAGGCCGGCGGAGCGCGACGGCAGCAGTCATTGGAGAGGAGGCGTTCCCCGGCGTGGGCTGCAGAAGGCGAGAAGCGAGCGAGCAGCGCGACAGCCAGCATGCATTGACAGCGCATCAGGGCTCCGTGCAGCAGGGCGGTCCACTTGATCCACTGATTGACCGCAACGTCGATGGGCGAGCACGCTTCTTTGCGACAGGCAGGAGAGGCGCCGCGACCGCTGCTGGAAGTGCGGCCGCAGATGCGGTCAACCGCGGGCACTGGGCAGCAGCTGCGCTGTTCGCGCGGCCGTTGGACTACGGCAGCTCCCAGCACACTAGAGGGCAGCGCAGCGACGGCTTCTGGCGACGGACTTGGGCTGGCGGCTGGCAGGGCGGGGGTTCCCAGCCGCCGCGCTGCGACGAGCATCACCACTGACTGGAGGGGCGGGCGCATCGTGACTTTCTGGTCGGGGCATGCACGAGGCTGAATAGAGGAAGCGCGTCAGGTGGCCCTCAGCGTCGCAGGCCCGCCAACTCATCGTCTGCCGCGGTGAGCCCAATCAGCGTGCGCCGCCCGCGGCGGGCTGCCAGGATGTCGGCCGGGTTCATCGATGGAGGACGGGCTGCACGTTCGGGCAGTCGCCACTGGCTGAGGTGTCGGCGGCCAATGTGCGCGCTCGCAACGCGCGAAATATCTGTCGCCGCTCCTGCTGCTCAGCGCTGTCAAGCCCGCCCGAGTCCAATCACCGCGCCGCCGTGGCGCCCCTGAACGAGCGCCGCCCGTATCGATAACGACCGCTGCCATCACCGCCCAGCACCAGTGCCAGTGCTCACGGCTGCCACTTCACTCGCGCTAGACGCTCCATGCAGCGTGCCCGGAGGCTGCCAGTGCTTGCCCAGTGCCCGCCCAGTGCCAGTGCCCCCGACGCCTCCTCCAAGCACACAGGTCCGACCTCGAGCGCGCCGCACGTCTCGAGCCTCGACTTGCGCGCCTCCCCATGGCGCGATGATCAGACGCAACCAGGACTCTTCCTCGCCGTCGGCGCCGGCCCATTCGTCTCCGCGTACGTTCGTTCCTGCGCCGCTTCCCCCGGCTGCCCGTAGCGTCGAGAGCTCTGGCCTCTGTATGATGTGCTGGCATCCGCTGACAGGAAGCCTATACAGCCGTGTCACCTACTGTCACCCAGGTCTCTTCTAGGAGCCCTACGCCGTCCGCCCCCGAAATCCATGACCCTCCCCGCGACGCCGCGCGCCGGTCCCCCAGCCCGCACAGGTCGCCCACCCCGTCCGACCACGCCTCGAAGATGGGCAGCCGGCTGGCGCAGAACTCGACTCATGACCCCGACCAGCAACAGCAACCACAACAACAACACCATGAGAAGCCCGCCCCCGCGCAGACCCGGCCGCAAATGCCCATCTCCGCTTCTGCCCCCGCCGGCCGCCTCCCGCGTCTGCTCCCCGCCGACGTCTCGCAGTACTCCGAGCCCACATTCCACCCCGATATAGTCTCGACCTCCTCGACCTCGCTCGCCGAGCTGGCCCACCTCATTCGCCTACAGAGCTATCAGGAACAACGCCGCTGCCATGCCCGCGTGCGCCTGCACCGCTCGCTGGTGGCCAACGCCCTCTCCGCGCGGCTGGTTCATTGCGGAGAGCTGGTACACCGCACACTGGTCGACCACTTCCGGTCCGACGACAAGAAGGGCTTTGCCCAGCTGTACAATGCGCTCCACGATGTGCGCAATTCGTGCGACGCAACCCGGCGCTATGCGCTGCTGGAACCCGATCTGGAGTTTGGGAAGACCAAAACCCTGAAAAATGAGCGCGTTAATTCTTTTTCTACTTTTATGCATGAGATACCCACCAAAACCCGGGATGATCTGTTGGAGTTTCTTTCCGAGTTGCGCACTAACCCAGACTTTCTTGCTACCCGTATCACCAGTCTTTCGCAGCAGGAGCTGGCCTCGTTGACCACCTTCCGCCAGGCCCTGGATCCTATAGATTCCGTCATGGCGTTACAGGCCAGGGGCAAACCCGTCCCCAGTTCCCAGAAGTCTCAGGTTTTGTCTGGCTCCACAGCAGTAGAACGTCTACTGTCTTTTCAACGCCATGATCCCCTTTCCGCTCTCATCTACACCATCTTTGCCAACTCTTCTGGCCCGGACTCTACCGAGGATCTCCGCCGGACGGATATTTGGTCCACAACCTGTGCCAGGCTCATCACTGAGGGGAAGCCAGGCAGTGACAAGTTCATCAAGAGCGTCCTGGATGCCTGGGCCGGGATGCGGGAATGGCCAGGAAAGACCAATCTGGAACTCTACCTCATGGAGGTCCTACAGGATGGCCAATTCCTTCTTGAGAAGACTGAGGACGCATCCAGGCAAAGAGGCCAGCCCGAGGCTCGGAACACCAAGGATACGATTGCCGCGGATGAGTTCTACGATCGATCTGTCCTGAGGTTGTTCGAAGTCATCGATGATGAGCCAAGCGCCGGAGGCATTCCTGAAGGCATTCTAGAGATAGGTACGGCAATCCTGAAGAAACTTGAGGACTCACGGAAGCATCGCACTGCCGCACAAACCTTTATCGTCTCGAGATGGTTCTTTTCGACGTATCTTCTCAACGCTATAATTCACCCAGAAGTAAGGTCTCCTTCATATCTCGCAGGAGAAGTTTTACTTACCAGATACAGAGCCAAGGCATCATGACAGGTCACCACATCACGGAACATGCGCGGCAAAAGATCCTGAAGGAGATTGCCATCCGGGCGCAGAAGCAGGTCCTGGACATGACCTACAATTGGTAGGACCCTTACCGTTTTTCTCTTAGAACCAAGGCGCATCATGCTCATGATTAAATTTAGGAAACAAGCCGTCCCCATCCTACCAGAAATCCGCCACCACATCGACAACATCATGAACAGGTTCAAGACTCGTGGTCCCCACAAGCCCGTTCTTCTTCCTGCCAAGGCAATCACTTCTCCTCGTGAGACTGTAGAGGTTCAGCCCTTTGTTGTCATCTGTCCCTCCGATATTGTCACCATTGTCAACAGCCTGTACCCTGAGAGACGACCATCGTCTAGTCACACCGAAGATGGCCACCACCGCGGCCTAGCGTCCGGGGCTTCATCTATCTCTGGTGTTTCCTTACCTTTCCGCAACTCATCGCTTGGAGATGCGAGCTCCATCTTGAGCCAAAGCGCAGCATCCTCCATGACCAGTGATACCACTTCAAGGGAGCCGCTTCTCGAGCCACATCTTGGACCTGTCGATAGCCACCATCCTCTTGCTACAGGTAATGGCTATCCGGAGAACGAGCACAAGGTGGAGCCCACTGAGGAATACGGCCATAAGATCAGGATGACTTGCTCGGAACTGACCCGAATTCTTAACGCCACGGGCTCTGGTCACCCGTGTGCTGAGAAGTGGGCCGTACTCTACGTTTCCTCGGATGGCAAGGAGCTCAGGACTCGCATGCGCAAAGACACCGAGACTGATGACGAGCCTGACGAGGATTCTACCGAGAGCGAAAGCGAGGATGAAGGCCTCGGCGACAGGATGGAGCTGGAGAACGATTACCATGCAATCAAGATGGCCATCATCAAGCTGGTCGAAGAGTACGAGATCCCGAAGGAGCTCGCTCCTGAGAGTGAGTCCAAGGGATTCAGCAACCGGGCGTCCGCTCTTCGCCGTGAGGCACGGCCGTCTGGCCCCAACAGGGCATCGTCAGCGCCCCTTGGTGACAAGAACCCGTATCACAGCACCAGCCAAAGCCAGCTGTCGACCATGTTTGCCAACCAGAGAGGGACTCCTCCATCACGGATGAGGCTATCTCACGGTCGGAACAACTCGAACGCGGATCTCAAGGATCCCGCAAGCGAGAAACCTTCGGTCCTCGTCACGATGCTCGAGGCTGCCATGAACCAATGTCAAGCCCGCTCGGATTTCGTCAACGCGCATCTTTACTTCAAGACACTTCAGCAGCTGCGGAAGATCCAATCTGCGTCTCTCACACGCAATGGGTACGCTGCACTGCTGAATTACTTTGGCCGAGGCCCACGGGAGTCGGTCGCCAAGTCAAGTAGTGCCATTGAGGAGTTCGAGGCCTGGTTTGTGTGGCTAAAGCAGTCCCAGGAAAGGCATGATGAGGCCATCGAGGACATGATGAATGGCATGAAGTCCCTGAGAGACAAGATGTGGTACATCACTGATGTGCGCAATTCAGCTGGCTATGAGGAAGCCAAGAATGTTGCGCTGGCATTGAAGATCATGGGTCAGCCGACCAAAACCCTGGATGGCAAGCCAATCCAGACCCACCGCCCACGCAATCCCTCCAAGGTCGCCAACAATTTCCTCTTGAAGACTGAAGCGCAGGTTCTCGACCTAATGGCCGCCCCGTCTGACCATGGTGGGCCCAATAAGCTGGCTGACGAACAGTCAGACATGACGCTGCGCTGGCTCAAGCAGTATGCAATTGAGAGTTCGTTCTGCAAAGGTGAGGAGCGGATACATCGCTTCTGTCTGGAGATCGACAAGTGCGTCAACAAGCTCGTCGGCGATGGCATTCTCGATGGACCTGTCCTTTGGTCCAGCGAGCTGTACCGTCGGGACAAGGAGGTTCTAGACACTGGTCGCCAGAAAGGTGATTTGTACCTGACTGGCGTCGGCACTCTGAGCATTGCCGGTGACGAAGAGTATGAGTCGCACCCAGGCAAGTCGAGTCTACGCAGCCTCGACTTTGCGCAACGTGCGAGCAACAGCAGCTTGCGCTCTGTGCATCGCAACGGCTCTCAACAGAGCTTTGATTCCGGTAAGTGGAGCGGATCGAGGCCTCTCGATCTTATGGACTCCCAGGACTACTTTGGCGGCTCCAGCCCGGTCCTGTCCATTGATTCCTCCAATACGTTTTGGTCGCCTTTCCAGACTCAGGCTGCGACGTCGCCCACGAGCGCAACCAGCATTCGTCCAGGTTCGTCCCGCGGCACGGTTATGCTGAAGCAGTCGGCGACCGTGAACGAGGACAAGCGTCGGTTCCTGCTGGACCTGAAACAGACTTTGACAGGCTTAATCCTCAGCGATCTGGGGGCCATTGTTTTCAGCAACGGTAGTGAGACAGATTCATGGTTCTCCGGTGAACTTGGCGAGGAGTGCCTCGTCCGCAAGGAGGAAGAAGAGAAGCGTCGCAAGCGCGCTGCCCGTAAGAAGAGCATGAGGAACCTCCGAAGCGCAGCGAAGGAGCAGCGTGGTGGTCCCGGCTCAGAAAACCAGTCCTCTACCGAGCACTCCAGCTCAGGTACTGATGCCACTGCCCGTTCGGCAGGCATTTCCGCCAAGAAGGCCGGCCTTCTCGAGTTTCCCTTCAACTCTGCTTTCCGTCGCCTTTTGCACAAGTTCGCCACTCACCCTAACCCTTTCTCGAAGCTTCATGCGCTGTATGAGCTTGAGTTGTTGATCATCGCCTCGCTCAGCAGCCGCACCGGCCGACACTACAGCCGCAGAGAGACGCTGCCCACGGTGCCGCAGTCCCCGACTCTGGGATCGGTGCCTGAGTTCAGCTCTCGTGAGGCTACCGCTAATCACGTTCAGGCTCAGAACTTGGAAGAAGCCATTGCCAATTGCGAAGGTAGACGCTCGCACTCCATGATGAACGGCCAAGAGGCTTCGGCTGCGCCATCTTTCCGCAACGGTGCTCGTTCACCAACCGGGCCACCCAGCACCGACATGATAGTCGATGTGCTCACCGGGTTGTTCCGTGACGCCAACATCCGACCCAAGACGCTCTTCCGCGACCTGCAGTACATCGCATCTTTTGTGCCTGCACAGATGCTCGACAAGACTGCGCGCGGCAAGGCGTTCTGGGATGCTGGGCTCGCCGCGCTTGGTCTCAAGCAAGATATCTGCCGTATTATGGTGGAGATTGCGGACGACATCGTGGCGCTGAACACGCAGAATCGATCTGCGGCCCTGCAGCACGCTGCCAACAGCAGCAGCGGCGCCTCGGAGAAGGCTGGCATCACGAACGCCGCGGTCGCCCCGTCTCCGGACGACCCGCTGAACAAGTTCACCATGGAGGATGCAGCGCGCATGCTCATCATCACTGCCAAGGAGGGCGATGCGGTGGCCGAGCGTGAACTCGCCATCTTCTACCTGACGCATCCCGACCTGCTGCCACGCACGACGCTGCCTTTGACCAAGCCCACCGAGGTGTTCAAGGCGGAGCTGCTTCAGCGTGATCGCAAGCGGGAAGATCCTGCCCGTAGCGACCCCATCACCATGTGCGTTGCGCAGCACTGGATGGAGATGTCGAAGCGTGGCGGCGATCAGTTGGCTACCAAGTACCTCCGAGCTCGCGACGAGATGGAGAGGATCCCATAGATTCCTCATTTCCGGCCCCCCTGCAACATGATGCTTCTCTCCCACGCATAGCGACGGATCGCATGTTTTCATCTTTGGAATACACCATTTATTCGCACATATACCAACCAACCAACAACAACCACCTTACATTCGACCTCTTCTCCATATTCGCACCATCTCATCAACACCCACCGCACACTCCTCACACAGCAACAGACCGCACTCAACCCCTGGTAGCAGAGCCGCTTGTATATGTTCGCTTTAGACGCATTACGTTTTCTGGGTAAAACGGGATAGGAAAATTCAAGGTGATGACGATGACGAATCCTTTTGGGGAAAAGGCTTTATTTATCTTTCGTCCCCCAAGGCAAAGGGGGAACCGGTCGATGATGAAACTCGCCGGATAGCGATTGGGGCTGCGCGTGTTTGGGGCCATACATTTGCTAATGCTCGTCCAGAAAGAGTGTTGAAAGAGCTGGGTTTCTTTTCAACCCCCAGCAAGCAAAGCAAAGTCACATGGCGCGCAGCGTCTTTGCAAACTTTTATGCAGTGTTACGAGTCTTCTTGGTTAGGATGACAGAGACAGGGAGTGAAAACACTTCCCTGGGGTCTTTTCTACATTCTTTGCGTGGTCGCATAGGAATTTTCCGACCAGCAAAGTAGCTCTTTATCGATTTTTAACAGCTATATACCTATTCCGTACAGTACGTAGTTTGCAATAGTAGTTCATCTTGAATAGTGTGTGCTCCTTTGGTGTCGTTTTCTGAACAAGCTCCTTCGCTGCGTCTCTGCTCTTGAAGGCTTGTTGCCTTTGAGCACTCAATTCCCCCCATGGCTGAGCCGACGAGTCTGAAGCCGGCTACACAAAGGTGAGAATTTTGTTGTTGGGAGTCTGCCGGTTTTTGTCACACGGGATTATCAGCGCCAACACTGAGGGCTTGAAGGCCTCAGAAGACCCACAAGACTTCATGAATTAGTGTTTTCATATATCATGCCGTGGCCATGATATCTATCTTAGTATACACCTTTTTACCTCAATGCCGACGACTTCGGGATCAATGTCACGTGACCAGTCGACTTCACAACACCCCAGTTGGTATGACCCAGAGCCTTACCGTCCCCACAACCCAAAAAAAAAAAAGTCCACATTTCCACAACCCCCTTGACTCAGCAACAGGAACGAGTTTGCTACAGACCTCTAAGACTCTTGGCCTTTCTCTCATACCAGGCACGCGGCGCCCGTTCCGTGGCCGATTTGGAAAGAAAAATTTTCGTTTTGGTCAAAAAAATAAAAAATTATCCAGGTCAACGCAAATCTTCCGGTTTAAAAAAAGAAGAGAAGGAAAAAAAGAGAAAAAAAGACATACACATATACACTCCACCTCCATCAAACCTTTAAAAAAAAAAAAAAAAAGAAAGGCCAAAAGAAACATGGGCCCCTCCGAACCCCTCCCCCTCCCCCCAAACTTCGCGGGCGACGCCGACGGTTATGTCGAAGCGCTGCTGCACTTCGGCACGACGTCGACGGCGCTGCGCACGCTGTGCGGCGGTGTGCACATCCTCGACTTCTTCACGCGCGAGCCGGACCTGTACGCGCTCGTGCTGCCGGCGGACTGGCGGGCGTGGTTCGCGCGCGACGACGTCGACGTCATGGGCGTGCTGGACCTGCTGATGCGGATGGATTTGTCGGTTTTCGACGACGAGAGTGCCACGGGGGATCCGGGGTGGGGTGAGAGGCCGCCCGCGTCGCTGCTGGCGTTTGTGAGGGAGGTGCGTGGGTTGTTGCTTAGGCGGGAGTGGGAGCCCGCGGCTGAGACGAAGAGTGTGAGGGGGAAGGGGGGGAAGGTGACGGGGTTGCCGAGGCATATTGCGCTTGGGATGAATGTTAAGAAGCAGCATGAGGTGCAGCATTTCGCGGCGTTTGTGGACCGGTTGACGGAGGATATTCAGAGGGAGAGGGGCGATGAGGCGGCCATCTCGCACATTGCGGATTTTGGGTCCGGGCAGAATTATTTGGGGAGGGCGTTGGCGAGTGAGCCGTATGGGAAGAACATCATTGGTATTGAGAGCCGAAAGAATAACATTGAGGGCGCGAAGGGGATCGATGTGTTGGCGGGGTTGGCGCCGAAGAAGGTGGTGTTGAGGAATAAGAAGGAATGGAGAAAAGAGAAGGAGAGGGATGGGGGTCCGGTCAAGAAGGGAAGGGGGAAGAAGCAGGAGGAGTGCGAAGACTGCGGAGATGGGCCAGAGGAGACGAATGCCGCTGAGACACCGGAACAGGTCGAAGAGGAGACGACGGCAGCTGCTCAACCTGAAGAAAAAGATCAGAAGCAAGAAGACGCCTTCGCAGGGTTCGCGCCAGAGGGAACTGCAGACTTCGTGCGGGAAGTCGAAAAGGAGACGTTCAACGGCATACCGAAGGGGTCGAAGAAGGCCAAGCTTCACCTGCTGGAGGAGGGCAACGGCAGCATCCAATACGTCGAGCACCGACTCGAGGACGGCAACCTCGCGCACGTAATCCAGGAGATCGTGGACCCGTCCAAGGTCGGATCAGAGCAGCAGAGCAGCACCTCAGCCAAAGAAGACGTCAACCAGCCCTTCGTCACGACGACGCCGGCCGTGACGGCGAGCACGCGGGCGCAGGACCCGAACCTCATGGTCATCTCGCTGCACTCGTGCGGCAACCTGGTGCACCACGGGCTGCGCTCGCTGTCGCTCAACCCGGCCGTCAAGGCCGTGGCCATGATCGGCTGCTGCTACAACCTGATGACGGAGCGCCTGGGCCCGCCCTCGTACAAGCTGCCGCAGCTGCGGCCCAACCACCCGCGCCTCGAGGCCACGGCCAACGCCTTCGACCCCCACGGCTTCCCCATGTCCGACCGCTACGCCACCTACCCCGTGCCAGGCACTGACGATGTCGGCGTGCGCCTCAACATCACGGCGCGCATGATGGCCGTGCAGGCGCCGCAGAACTGGGGGCCCGTCGACAGCGAGGCCTTCTTCACCCGCCACTTCTTCCGCGCCCTGCTGCAGCGCGTCTTCCTCGACCGCGGCGTCGTCGAGCCGCCGCCGAGCAACTCCAACCGCCTCATGGAGAACGGCCGCACCGTCAGCGGCTCCGTCAGCCCCGCCGGCTGCAGCAGCGGCGGCGAGCCCATCGTCATCGGCTCGCTGAAGAAGAGCTGCTACAAGGACTTCGTCGCCTACGTGCGCGGCGCCCTGGCGAAGATAGAGGGCAACCCTGACCAGCCCGACCGCGCCGAGCAGGTGCGCGAGAAGATGAAGGGTATTACCGACGAGGAGATCGCCCGCTACGAGGTTGCGTACCGCGCGCGGAAGAAGGAGCTGGCCGTCGTGTGGAGCTTGATGGCCTTCGCAGCCGGCGTGATTGAGGCTATGATCGTGGTGGATAGGTGGTTGTGGTTGAAGGAGCAGCCAGACATCGAGAGGGCGTGGGTGGAGCCCGTGTTTGACTATGCGTTGAGTCCGAGGAACTTGGTTGTTGTTGGTCTGAAGAAGTAGACAGAGGATGGAGAAAAGTTTGGCATAGACAGGCACACACGATTAGACGGCTACCGCGCTGGGGAGCAATGGCACACACAGGAATCTATACCCAACAAGCATCTTCACTTCCTATCCAAGTCAAGTGGCTTAGCTGGCCTCTTCTGAAGCTTCCAGAGACCGAGTCCTCTGTTCGATTCCTGCAAGACCCAGCGCTGATGCTCAGTGAACAGTTACCTGCATTATGCGAAACTCAATCCACAACCACTTCGAGAAGACCCTACGTCACCTGACCGAGCATTCTCCCGCAAACTGCCGATGAGCGACAACCATCTCTCCCGGTCGGTACCCCGGCACTATCACTCGATAGCTGCCCATGGTTCTTTACTCCCTCAAAAGTACACAGAGATTCCCCTTTACTCCTCTCTACCGTATGCTGTAATACACGTAAGTAAATCATCTCATTACTCGGTCTCTGGAAGCTTTCTTTTTTTTTTTAACGTGCTACCTAATGTCCGAGCACCGATTCTTTTATGCTAAGAGTAGAGAGGTGATTTCTGCTTATAATACTACTATTTCTTAGCGTAGAGGATTCTTCTTACTATTTATTTTCCTAAATGTGTAGATCTATTCTCAGATCCCAATTTCCCATCAACACCCTACACCTACTTAAAAGTAGATAGGATCCTCCACCTTCAGCGCCCCAACAGCCACAGCTGCAATTCAAACAGCCGTCAGTCCAAACTAAATAGCAAAGACCACCACCAACAGTTCCGAAAGGCACCACCACCAAGCGTCCAACCCCCTCCACTCGACAAAACTCATCATCATCACCCCCAAAGCGAATCCTGACTCTTCTTCCCACCCGCCTTGGGCGGCGTCGTAACCGTGTAGCTCCACGCTTCGTCG
This sequence comes from Lasiodiplodia citricola, assembly GCA_023089105.1. NCBI lineage: Eukaryota > Fungi > Ascomycota > Dothideomycetes > Botryosphaeriales > Botryosphaeriaceae > Lasiodiplodia > Lasiodiplodia citricola. The sequence goes on along the minus strand of JAJNLL010000061.1, from coordinate 159,375 downwards.
CCGTCGACGAACAGCCTGTACTGCAGCATGCTCTGCTCGCTCGTCTTCGGGCTGGTGATCTCGATGGCGCCGAACTTGGAGTTGCCGTCCGGGATATATCTGCGCAGCAGGCACGTGTGTCAGCAAAACGATCACTGTCTTCAGATTCCGCCTCCGCCGCCGCGCTTCGAGAGCGAAAAAGAAAAAAAAAGAAAAAACTCACTTCAAACAAACATCCTCCCCATCCCCAACATCCTCATACGTCCTGACAGGCAAATAAAACATGCTCAACGGGCTAGTACTAAACTCATGCACCGTCGCGCTCTGAGGCCACTTTCCATCCTCAGGCGGCGGGAAGGCCGTGGCAGCGAACTCGTGTCTATCACCACTAAGCACGACGAAGCCGACACCTCCCTCAGCACCGACGTCCCACATAGCCTCGAGCAGGCGCTGGCGTTCGGCGAGGTAGCCGCCCCAAGTGTCGAGCTTGGAGGGGCCATGGCGCCAGTTCTTGGTGAAGGGGATGCTGGAGACGACGACCTTCCAGCGCACGCCAGGCTTGGCGGGGGGCTGCCTGATCCACGCGAGCAGGTCGTCGAGCTGGTGCTGGCCCAGCATGCTCTTGGTCGGGTCCCACGGGTCCTTTGCGCGCTCTGGGTCGCGGTAGCGGCGCGTGTCCATCAGAAAGAAGCTGGCCGGGCCCTGGGTGAAGGCGAAGTAGGTGTCATCGGCCGATCGCACGGGCGGCGGGTTGACGGCGACCTGGTAGTGGCGCCACGGCTCGTAGGCGGCCTGGAAGACGCCCGTCACGTTGCGGTCCCAGTCGTTCTCGATCTCGTGGTCGTCGAGCACGTGGATCCACGGCAGCTTGGCCGAGACGGAGGGCCACTCGGGCGCCGAGTAGACCTGGCGGTACTCGCGGCGGTAGTCCTCCTTGGCGGCGCCGTGGCGGATCGGCACGTCGATGTAGATGAAGTCGCCCAGGAAGAGCATGAAGTGGGCGCTCAGCGCGTCGATCCACTTGGCCAGGTGCTCGAAGCCCGGGATCGAGAGCGGGTGCTGGAACGGGTTGTAGGGCACGCGCGGCTTGATGCAGCTGGAGTGGAGGAACGTGTATTTGCCGTGGTTGGCTTCCCGGGCCGAGATCTTGCCAGCCGGTGGTGCCGTCACGAAATAGCCCGTGTGGTTGTTCGACACGGCCCATTGGTACTTGGTGTCCGGCCTGAGCTGTGCGATCTCCACGGCCGCCGTGTAGTCCGTCTCCTCGGACAGCCACTCGATGGTCGAGGCATGTTTCCATGCGGTATCGTGTGGGCGGTGTCCAGAGTCCAGGCTCAATGGCGGGTCGGCAAAGCGGTAGGATACAGAGATGGGCAGCTTGGCCAGGCTCGGCTCACGCACCAGGAGCTTTGCCGACTTGTCCGACACGTAGCCAACGCGTGCAAAGGAAAGATCATACTGGGGGTAGAGTACCGGGGCGCGGTAGATCAGATCCAGCATCATGCCCATCATGACGACGTTGATGGCAAAGGTGACCCAGCTCCATAGGGCAGATGAGGGGCTCGGGCAGCCGGTCAGGAGAGTCTGCAAGATGCGAGGATCCTTCTCCTCGACAGTGACAGTCTCCTCAACATCCAATTCCTCGACGACCCCGGCCTGGGGGCTTCCGGCAACGTCTGGAGTATCATCTCCTTGGGCAACCGTCTCCTTGGTTATTATGTCGATCTCATCTGACACGACCTGGTAGGGCGAGGTGGACCAGAAGCTCGCGAGGAACGAGGGGACGTAGACGGCAGTGAGAGCGGTGGCAAGCGGGGGTACGATCTGGAGGAAGCGTCGTCAGCTGGGGCGAGCTGGGGGCGGCATTGGATTGTACAGACACTCGTGGGGATCTACTCGGACTCGAGGGTCAGCAGGATTGCGGGGTTTGCGATTCGACGGAGCTCACCCATCGCAGAAACACGTAGATAGAGAGACGCAGGAGGATCGAGGTTGCGGTGGTGATTTTGTCCGAGGTCGAGGCCATGCTGTCTTTTCACCAGAGCATGACCTTGGCTGGGATTCGAGGCCGGCAGGGCTGGTAAGGAGACTGCAGCCTCCCTCTCGTGCAGCTTCGCATGCTGCCGGCTTCCGCTGCTGGCCCGCGCACAGAGCTGACACACTGTGACGCCATCGTCACGAGTCAGTTGTGCTCGGTCGGTTTATCGTTGTCCCAGCTCCGCGACCCTTGCGGCTCTCGGGCCCTCTTCGACCGAAACCATGTACAGCACAATTGCATCAACATCCTGAAATCAACTTTTTATGAGATCGCACCGGACTGACTATCTAGCCGCCATTTTATGAACCTGAAACCCGGAAAACCCTTGCAAATACCCTCAAGCCCCATATCTCGCCATTTCTCTCCTAACTGTTGCTGACCTGGAAGCCGGTGCCGTCGGGGCGCGAGGTGAGCGAGATGCTGGTATCCGGGTACCAGAGGTCCAGCTCGGGGTGCAAGTGCGAGAAGCCACACATGGCGAAGACGCACTCGTCGTTGGCGAGCTCCTTGTTCGAATCGCCAACCCATCCGAAGTGACCGTCGCCGAACTTGGCCCACGCCACACCCGTGAGACGCTCATCCTGCGGGTCCTTGTACAGCGCCTCGGTGGCGTCGACGCGTCCAAGGAAGTGGGTCTTTGTGTTGTACTTGGTCTTGAGAAAGTTGTTGGCCGGGAAGTGCTCGACCGCCGCCGCATGGTACTCGACGACGCAACGCTTGTACGCCTGCCAGATCCACTGCCGGTCGAAGTGGGTGCTGAAGAAGGGAAGAAAGTCGACGAAAGCAGTGTCGCTGCTGAAGCCGCACCCGAAAACGACGTTGCCGCCGTCGATGATGAACTGCTTGATCTTGTCCATGATGATGCCACATGCCGGAATGTAGCGCTTGTCATCCGCCGCGCGAACCGTGAGGGCAGCATCAGCGACAATGATGGCCTGAGGCTTGTAGTTGTTGAGGTACTCTAGCGTCTCACCCGCAGTGAAGGCGCTATCGACTTGGGCATAGCTCTGAAGGAACCCTACCAGCCGGCGAGTGGAGCGCTGGAAGAAGTAGTCGTCGCCGGAATCAGCATCGTGCAGACGCAGGAAGAGAACTCTGGACTTCGCAGACTTAGTGTTGTTGTCAGCCTTGGAAGCGGTGCCCTTGTCGGTCTTGTTGTCGGGCGCAGACGGGCCATTCGGAGTGACCTTGTCCTTGAACGGAGCCATCTGCCAAGGAAGGGCGCCGCCGGTGAACTTGAAGACATGTTGGCGTTGCTCGATGCCATTCTCTGGGTTGCCATCCTTTGCCGACAGGCTCAGCTGATGCGCTAGCGTGAGGGTGCCGTCGTCGCCCATTTTCGCTTAGGTTTGGCAGTGTCCGGTGTGAGGTGGACGGTGGCGGGGGGGGGGAAAGGAAGAGTTACAAGTAGCTGGTCCGGGCCTGTGAATGGAATCTCTGCATGTGACTCGCCGGTGATTGGAGTGCTTCTTGCACCTTCCTTGCCTTTCTCGACCCAACGCGAATGAAGTCATCACTTCCTGCCTGTTTGAGCCAGCCTTTGAAACCGCATCCGAATCGCCTCGATCTTACGCCGGTAGTAGAAGCAGGTATCAAAGCTTGGATTTGAATTTTGAACCCGTACAGATACATCCAAACATTGCGTTCAACTGTCCGTGTAATTAGAGTGCAGTAAAGTTTAGCGATGGTGTAATAAGAGAACGATGTTTCGTGTCTGTTAACAATCTTGATGGCAGCCATAAGTAAACTTCTTCACTTTCAGTCGCCTGAGATTTCTCAGCTCACAAATGAAGATTTAGCTCACACACTTTCTAAGCGTTTCGCGTATCTTTGCACCGTACATACTTGGGCAATATCAGAAAGTAGACTGTGACGGTAGCAAGATTAGCATTTGGCTAGCGGCTTGGCTGACTGCGGAACGCATTTGACTTTGACAAGAAAATCAACAGATTCATGCTCAAGCCATGTCATCCCAATCATACCACTGCTGCCTACGCAATGTCTCTTTGTCGATATTGCTGAAGTAGCTTGAACTTGTGCATTTCTCAAGAATCATTTGTAACATCCAACACGGAATGTGGTCCGAACAATGGCCCAGTGGTTCGGAACATAGCGAGAGCCGCATGAATCGTACTTCGTTTACCATACATTGACTACCGACCCGTCAGACTGGGAGCGGCTCCGTCAAAAAGGTCGTCGGCGGAGCAATCGCCCCAAAGTGCAACACAACCCCAACGGCTCGGGCCGCACCTAATTGCTCTGCTCCGCAATTGCGCATTTCCACCCCCTCGGCAACGGGCAAAACGTTCTCTTAATTTTTCTCGCGGGAGCCGCGGCCCAATTGGGCTGGATCACGCCACCCCTTATCTCAGCCATGTGAGTCGCACCTCCGCAACTTCATTCTTCTACAGCGGCTCCGCCCTGCAGCTTGACCCCAATCTGGGGCTTGCGTTCATTGAGTTTGCGGTTCCGTCTCGGAGTTTGCTCTGGCGAAAGAACGAGATTCGACCGAACCATGGATCGAGGCCGCCGAACGGCGCCGCGATTCTCAAAACCGCCGCAATCATGGCTCCGTGCGGATCCGCAAAGGCGAGTGCAAGAGCACATGTGAAACGTTGATAACGATGTGCGGTCCCGCAGCGAAAGCTTGAGTCTGACTGATATGATGTGCAGCTGACGGATGGTCGTTTTTGGATACACGTTACACCCCCCAAAAACGGCCAGGGAATCCCCGACAACCGACCCCAGTATGGCCTGTACGGGGGATCGCCGCTTGTGCTTGGCCTTTGTGATGGACGGGAGACGGATTCGGACGCGATGCCCAGCGACGTTCTCCTCGCACCCGGTTAAATGCACACAACTGGCCCTTCTTTCCTCTATGAGGCGACATCGACAGGGCTGCCTCGCTTACAGCTGCATTATTGCCACCATTTACGAGCAGGTGTGGCTCTACCCATGACACGAACGCACGTCAGAAGTGCGTTGTTACACACAAGAGAACTTCTCTACTCTCTGCAAGACCATCCTCATACTGAGCTTGAGGATGTATACGAACATGATCTAGCGGTGTCACGTCGAGGGGCGGAGCCGATAATCCCTGACGAGCTGATATAGCGAAAGTCGTTGCCCTTATTCCACAAAGTGCCAGTTCTCATCGGCCCTATCGAGCGTCCAGTAGAGCCGCCCAATCGCAGGCACGGCTTGCAGGCTGCGGTACATCCATGCGTGCACCCGTGCCCGCAAAAGTCAACTTCGTTCTTCTAGCAAACGCCACCGGCGCGATTCAACGGCTCACTTACTCGTTCTCTGCGGATCCGCACGAAATGAGGCTGCCGAAGCGCCGTCATCGCGACGTTGTAACTGACACATCTCCCCGAGCCCAGGGTGAGTATACCCGTAGACGTGCGAAGTTGACGCACAACACAGCAAGGGGACAAAGCTGCTGTAGATCATCGTAATCCCAACGGCGCCTGAACGGTATCCATTGACCACCGGGGGAGTGGTTCAAGAGAGACAACTACCCTGACCTTCCCCTCACCAATACTCCACACTTTTAGGTCCATCATCAACACATATTCCAAAGAACTGGCAAATGAGCCTGCTCACCAGCCCAGCTATGACGGTTGGCCTCAAAGCACGGCATTCAAGACGTCCAGAAGCCATCGGCGGCCGTTTCACCCGGATCAACGATCCTGACGCAAGCCACTTTGCCCAGCCCCCCGGCTGCATGACTGCTGATGCCTGCATTGCCAACGCGGCACCGCCGGACAGGTCCCCAAACCACTCGGGAGTGTGTCATCAAGACGAAGACACTGCCAATCAACCCGGGCTGCTGATTGCTACGTCTTGAGAATACGTGCTTCCCGTGCGCATGATGATCAGGGGTGTTGTTTGCCCATACCAAACATTCATCCTCATACACGCTCGAGAAATCAGTCGAACCATCTTCCAAAACCCTTCAAATAATCGCCATTGTTTCAACTAGGCCGGTCAAACTGACATGCCATACGCCCGCTTCTTCGGGATCACCGAGATAATGGTATACCCGAGAGAGCTTCTTCTCCTGTTCCCTGCGTTCTTCGCCGGCGATCCGAAACCATGCTATCACGCAAAGATCAACCTAGTACGAGATAGCCAAATCCCATCATCATCGACCTTGCCATCAGCTTCCCCCTCCCCTCTTCATTCACCCTCGCAAGAAATTGCTCTCTTCCTCCGGGATGCCGATTTAAGGCCGACGACGGCTCCACGTTTCTCTCGCGGAGAAGACGATCCGAGACCGCTCTTGTTTGTAGCGCTCGGTCGCTTATTTCGGAACGACTGTCACAACTGTTACGGCCCGAGAAAAAAGATAGGGGATCCGCCAGGGCCCTTTTGTCTCGGATGGCTGTTTACAGGATCCTCCGGGCGAGCGGAAAAGGTGGGACCACACCGACATCGGCATACGAGGTGTTTATCGGTATCTTTGCGCTGGAGAGTTCGTATCGCACTGAGGCTTGGATCGAGGCGAGCGGTGAGCGTTTGGAGAAGTCAAACGTACATGGGACTGGTGTATGCGTGATTCTCTTAGGTTCCCTTTCGAAGCTGAAACTTTCAACATATTGCCAAGGTGGATTTCGACCTGATGGCAAAGACTTGGAAATGAATAGTCTAGCGCTTGTAGCGGTGGGCCTAATCTCATCTGCTCTCTAGGTACCCAGTCTACGAGGACAACAAAGATATCTCAGACGCACGCCCAAGTTGTCCAGAAATGTGATGATACAGACAAGATCCAACTGGTTTTAACGCCGGGTCGTAACTCGGTGATCAAACATGATGGTCACGGTCGATGGTTCAAACAACGTCAATGGACTTCAAAAGGTCGGTTCTCTCATATCAACATGAATTTGCCTCACGCTAAAGAAGCAACAACGCAGAAATATCTACACTTCACACAGCCAACCCCAAAACCAAAACTATATACAACGAAACGTCCTCGTCCTCGTCCTCGCCCCTAACCCGATCCACTCACTCATAATTCAAATTATCCAACCACATCGCCAGCGCCCCCGTCACATCCTCAAAGTCCCCATCCCCATTCGGAAAGTCCCTCGTATTAATCGTCAGGCCAACATCCAATCCATCCCACCTGCTATCCATGTACGTCCGCGCGCCCGACGTCGTGCCCGTCCTGTACCCGGACGCCCGCGGCCCCACGCCGTACGCCGCGTGGCGAGCAGCGAAGCTTGCCAGCGCCAGCGCGCTCGCCGCCAGCCCCGTCGCGCCCAGCGTCGCGTCTTTGACCTGGCCGTCGCCGCCGAAGACGTGCGCCACCGGCGCTGCCTTCAGGGGTTCGCGGGCAGATGGCCCGGTCGACTGCGACTCCTGCACGACGTTGTCGGCGGCGTGCGCGGCGGGGTCCGTCGGCCAGCGGATGACGCTGGCGGTTAGGTTGTCGGGCTGGAGGATGCGCGAGGAGAGGTAGGTCCAGTAGGGGAGGGCGGTGACGCGCTCGACGAGGTGGGAGAGGAGCATGTAGTTGTAGTTGCCGTACTCGTAGTCCTCGCCCGGGGTGTAGTCGAGGGGCTGCGTGTGGTACATGTAGTCGATGACGTCGGTGAGGGTGGCGGCGCGGGAGCCGTTGGTCTGCGCGAGCGCGATGTCGCGCATCATGTAGGCTGGGTCGCCTGAGATGCTGCGCTTGAAGCCGGCTGTGTGGTCGAGGAGCTGTTGGACGGTGATGTCGTCGGAGCGGGGGTCGAAAGGGTTGGTGTAGTTGAGGAGCGGGTAGGCCTTGGTGTCGGGGGTCAGTTGGCCGGCGTCGTAGAGGGATTGGATCGCCGCGGCGCAGAAGGCCTTGCTGTTGCTGGCGAGCAGGAAGGTGTCGTTGACGCGCGTGGTGACCCGTTCTGGCTCGCTCCAGGTGTAGGCTTTGTTCAGGAGCGCGCTGCCGTTGCGCGCGATGGCGAGCTGGACTTGTCGAACGCCCGCCTTCGTCATGAAGTCGCGGATGATGCTCGCGGCTTTGGCGTCGGCGGCTGCGTTGTCGGCGAAGCCGGTGGGAGAGGGCCCGGCGACGCGCCAGGTCCGCTTGGAGGGAACGTCCTGCGTGGCGAAGATGGCGGCGTATCTTGCCTCCTCGCCTGTGCCGCCGCCAGCGAGGTGGACGGGATACTTGCCGGATGCCTTTTGCTTCTCAATCTCGGCATCGAGATCGGAGGCGGTCAGATCGTATTGGAGGTCCCACGAGCCGATGCTTGTATCGGTCCACAGGCTGGTATAGCTCCCATCATCGGCGATGGAGAGCGACGTGGGACGCCAGTACGGCTTGCTGGTCTCCGTGTCCACGACATCCTGAAAGCTTTCCACGGGGCTGTTTGATCTATAGGCAACCCACTTGTCGTAGTCCGGGTTGGCGTGCCAGATGGCGCAGAAGCGATAGTCCCCGGGAGTGCCGTATTGCTTAAACGACTTGAGACTCTGGCGCATTGCGTTTGCTCCTTGATCGTTTCCAGCAAACTGGTCCTGCGTCATGTTGCATTTCTGCGTCCATGTCGTGTTCCCCACCTCCATCACTCCAGAGTAAACGGCCGAGTCGCTGGGGCCGGTGACGGCGACAAGAGTCGGAACATAGCCCGTAGAGTGCTCATCGATCCAAGCCTGGAATGCCGAGGCGTTCACATTGTGAACTGCCGTGAATGCTGGACCATTGCGCTGAACCCATACGGCGGCGTATTGAGAATCCGAGGCACCTCCATACGAACTCAGGGAAATAATCCGATAACCTTTTGCGCTCAGGTCGTCGTAGTGAGCCTGGTGAATTTTACCATCCACTCCATGGTAGACTTCGACATCAGATCCCTCGCTCCGGTTTGAGAACCCATGTCCGGTAGTAGGAAAGGACGTGGCCGGTCCGAGAAGTCCGGCAAGAATCGAGAGGCTAAGTGGCCACGCTTGGCTCCACATGGTGACGATGTTAATATCAGCTCTTTTCGAGATCTATCGTTCCCTCTGCATGAATTCAGAGTCACCTCAAAAGCGCACGGTCCTTTCTCCTGCGCTGGAAACGAACGATAAAAACGATTGGCTGGCAGACGATTCCGCCGATGAAACAATTGGGGGAAAGAGTGCAGGCGGGCCGGATGCAGATATACAACTGAACTCCACCCCCTAAAAATAAAGACTCTTGGCTGCATGGTTTTGGATAGAAAGACGCTCGTATTCGTAGAGCCTCACGGTGTACTGTGTACATTTAGCCTGTCGGAGCTTAGTAGCTTTAAGCTGTCTCCGAGCGCAAGGACCAATTAGGCACGCCATATTTACGTTAGTGCAAGCCACACGCAACCGTTTAAACGAATGCACCGTCGCCTAATAGGCGCTCTTATTATGAAATAGGCGACACTTACCACTCACAACGTAGGCGTGGAAAAAGTTCCTGTTTCTGGCACTTCGAGATTCTCATCTGAGGGACTACAAAACCAGTTCAGAAATTCCAAGTCCCAAGTCTCAAACCAATCAAGATGCCGCTACAAACAAGGACGAAAATGGCAAGGGTGTTGAAAGAAGTGAAACGCAGCAATATCTTGGTGGAAGATCTAGAACTGGAGTATTGACGGAGAAAACAGCTATTTATCTGGTCATGTGCAATCATGATGAATTACAACTAAGGTCTACTCACTGACAATGGAAGCTTCTAAGAATCCTTTTGATGGTATCTAAGTGATTGCCGATCTAGCCTCTGGCATTACGTCTGATTGCTAAACTGTTTGCTGCCAGCATCGCTGCCAGCAATTTCAGCCGTCAAAAGCATGACCGCAAACGCCTACCGCTAGCATAAAAACGTTGGCTTCCAGGCTCTCACCAAGAGACACCACACTGATCCTACCCCTTACTGAACCGCAGTCACCCCTAGCAGGGGAACAGAAAGACGTCGGTTGATGTTTGAAAAAACCGCAGCGAATCCAACTTCTGATCCCTCAGCGACGCCCACTTCGACCACAGACCCCTGGAACTCTATTACCCTCGGTGTTACAACCACTTTCGGAGTATTCATAGCCTGCTGCATCCTCGCGGCTTTCATCAAGTGCTGCGAGTCTATCATAAAGATGAACCGGAAGTCTCGCAACCAAGACGACAGGAGGCCTGATGAGGGCGACGGCCGTGGTAGAACTTCTTGGCCAAGGCGCTCCTCAAACTCGTCCATCTTGCCGACGACGCACCGCCCTACGAATGAAGGAAACGATGAAGACGAGTTAAATAGGTGGGTGCGCGGAACCGGAAATACACGCCTGGATGCGGATCTACGGATAAACCTGCTCGAGCAGAAGATTGAAGAGCTCCACTACGCCATCAATAAAGTCCAGGATGATCACGACAAGCTCGCTTCCGTCATAGAGGAGATCGCCTGCGAGATTTTGTCCGAGGTGGCAACAATGGGTAACTCTAGCACTGAAACGAGCTCCCAGTACTTCAGCTGCAAGTCAAACATGCAGGACAGTGACGATGAATTTCTGAAGTCTGGGGCGATCAGCGAGTTGCCAGGCACAGAAGAATTGTTGGGAAGAGAAACTCCATCCGACCAACTCGACGTCTACCCCATTCCCAACCGACCTTTCCGTACTATAGGGAGACGCACAACACCGCCGCCCATCCCAGCCAAGTCCTCGAAGCGGTTCGTTCCACTTTCACCTGAAAACCCATTCCTGGATACTCCAGGACAGGGTAGGACGCCTCATCAATTCACTTCCGAATTCGGAAAAGGTAGTAGCCGTCCCACCTCTCCCATCCCGTACATCCCGCCACCACGCCCTCCTCCGCATGGCTCGCTAGCCCCGGCTCCAAACCTGAACTCCAATCAGCCCATCAGCGCGTGCGCGTACTTCGCACCAGTAGAGAAGAAGGGGCCCTCCGCACCGCGCCAACAGGAGACAAATGACCGTCGCGACGGCTGTGCCCAGACCGGCTCTTCCACCAGCGGCGCCTTCTACCGCCACGGCGGTGAAGACAGAGAGGTTCGATATCGACGGCCGACCGGCTGGCAGGGTAGCAGCAGCAGTGCAAATGACGAACGACGACCCGGCGGCGACGATGCGGAACGGGGGCGCCTGCCGCACGGCCGGCGTGTCGGACCCGGCGGATTCGGGACCGGTGACGAGGCTTTGGACGCCTTGGAGTGGGACTATTCTCCAGCGCGCGGCTGGACTGCGAGACAGCCTTTCTCGTGGAGCGGCGCCGATTTCGCGGGTGTCGACGTCAATTGGCCCACACCGGCGCAGAGGCAGGGGGCTCGTTTCGATGGGAGGCATTGGAGGCCGGCTCAGGTCGATTGCGGCTCTTCAAGTTCCAGTAGTGAGGATTCGGCCAGCGATGGCAGTGGGGAGACCAAAATCAGTGATGAGACGGTCCGGCCGGTGCGCTCTGGGGAGACTGAGCGAGGGGGAGATGAAAGAGCGCTGCGTGGGCGGAGGGAATCCCCCGAAACACGTCGTCTGACAACTCATCACTATCGTGTCGTGGTGCCTGAGTCTTATATCCCTTCTACCAGCCGCGATGACAACCGAGAAAACACACACCCACAGCCAGGTCTGGCCCAATACAGTTCTCTGCATGAGCAACAACACTTATTGGTCGCCTCTCACGAAGTACTGGGGCTCGCCGCACTCATTTTGCTGAATTTCGATGAACATGATGGGTTCCCTCGTGGCGTAAATCCCGTCGTTCGACACAGGCAGGGAACCGTCCTGTGGACGCGATTTTTGTGGCAGCCAGCCCCCCATCGTCAAGAGCTGATGTGGATGCACAGACGACAAATCGAAGACAATATTGTCTGGTATATCCAGAACTATTGCAACACAGGTGACAGGGCGCTCAACGTCGATCTCCCTACCTGCCGACACCAGGCTCGTGCCATCGTCTCCGCGCTCTTTAGGAGGGCTAGGCAATCACCAAGAGGTCGGGTGACATTGCACGACCTGTGGCGGTCGTACCAGCGCCGTTTTGTTATGCTATCGCATTAGGCCCGAGACAGTGAGCCGTTCATGAGAGAGCTCGATCGCGTGCGGGTGAACGCGTGCCCGTGAACAAATTTTCTGCCGGCCTTCAGTGTTTTCCCTTCTTCCGAGTACAATAGGGCCAGCAACTGGTACAAGGACTGGTTGGTGCGTGTGAGGGTAGCAAGGACGGACCGAGATTTGCGGAGCAGAGAAGAGAGAATCCTTGCAGCGGCGGAGCCAGACGAAATCTTGAGCGTGAGCAGAAGCCACCAAATATAGGCGGCGAAAGAGAAATCGAGGACAATCGGAGGTGCTGGGTGAGCGGAGGGAGAAATGCAGACGCACTTTGCGAGACTGAAACGTCAGTGCCCGGAATTCCGTACATCGACGCTGGGTTTCAAACGCAGGTAAACGGTCACTGCGGAGCTCCGATTAGTAGCACATCTGGTAATAGATGCTATTCATGTCCAATATCAGAATTAAATTTATCAAGGTTCGAGAACTGAAGTACATACGTGCCTGACCCCAATATTTCGAGAGACTCTTCGTATGTTGCATATTCTAGCCAGAGTGACCAATTGAATGCGACGTACTTCATTTTCTTCGCTGAAAAATAGTAAAGAGGGTGGATACCGCACTTACTAGCAAATTGTGGTAGGTAGAGCGCGAGTACTCATCAGTGATGTCATGGGAGCGGATAGTTTGTCGGGCCATTCTTTTCTTCGTATCACCAACCTATCAACTTTTCACCACTCCGTTCTATGGTCCGGAAATTTCCGCTTGGTGTTTGGAAAGTAGCACATCTGCGTTTTTGTGATGATTCCCACGTTTTTGATGTCGAATTTTCCGCCCTCTGAGCGTATTAATCCAAGGACCTTTCGGCTTTTTCTCACCTAGTGCCAACCGAGAACTAATATACTCATTTCCGTTCTGATTCACGGTAGACAGAAGTTTCAGTGTGGTTTGCCTCTCTCGGCAGACTAGCCTCGTTCCCGCAATGGGCCACATGCGAGGTCATGAGGTCTGCAACCACACGAGAGCAGCTTGCCGGCTGCGCACACTTCCCCTGATCATGAGACATCATGAGAGCTTCATGTCTACAGCGAGCCATCTCTCAAGTTTGTGCGCGAGATATCTGAATTCGTGAGCCCTCTGCTCATCACTTGAACATGGTAGGCGTGGGGGCAGAAGATTGACCAGTCTAATGCAGCAGGGATTAGCAGCATGGGAACGCCTCTTTTTCTCTCATCTGTTTCTCAGAGCCAATGCATACAAAAGCTCTGAGGGAGGCCCCACCGGTCATTATGAGTAAAATATGAAATGTTCAAGGCAGTAAAGCGCTGACGAATGGTCTCGTGTTGGCAAATCCAGGACAGATTCCGAAGGCCTGGAATTGGCAGAAAGACTCGGAGTACAGGAGTTCGTCATAAAGTGAGTGGCATGTGCAAGACATTGGTGCCTGGAATTGGAAGCGACGGAAGTGTGCGGATGGCCAGCCAATGGCTGTCACAGCCAGAGCAGTCGTGCAATGGTAGAAGCAAACAACATGGCGCGCTGCGGTGACACAGACGAGCATGTGTCGAGCTTCAGTAGGCTGGCTTCCGCCGATGATGCCCGGTTGGGCAGGCGGTGCGTCCGATGATGGTAGGCACCAGTCGGGTAGTCGCGACGAGGCATTCTGTCCCACCGCCCGCCCGCCATAACAACCGCTCTTCCTCCTCCGCTCTTCCAGCTCTCTTCCTCAGCGTCGATTCTGTTATGTGCTGGCCCTTTACTGAGTACATCATCGAAGACCCTCCCAAGCCCAAGAAAAAGAAGCACCGAGGCATGGCATACTTGGACCGCTGGTCCGCGTGGAAATGGTCGGTGAGTCAAGCCCGCTCCTCCCCGTCGCTGCTCGTCGCTTCCTCATTCGGACCCTGCACCTGATAATTGCATGCGCCAATTGCCTTCCCTCCATCTCCCCCTCTTCCTATCAACTCAAACTCCACGTCACTGTCGCACTCCACATTGCAACAATGAACCCCGTCGGCTACGTCAACGACTACGAGCAGTGGGCCCAGGACGCCAACCGTGGCCAGACCATGCGTCTGGCTTCGGCTGCTGCTGCTGCTGCTGCTACTGCTACCGCCGCTGCCGCTGCTGCACCCAAGCCTGCGCCTGAGGCTGTTGAGGCTGCTCAAGCTCAGCAACTGAGTGGTACACAGGTTGACAGTGACCGCGACCGCTACCACACCTACTATTACCGCCCCCGCTCCGACTCCTCCATCAACAGTAGCTACTACTACGCGGTACTTTTTCACTTTGCTTTGCGTCGCGTCGTTTATCAGCCCGAGTGCATTCCACTAACGATCTCTCACAGTGGCCTCGCAACTACGGCTTCTACTATGGTGGTCCGGGCTACCACAACACCCCCTACAGCCACGAGCACAATTGGTACGGCCGTACTGCGAGCGAAGTCTATCAGGACAATGTGGCGTACGTTACGCATCGCCGTGGCCTGGGCCCCCGTCGTGGTGACCAGGAGATGGTCCCGCGCGATCCGCGCGATGACCAGATGTTCTACGTGAGGGAACTTGATGGTCAATGGACTCTGCGCTCCTTCGCTACCATCGAGAACGATCTTCGTCCTGGCTACTGGGACACCCACCAGGGCAGGGCCTACTTCGTTCGCACTCGCGAGTAAACCCACGTGAAGTGGTAAGCTCATTTCCCCCCAGATCTCACGTCTATGGTTGTTTTGACGGTATCACAAGGTATCTGCAACCCAAGTCAAGTTCGGCCGGAAGTAATTCCAAAGCTCTTTCTATGATAGTACATTTCCCAATTCCAACTTCTCGGACAGCACACGACTTTTCCTGTGTACAAACTGGACTCCAGCGATGCTGCGCAATACCCCCGGATTGTCGTAGCCTCTTCCTCCAACATGGCATATCCAGCGACACTGCGATTTCCACCGATCAAATACAAATTGCACAAGGTTCAAAGATCGGTCTTCTTTTCTTTCAATTTCTCGGGCCTCCCTCCTCAGTTGCCTGCTTCTTGCAAGTCTGCTGTTTTTCGTCAAGGGCCTTGGCCACACAACAGTATTTGGCAGCCTCAGGGCCGAGTACATTATTGCTGCTTCTTGATGGTTTCCTTTGATTTTCCTTCTGGGTTTCTTCCGACGAGTCCACGGACAAGTTTCAGATTTCTTCCATGCAATTGCGTTGCTTTCGTCGCCCAATAGGTTTGGCGAGCAAATGATTGGTAGTGAGCTGGTGCTCAAAAATAAGCATCTCAAGTTCGAAACGTGTCCCCATGGCCTGTGCAGAGAAAGAGCAATATGTCGTTGCCTGGCGGGAAGGAGGTGTATATAAGGTGCGCCAGTGCGGGCGCGCGCCTCCGTTTTCTTAGGCACGCCACAACCCCACCACCAATGACGTCGCCCGCAAAAAGATGCCGCTCCCCACCGCTAGCCCGCTGAACACCTTCGGCTTCCTCTTTATCTTCATTATCGCCTTCTTCCCCAATCTCTTCATCTACATCCTCAAGCTCCCATTGACACCTTTCCTACCCTCGACGCCGTCAATCCCTTCGCTGCCACCGTGCGCCTGCTGCCCGCCCGCGCACTGCTTTCCGACGGCTACTGAAACGACTCCTCTCGCGCACCCCACGTCAGCACCGCAACCACCACCACCGCAAGTCGCCAACACAATGTCCTGGTTCCAGAAGACGATCCACCTGCCGCCCAAGTCCAAGGGCGCGTACCTGGTGACGGACCACATCGAGCGGGAGCTGCCCGAGCTGCGCGAGTACAAGGTGGGGCTGCTCAACCTGTTCGTGCAGCACACGTCGTGCGCCCTCAGCCTGAACGAGAACTGGGACGAGGACGTGCGCGCCGACATGACGGACGCGCTGGACCGCGTCGCGCCCGAGGACCGCAAGGGCAACCTGTACAGGCACAGCGCTGAGGGGTTGGATGATATGCCGGTGAGTGGGGGTTTTCTTTTAACAATTGCCGCTTGATGTGTGCGTTGGGTTGCATGGATGCTGATTTCGGATCTATAGGCGCATATCAAGTCGGCGCTCGTGGGCGCTAGCGTGACGATTCCGATCTCGAATGGTAGGCTGGCTACCGGTACGTGGCAGGGCGTTTGGTACCTGGAGTTCAGGGCGAGCAGGCACGCGAGAAAGGTTGTTGCAACGATTCAGGGAGAGAAGCTGTAGGCGAGGAGACGTCTGACGTTTTTTGTAAATGTTGGTTGGTGGGACAGACGGGCGTAGTACATAATGGAGGGAAAAGGCTGCGTCAGAGCTGTGGGATGATTGCATTCGCCATGCGCATTAGAGGGGATGCCATAGCATCTGCGTGGAATAGATTTGTTTGCGCTGGAGATACGCTGCTTTCTGCGGCGCCACAAGCTTGGTTCCCTTGGTATTACAACAGAGGAGAGCAGTTGAAACGTCCATCCAGACATAAATATACAACACATATGTGAACAGATGCATCCAAACAACAGCTTCAATTACCTCGGCTTTGTTGCAACCAAGCAAACCCGTCTCACATCTATTAAGAATCCAAATGCTTGTTTCCAAATGATCACGAGCGCTTGTCTTGGATCCGTTTGCATTTTAGATGTCTTTTTTTTTTCTTCTAATCGCTCATTATGATTACTCCCTCGAAAGTTACGGCAGTAATATTACGGCCATTTTGATGCCCTCATCCATCTGCCTTTTGTGTTGAATATGAAAGTTTTCCCGAATACTCCGCCTTTCCTTTTATTGAACCATTACCTGAATATCCAACCCGCATTTTCAGTAGCCATCCCGATTTTTATACCACTAGTCGTCGTTTGAGGAAACTTTCGGCGCCCTGAAGCTGCCACTGCTGAACTTCCTCTCGCCATCCTGACTGCCCGATGCAACTATGGGCTCACCGGCGCGCCTCTTCCTATCCTCTTCCTCCAACACCTTCATATCCGGCCGCGGGATGTTGACTAGCCAGGTCCAATCGATGTAGCCCCACAGCAAGAAGTCCAAGAAGCACCGCTGCATGTTCAACCCACGCCTCGCCGATTCCCTCAGGACGAGCTGATCCGGACGCAGCAGCAACGGAGCGCCCTGCCTCCAGCCCTCTCGGCACAGCATGCCAATCTGATGCACCGGCACGCCGAATACCGAGTCCGGAGCGCCCTCGCCTTGGGCCAGCTTGTCCGAGATGTCGCCGGCCATGGTGCAGTCCCAGCGGACGAGCAGGTGCAGGACCTCAGCGCGGGTGCGGGCGGTGAGGCCGCGCAGGGCCTCCCACAGGACGACGAGGCTGCGCTGGCCCATGAAGAGGCGGCGCAGGACGCACTCGCCCGAGCCGAGCAGCGGGTCCGAGAAGCGCATGTCGAGCTTGACGAAGAACATGAGGCCGACGAAGACGTCGCGGTTCGACCACTGCCGGATGTCGTGGATGACGGCCAGCCGCGTGCCGTTGAACGGGTGGTCCATCAGCCCCCAGATGCGCAGCACCGTGCCCATGATGTGGCCCGGGAAGCGGTGGCCCTCGAGCGCCAGGCACAGCAGGATGTCGTGCGCGATGGCCTCGCGGTACGCGCACATCAGCACCCACCGCAGCCCCGGCACCGTGCGGATGACCTCCGGCGGAGCGTTGGTGTTGGCGGGTGTGATGGGTTGGGTGGTTGCGGAGAGGGTCTGGGTGGAGCGGTTGAGGACCGGGTTGATGTAGGTGCTCGGATCGTCCGAGGCGTGGGCCGGCCGGGTGCGGTACATGGGGTCGCGGATGCAGGCGCGCTTGTAGAGCTGGTAGGGGAAGATGGTGCTGGCCAGTGGGGCGTGGTTGCGCGCGAGCTGCTTCATGTACGTCGTGTAGTGCGAGTTGACGAGCACGTAAAAGCGCTTCGAGACGCAGTAGAAGTTGAAGAAGTCGCGGAGGCCCATGAAGTTGCACACGTTCAGGAGGACGTCGTTCTGGCTCATGATGGCCTCGCCTATGCTGAAGACCATTTTTGGCTGCTTGTTCTTACCCTTCTGGTTCGGAAGCTTGTGCTGCGCGGGAAGCTGGCTCTGCGCAGGGATGACTGGAGATGACGGTGGCGTAGGAGAACCGATGTCGACTTCCTCGGGCAGTTCGTCTTCTTCGGCGGTTTCGAGTGAGGCCATGATCGCATCGTATGGCTCTTCCTCCGTACCGCTCATCTTGGTGTCGCCCCCACTTGCGGTCGAGGCTCCTCCGGATGTCTTCCCATCTCCTTGCTTCTCCCCATCTTGTTTAACATCTTGAAATAGCTGCCCAAAAGAAGAGGCCAACGAGGTCATAGGGCCATATCCTTTCGTCGGAGATGCACTGCGCGCGGGACCAGCGGAGGAGGCACTGACGCTGCCCTCCCCACTAGTGGAAAGGCCCTCGATGCCGAGTCCGAACGAGGTGTTTTCGGGCGCGGGAGCATGGCCACTGGACTTGTCCGGCGTGTGGCCTGCGATGGAGAATTTTGATGGAGGGAACGGACTGTTGGCGACGCTGGGTGAGATCTTCAGGTTCGGCTTGGTCCGCTTGCGGCGGAGGCCGGGCGAAGATGAGTCGGCGAGGGGAGAGTTGCTGGCCTGGCGCTTGCCCTTGCTCTTGAGTTGGCCAGGAAGTGAAGCCGTGGTTTGTCCTGGGGTCCTGCGTCAAGGATCTATCCACAAAACTGCAATGGAAGAGGCTATGTACCTTGCTGTTGATGGTCGGGCAAAGCGCTCGACGTACGCTGGGACTCGGAAAACTCAGGCGCGGCGCCAATTTGACTATTGCGCTGGGGATCATTGTTGTTGTTTGCTTCCTCGCCGTTGGTCGGATTTAAAATGGACTGAATGTCCATGCGCTTTGACGACATCCTGTTGGTCTAAGAAGGTGACTCGAGCAGAGGTGGAAACGAAGCAACTGCTTTTGTAGACTTGAGGGAGAGGGAGAGGAAGATGTGGACGAGCGGAGGAAATGCAAAGCGCGACGAGGCATAAATAGGGTAGGGCGACAATAGGAAGTGTTACCGGGTGAACGTAAACAAGAGGTTGGACGAACGCCATTCACGCAACCAAGACCCGAGCTCTTCACTTTCACTGCGCATATAGTATCTCACATTTGGACGCTATATGATATGCGAGCCCGCCGAACGAGCCGCAGAGTGCCTGTTGAAAGGCGCTGCCAGGATGAGCTGACACTATCGCCGTCAAATCTTACACTAACAGAAATGTTTGCACATGTACGGTATCTTTGTTCTTCGCCGCCTGCCTCTGGTGGATGAACACCACAAGAACGCCTAGACCTACCCAATGTTAAACGCCAAACCTAGAAAGAAGCAGATTGTGTGCCGCCGAATATGCAAAGAGGCGCGACGATTTACCGCCGGCCAAGAACGAGGTTCAAGAATTCTTCCCTGGTTTTCGCAGTAGACCGCATGCGTCCGAGCATGCAGCTGGTGGTTGTGCTCGAGCCGGTCTTCTCAACGCCGCGCATGACCATGCAAAGATGGCTCGATTCCATGACGACAGCTACACCCTGGGGCTGAAGCACCTCGGACAAGGCCAGAGCGACCTGCTTCGTCAAACGCTCTTGTACCTGGAGTCTGCGCGCGAACATCTCCGCGATCCTGGCAAGCTTCGAGAGACCGAGGACACGACGGTTGGGAATATAGCCAATGTGCATCTAGGGCGCATCGTCAGCAACAACTCTCTCATGTAACTGCATTGCCACCAACCTTTCCCATGAAGGGAACCAGATGATGCTCGCAGAGTGAAAAGACCTCGATGTCCTTCACAATGACGAGCTCATCGTGGTCCTCATGGAAAACCGCCCGATTGACGATGTCGAACAGGTTCTCCTCGTAGCCCTTTGTGAAGAAGAGCATGGCTTTGGCATAACGCTCCGGCGTCTCGAGAAGACCCTCGCGGTTGGGGTCTTCGCCAAGGCATTCGAGAATCGTCCGCACGGCGCCCGAGAGCTTCTGGAGACGCTCCTCCTTCTGCTCGTCGGTGGCTTCCTTGCGCTCCCGCGTTCCCAAACCTAAAATCGCGTCAGCTATGAAGAACCGACACACCACCGTATGTGTTCCTTACTGGGCCAGCTCAGGCCGTCAAAGTCGATGGTGGGATGCTGAGTAAAGGGACTCTGGGGACGACTGGTGGCCAGCGGCGTAGGTGGGGAGGCCTCGTCCTTCGCGTCACGAGCGTGTTCCTCGACGCCATTCACCATATGCGCTTTGCCGCGAACGAGGTCCATCTTGTGAGTCTGAGGTTTGGAGAAAGTGCCATTGGGGTGGGTGAGGTCAATGGGCTGACGGGCGCTGGCAGATGACTGGATCGACGCGAAGAGACTGTCGCGCTCGCGCTGGTCTCGCGATTCGGTGGGCGTAGAGCCGTTTACGACGTGCGGGGGAACGGCGGAGAGCGGCTTCTGCTGCGACGGGTCCATTTTCGCGCGGGAGAATGCGGGAGTAAATTTTTTGGGCGGGCAGGTGGTGGTTACGTCAGGTCGGACGTGAAAGGCGGGCTGGGACAAAAAGGCTGCTGGGGTAGTATTGTCTACAAGCGCGGGGCCATGGCGAGCACTGGGGAAGCACAGGTCGGAGCAAAGCTTGCGATCGGCGACAAAGAGGATGTCTACTGCTATGACACATCCTCGGGGAGTTTGGCGGCGACAGAAGTTGCGCCTTCGCTAGGGCTCCGAAAAACGTTGCCAGATCCCTGCCGTCGCCGTCGCTCCGAGCTCGCGCCTGCAGGGTCACGCCGGCAGCCTTGCTTACGTGATGCGCCGCCGGCTTCACAGCCCAGCGCCGCGCAGGGAGAGCGGTCCTCCGCTCTGCACAACCTGCTCCGCTGCCATCGCCAGCCATCTCCGGGCCGACAACCACCGTCACCCTTAATCCGCCCATCGCAGGAAATCCCCCTCTGGCACGGCACTTTGGTATGTACCCCCCGTGCTGCCGCCCTCTTTCGTCGGCGACTTTTGGGGTACCGTGACGGCCATGCGACAGACCTCGCTGCTGCGGTCGCGCTGCCAATCCACACCGCTCAAGCGCTCCCAGGGTGTCGCCCGACCGCGCCCCCGCCTCCACCTCAGATCTCCACCACTATACTGAGACGCTTTTGTTGCATTCGGAATGGGTTCACTGGATGATGGACGGGCTTGTTGCCCTCGCAGGCTCGCACTGAGCAGCCATGCGGCCTTCGCTCCGCGCGCGTGTCGCAGGCCGATTCCATCGGCGCCTGGATGAGGGAGGGCCTGGGGACCTACATTTCAGTTCTGCTAACTGCCCTACGTTGCCGACATGCCCGTTGCAGGGCACGACGTTTGTCGATGCGGAGGGATCGCTGGCGCCTCGTTTGTGCTTACGCTCTGAGCGACTCTCTACATCCGCTTTATGTGTGGTAATCCACAAAGACACCTGGGAATTCCGGCTTCCACCGGAGCGTTCAGAAGGGAGATAAGCTACGCTTACTACTCCCGTCGAGCCGACAGCCATGGACTGCGCAGTGCGTAAGGATGAGACTCCTCTACCCACTGGCAGCATCGCGTCTCGAAAGGTGATGCAGTTACTATGCTGGTGAGCACACTGAGAAAGCGTGCTTCTCCTGGCGTGCCTCATCAAACCATGGCCAAGCCCGCCGAGCATCGACACAGATTGTTCAAGCGCCGAAGAAACCCACACGACAGCAGAGATCGCCGCGTCCCAGCCGCCAGGCTCCGCCCTCGCCGCCCTGCACTGAATCCGCAGAACTAGAAGCGAAGGAGAGCCCCCGCACGCTCGTCGTTGGTTGACCAGCGTGCGCACTCCGCCAGGATTCGCCCACGCGGTGGAGGAGTGCTCTCTTCGGGCACACGGATGAGCCGCCTCCGCCCCGAGAGACGCCGTCGCTCGGGCTGGCAGCGCAGAGCGTTGAGTCGATGGCTCTGGCTGCTGGGCTCTGCGCGTGCGTGAATTTGTAGATAGCTTGGCCCGTGACAGACGCGCGAATCAGCGGACGTGCGATTCGATAGAGGAGCAGGATCTGAGGGCAAAGAAGCGACGGGCTGGGGCTGGGCCCGGGGGCGGAGGGTGGCGGCAGAACGCAACGCATCGCACCGCAGGCCGGACCTCTACTACTTCTTCTTCTGACGGCATTACGAACGCGGCTCCGGGCACACTGAATCACTAACACGGTCGCTGGGTCGAGAGCTGCACTGAGTCGGCGCACGCTGGAGTCGGTGACGCCGCCGCCGCCTAGATCACGGTCACGGTTACGCTTAGCCGGCTTCGGGACTGAGCCTCACTGCATTTCGTGCGCGCGCCGCTTCTCACCTCCCGCGTGCACTCTACCTGCGCAGGCTCTGGCTCGACTGCAAGCTCGGAACTTCTGCAGTCGCCCGCACGCTGCCCCTCCACCCCCGTCCAAGCGTCCGCCATCCTTGGGGTAAGTCTGCGTTTTTGGTGTGGTCACTTTCTTTCGCATCTCGCGTAGCGTGCCCGACACCTCTGCACCTTGCTTGAGTGCCCACATGTCTTCCTGACTATCTCTATGGCTGGGTCAACGCCGTTGATAGATCAGTGGCGACCCGAGGAACCAGCACCCAGGACCAGCAGAGGTAGGGCTGCAGGCGATCGCAGTTTGTCGCGCGAGCGGGGACGCTCGCCTGCATCGGTGCGCCGTGGACGAGGCCACGATAGGACCGCCGCAGGTCGTCACTCGCCATCCGAGCACGCCACCCCAGCATCCCGTCGTCTGTCCAGGACCCGCGAGCGCGAGAGGAGCCGCAGCAGGAGGCCGCGCCGCAGTCGAGAGCGGCCGTCGCCCACGCCAAGAGATCCAAAGGACGACCTTTACCGACCGTCTAGGAACAGAGCCCCGGGTGGAGAAAGGACCTCGCGCGACCACAGGGCCCGACACGACTCGCCTCCATCAGCAAAACGACGCCGGAGCATCAGTCCATCGAGCGCGAGGGACCACCACAAGCGCTCCAAGCACCACCGCAGCCCCAGCCTCGAGAGATCATCCGAACGGCCCCGTGCGCCAGGCAAGCATACCGACACCACCTCTTCTCCCCGGCCCAGTCGCAGCGACCGAACAGCAACGCGCCGCTCATCCCCCGACTCCTACGTGCCGTCCACCTCCCGCAGACGCTCCCGATCCGCCGAGTCGCACTACAGACGCCCTGCCTCTCCCCCACGCCACGCCAAACGATCTCCATCCCCCGACAGACGCGAACGAGCCAGACGACCCGAGTCCCCACGCCGTTCCCCATCGCGACGCCACGCTCATCGAAGACGCACGCCTTCTGCAGACGGCAGACGCAGGGATTACAGGGAAACGGGTGGTTCTAGCTCGAGAAAAGAGCGGGATTCTGACGTCCGCTCATCTCGAAGATCTGCCCGCTCTCCTACCCCGCGCTCCCGAAGGTCCCCATCACCTGTCCCTAGACGGCGTTCGCCGCCAGCGAAGTCCGCCAAAAAAGACCACCGCTCTCATCTATCGCCGCGCCGTCGCCCGTCCCGTTCGCCCGCGCCTGTGTCCACAACAAGACATAAACATCGTGCAGAGTCCCGTGCTTCCCGCGACTCTGATCGGCCTGCTAGACCAAGCCTGCCCGTTTCGAGGCGAAGCTCACGGGAGCGTGGACGGAGTGGAGGGTACGAGTCAGATTCTGCAAGGTCGGTAGACGAAGAGAGAAGGATGCGTGAGGGATATCCAAATCAAGGGAGACCTTCGCGTCCTCCCGTGGACACGCGAAGCTACTCGCATACTCCGCCATACGCAACGCCGAGCCACGTTTCCCCACAATCACAATCCCCGTATCCCGGAGGCAGAGGAAGTGGTTGGGGAGGCCAGCAGCAATACTATGGCAGTCACCATGGGTGAGATTCGATATTTAAAAGTTTTGTTGTACAATCTAATCGCGTCCCAGGTCTCCACCCCATGGCTATTCGCCGAATCAATCACCTTATCATCAAAATTATCCGCCGTCGCAAGCACCATACTACCAACAGCCCTACAACGGACCTCCACAAGGTTACCCGAACCAGCCTCCTCCGTCTTACCGTGGAGGTCATGGAAGCTACCGTGGAAACCATTACAATTCCAGTGACCGTCGCTACCCACCCTCAAGCTCGTCATATTCGCAATCGACGCCTGCTATTGGGCGCGGCCGTGGCCACTACAGCAACCTTTCTTGGACACCAGCTACCGGCAGTCGTGGAGGACGCGCTCCAATTGACAAGCATCGCAGCCTTCTTGCCCCTGTTGTTGGCATGAACCAACAACAGCAAGCTAGCCAATCGCAGTCACCTGTTCA
Organism: Lasiodiplodia citricola; assembly: GCA_023089105.1. Lineage (NCBI taxonomy): Eukaryota > Fungi > Ascomycota > Dothideomycetes > Botryosphaeriales > Botryosphaeriaceae > Lasiodiplodia > Lasiodiplodia citricola. Next base: position 135,095 of record JAJNLL010000061.1, on the reverse strand, counting down.
TGAACAAAGCGAACCTTCAGTTGATGAAGACGACAATCCATTTCGTCCCTCGAAGGATCTGCGTGTCGAGGACCAGGGCCCGAAGGAGAAGGAGGAGAAGCCTCAGCCGAAACCATCTGCATCTGAGGCTGCACAAAACTCTTCAGGTCCGAAGATAAGCTTCGCACTCAAATCAAAGGCCGCTCCAGCAGCGTCTTCCGCACCAAAGGCCGATTTGTCATCCAAACCTCGCGAACCTTCCGTTCTTGAAACTGCAGCAGCCAAAGCCCGTCCAATTCCCCCGCATTCTGCGCCGTCAAAGTCAAGGCTTGACTCTCGCAGCGACCGCCGTTACGATCCACCATATGACCGCAGGTCCGACTATCGGTCGGATGATCGACGAGGTGATTACAAATATGATGACCGGAGGGACTACAGGTACTCTGATCGTGACGACAGAGATAGACGGCCAGATTACCGAAGACCGGATGATCGGAGGCACGACGATAGACGGCCTGATGACAGAAGATTGGATGACAGACGATTAGACGACAGGCGACTAGACGATCGACGACTGGATGACCGGCGGCTGGACGACAGGCGGGTAGACGACCGGAGGTTAGATGACCGGAGGCCAGACGACAGGAGATCAGACTTCCGGAGGGATGATGACAGAAGAGGCGAGTACGATGATCGCCGGTCAGAATCTGGAGCGTCTGCATTCCGGCCAACAGACTTCAGAGTGTCTGACTACAGGCCCTCGGATGTGAGGCGACGACCAGAACCGAAGCCTGCGCCGCGCAAGGAGAAGAAGATCATGAAACGGCCCAAACCGAAGCCTTCTCTCACACCAGAATTTGCCGCTTCGGACTCGGTATACTACCGGAAACCTGGTAATGAGTCTGTTGTCGGTTCGGGAACTTACGGAAAGGTGTTCAAAGCAATCCACGTCTACACCAACAACAAGGTCGCTCTGAAGAAGATCAGGATGGAAGGCGAACGGGATGGCTTCCCAGTCACTGCAATCCGCGAGATCAAGCTGCTCCAATCTCTTAACCATGACAGTATCGTCAAGCTCCAAGAAGTCATGGTTGAGAAGAACGATTGTTTCATGGTCTTCGAATACCTCTCTCACGACCTGACTGGCCTCCTCAATCATCCTTCTTTCAAACTCGACCATTCCCATAAGAAAGACATGGCGAAACAACTCTTCGAGGGTCTTGACTACCTCCACCGCCGAGGTGTCCTTCACCGAGACATCAAGGCCGCAAATATCCTAGTCAGCAACACCGGCCAATTAAAGCTGGCAGATTTCGGTCTTGCGAGATTCTATGCAAAGCGGAAAAAGCTCGACTACACAAACCGCGTCATCACCATCTGGTACCGCTCCCCAGAGCTTCTGCTCGGCGAGACGCAGTATGGGCCAGCGGTGGACATCTGGTCCGCATCTTGCGTGCTCATGGAAATATTCACCAAGCACGCAATCTTTCCCGGTGATGGCGGCGAAATCAATCAGCTCGAGAAAATCTACAACGTGCTCGGCACGCCCACGCGAGCGGAATGGCCCGGTATTGTCGACATGCAATGGTTCGAGCTGCTGCGGCCGTCTGAGAAGAAGCCCAGCACCTTCGCGGAGAAGTACAAGGATCGTGTCACACCGGCGGCATTCGATCTCTTGTCTGCCATGTTCCAGTTCGACCCGGCGGCCAGGCCGAGTGCGAGCGATGTGCTGGAGCATCCATACTTCACAACGGAGGAGCCACCGCCGAGGCGTGCTGTAGAACTTGAGAAGCTGCAGGGCGATTGGCACGAGTTCGAGAGCAAGGCGCTCCGCAAGGAGAAGGAGAGGATGGACAAGGAGGCAAGGAGAGCGGCGAGAGAAGATGAGCGCAGAAGAGCTGGCGAAGGGGAGAAGAGGAGAGCGGGCGAGAGCGGCGTCGCGGACACCGAGGGAAGGGAAACAAAACGGGTGAAGCAACAGCAAGGTGGGGGCGGCGGCGAGAGTGTCGCGAGTGCCGGGGGTACAGGCAGCGGTCCTGCCCCAGCGAGCACCGGCGGGGTTGATGCGATGGAGGTGGAGAAGTGAAGCGAAAGCGAAAGGATCCGAACACCGTTGCTGCACCGTCAGCCGCGCTGTCAGCCGCGAGCTGGGTAGCCCGGATGGATCGTCGATGGTATCTCTTTGGGGGAAACGGAATGTTGGGGCGGACGGAATTTTTTACATTGAAAAGGAAGCGAAGCTAGGTAGGGAACTTGTTGGTGTGTTGGTGCTTGCGACAGCATGCATGCATATGCATCTTCTATTCCCTCCTTCTCTTTTCCTTTCCGATGGGGGCCATCTTGTATTTCTCTTTCTCCTTTCTATATTCGCAGTTCGGAAAGTATGATCAATAGATATCAGCCTATCTTGGCAGTTCACGTAACACTGGCCGTTGGTTTATGCTCTCTCATTGGTCTGACAAGAGTCACTGTTTGAGGATCTGGATACGTGGTGAATAACATGGATGATGATGGGATCAGGATCCTACGGATCGTGATCCTAACTACCTAGGCTGTCTACCGGTTCCTGCCCGGCAACCAGATCCGTACCGTGGCACTCATCGTAGTTGGTTTGTTGGGGTGAGAGGAGTGGATATGATTTGAGTGTTGGGCCCTGTCCTCGATTTCTATCTCACTTACTGCTTTTGGGAAAAGAAGCTCTGTTGTGCTACGTGTAAGACTAAAGGCGACAGCGAAGAACATAGGGCATTAAAGTCTTTCTTTAGTTACTCCCTGCTGTTTTTTTTTTTTTTTTTTTTGGTGTAGAGCTCCTTACAACAGCTTATGCTATGACGAATTTATTTCCGCCTCTATCTGCACCGATACTAACACAATTTATCTTTAGTAACTAACTGCTGCTAAGTAGAAGGGTCACAATAGCTAGGGTTTCAATAGAATAGTAGATTGCAATCGAAATTAGGCGTTTCCGACTAAAGGTATTGCACGCCAGCTACATGGTAGATGAATTCATTTCTTTGATACATCTGTATTCATCTCAAACTTGTATCAATGTCTAGACATTTGCTTCAACTGCCCACGACAAATACGACAGTGAATGAGAAGAGAGGAGAGAGTGGCGTATGGGAAGGGAAGAACATGTCTGAAAAGTATCTGTCGCTGGTTGCTTGGTCGAATGGCACCCTGTCGGCAGTGCTGGACGATCGGTACTTCTTTGCGTGGATCTGCTCACATTTAGTCCAGACACGCGGAGGAAACTCTCTAATAGACTAAGATATTTGCGTCGAGGAATAGGAAGTAGATTATTATAATACAACTAAGGTCTCCAGGAGTCTTAGAAGTATCTAAAATATAGGGTATTTGATGGTAGTTTATGATGTTGGCTTGTGATTTGATGCACTTTGCTACTTTCGGCCCCAAAGAACAAGTAGTAGTCATTTCACCAGCTACAAGCCACTACGACGATGTGACCGCCGAACAAAATTGTGGTGAGACACACCAGCTTCCAATGCAAGGCACAAAGAAGAGGTGATCAGGTGCACATGAGCCTGCGTAATGCAAGGGTGTTCAATGTTCAACATGGCACAACGTTGGATCAGAGATAGAGCCGATACTCGAAACTTTTTCATTTGCTGGATGCTGGTGCAAGGATGATCTCGGGGCACTGGTTTCATACTTGTCAACATTAGAGAATGAATCTTGTCAAATCATAGCCTTGGCGCAGAATTTGATATGTAGGAAATGAGAGACGGTAAAAATAAGATTCAACCGAGGAAGAGAGTCAAGAGCCAGCGATAACTCAAATTCTTTCTCAACATTAACGGAATAAGGCCTAGTAGATGGATAAGCAATCGGCTATTCCGAGCTCACAGCCTCCTCGCTTATATTCATATCCACACCTACAACCATTTACCGAAAGCGAGATGCGGCTCTCCCGCAGCAATGGCAACAGCACGTGCGCCGCCTACCCACCTCTGTACCCATCCCCTCGGCGCCGAAGGGGCGCCCTACTAGTAGCACCTCTGCGCACGGCCTACAGGGACAAACACGTAGCCCAAGGTGGGACCCTTGCCGGTCAATACGGTTCGTAGCGCTCGTGATAACGACGGCGGGAGTCAGAGCGCCGGCCCCTTGGCTTTTCCTTAGCTGTCCCCTCTCCACGATCATCGGCGATCGCGATGGTCAAAGTTTTCTTCTTACACACCAATTCCCCACCATTGTGGTGCCATTTCAGCAATTGCCATCTGACCCTGCATGCGGTGTGGGGGACATCCCTGGATGAGTTGGCAGTGTTGATCATGAAACGACGGAGGAAACGAGTTGCGGTCAAACAGCCGTGCGTTTGGTGTTGTCGCCGCGCCACCTACTGTTAACTGTTTGGCTGTTCGAATGCTGAGTGATGGCTGCTCGCCGAAATAACCGAGGCTTGAGGCTTTTCCCCCCCTCCGGATGGAAGGTTTTGGAGAGAGGAGCTAGAGTGGTTCCTTTGCCAGAGCAGTAGTGCTAGGACGGGGCCAGAAAGTGTCATGTGCGCGACCGCGGTGTTTTTGCTACCACTAAGTAGCGCGGTTCTAGCGTTTCCATGGCTGCTCCACTCCACCATATACGAGGGATTCGAAACGGGCAGGCTTCTGGAAACAACGCCACCGTTGTTTCTTGTTGCCTAAGAAACAAAATGTCAGAGGCCTGTGAGTTCCTTGAACGCGCGCTCTCGTCTCAGATCCTTTGTTGCTGTTTTTAGGAGCAGGCGGAGACTGTGCCCAGGGTGTGCTACTCCTTTCGGTAGATGACGCGATTTGTCGGCTCTTGCGCTTGTTGGTGGTTTCAGCGATTGATACGAGGCCGGTTCGCTTAGTACGCAGCGGAGGACGGGCAGTTGGAGCGTCCGTCTGAACGTGAATGCACAACGGATTTGTGAGCAAGGGCATCGGAACAGCAGCTTCAACCACCCGGACTCTGCTCCAACAACGAGCGAACCGACCTCGAAGCAGTGAATATTGGCTGCGTGCGGAAGGATCGGAAGGACCAGTGCATGACGGCGTGACGGCGTGACGGAGCTGACGACGTTAGTCATCTTCTTAGCGAAGGCGCAACGACATGCGGGAATCGTGCTGCACGATGAAGGAGACGGGACTTGAAAGTGAATGTGAGCTGTCAACCACCCCTGGAGACGTGGCGTCTTGATTCTGTTATCAGAACTCGGCTGGGCGAAGACGGCAGAATCGGGCGTCTCGCTTGTGTGTCGGGGCGCTTGGAGGAAACCAATGGATGCAGCCGTCTTCAATCAGGCATAAAGTCCTGCTGTATCATGTTTTCGCCATTGGCGCCAGCAGCCTTGCTGTCCTTCAGTGATGATTGACTGTCTGAAGATAAGCGTCAGCATCAAACTTAGGCATCTCCTGAAGATTGAGAGATATTGTAGGACGGAATAGAAATTCAAGACGGAAAAATTGGCGCAGGGTTCTCCGCAATGTAAAAGAAAAGAAGCTAGGACGGATTGGAAAAGGATCGAAAAGCGAAAGGCCGCGCGGATGTATTTGCGTGATTGATTGCGCGTCCATGCCCAATCTATAACAAATGCTTCGCAATTAGGGAAAATAGGGATATGAAATCTGGCAAATACTGCGCTGGACGAGGCGCATCTCGAAACCCAAGTGTTCCGTTGGCTTGCTTCGCTGCTGACCTCCGGTTTCATGCACCCTCTCTTCTTCATGTCGTCCACAAAAGCTGTCTCAGAACGTGGTTGATCTCCGTTCGCTTAAGAATTTGAGATGGGGACAAAGGTGGAGATATGGGGACCGGAAAGGCCCGTTCTCCATGCAGCTCCAGTAGGATGGCCTGATCTAACGGCTATCCCATCGTGGTTGCAAGCGCCGGCCCTGGATCGAGATTTTCGAGTGGGTGTCGATATTGCTGTGGGGGGTGAAGTCTCACCGCCGGACCTTTCGTAGACGAAGAATTGTCAGAGAAAAAGGACAGCTCCGCGCAATGACGGTCAAACGCGCATTGAGGGAGTCTGAGGCATGAACGAGAAGCAGATCTTGATAAGGCAGCATACTGGGCAAATGAGGGTGGATGAGGCGTGCAAATCAGCCGCTGGAAGGGTGATTGATGACGGCAGAGGGGGCATCATGAGGAGACGGACTCAGATCCGCGATCTTCCCACCCTGAAGCCACCTTTGTCGTCATGCGCACGGCGGTAATAGCAGCGGTAATAATGCGAGGCCGGAGCTATACGGGAAGAATGCATATAGGGGGATGGGGTGGCAAAGCAATTGGAGCAGAGGAAAATGCCGTGGGGGGCCTTTGCCAATGATCTTCAGGCCGGTCGTGTATTAGGCGCGCACCGTCCTCTTGCGGACTCTCTGCAGCCATGCCGCATTGAGCGGTTCGCGCAGACCGTGTACGCAAGATTGCCCTATAGGGCATGCAATGCCCGTTTGATCGCCAAATGAGCTCTCGTTTATGCAGCTTATGCGCCGACCCTGCCAGGTACCCGTCCGGCTCCGCCTGCTCACTGGCCCCACGCCCGCCAGATGCTGCAACGCGGAGCGAGAGCTGGCTGAGGCGCACGGCCAACGTCTGTCCCGGACTCCGAGGTGCAGGAAATGGGTCAGCTGGCACGGGCTCACGATGCGAGAAATCGAAATGTTTCGCTTGCCCCGTGCTCACTGTTTCTCTCATCGTCGTGTTGGAGGGGGGCGGGCCGACTGCTGCCCCTGACGCCTGCGATTTGATATCTTCCCCCATGCGCGAGCTGAAGGCGCTATCCAGAGATCTGTGGCGTCAGGCGTGCTAGGCGAGTCTGCAGCGCTGTGCGACACAACACAGCTTCTGGCGCTGCCGCCAGCCGCCCGGCGAACGCGGCCGCTGGACGAGGTGCCCGCTGCGGGCCGCGCTTTCCGGGTCGCTCCGACGGTGGTGCACAGCCGTGGGCGTGCGCGAGCGCGGTGGTGTGAGGGACAGTGTGTTGAGGATGGCATGGGCTGGGGAGATGCTCTGTGCATCTCTCCACCCCACCGCGGGCCACGAAGCGAGCGAGCGCTGACGGCATCATCGGGCGGAGCTCGCTGAGGCGAGAGGGTCCAGAGACAAGCTGCGGGATCTCGCACAGTTCGCAGCAATCTCTGTTCGGCGCGCGTATCTCGGACGACACAAGGCTGCGCGACCCCACGGTGCGACTTGAGCGATCGTCCCCGTCGCCGCCCGCCCGGCGGAGCGTATAATACAGCTTGACGAACATGTCTTGCGCGAACGCTGGGATGGAGATGAGGCTGAAGCTAAAGAGATTGTATTTGGGGAAGGTTAATTTCCCAGCGAGTGCGCGTGCCCTGCAGGTGGAGATCGGGAAGCTGAGTCCTTATCTCCAGAACTGCTGGCCCCCCCTGGGCCCTGTCCGCCCTTGGCTGCTTCGGGCAAGGCGCGGAGCTCGTCCACTCCGCCAGCCTCGCGTTGCTGGCTGCCAGAGGAATTGCATCGCCCCGGCCGAGAACTGAGAGCGAACGCGACGTCGGCGCTGTGCAACCGCTGCGGCTGCGAAGACACGGGCTTGGCTAAGCCCTAGGGTCCTTTTCGGCCTGAGGAACCCTGAGACCAACATCGTGGAGCACAGCTGCGACCCTGCGCGCCACCGAGTCTTCGCGAGCGTTGGTGTAGCAAAAGCGTCGCGCGATGGATCAGCGGAGGCAAAGCTTGTCGATGGATCAGGTGCTCGTGCAAAAGTCGCATGGCACCATCCAAAAAGGGCACCTCTGAGTCTGCCAATGGCGCGTTCGGCGGCTCTCTCGCGCGGCTGCTGCCCGCCTTCCCCAGCCCGCGCTGATCATTGGCCCGATGACGGCGACGTCGCGACGACGCTGCTGCGTGGGCGGTTGCTGCGCTGCTGGTGGCCGGCTGCCTGTCACCTGCAGCGACTGATCTCCAGCTGGCGATGCCCCTCCCATCTGTGCTCGCTTGGTGAGCCTCGTTTGCGCGATCACGGAGGGTGCGCCGAGCTCTCTCGAAACACGGCTCACCCCTGCGCTCTGCGCCCAAGCCACAGCCGAAGTTCGTCATTGTGTCTCAGAATAGACCCTGCGGGCCAGTGGTCGGGAGGTGAGCTCGAGCAGGCGACGCCTCCAACGTGCCGAGTTTGCGACGTGTGTGATGCTGGGCGTGTTGCACAGGCTGACGCACCCGCGCAGCGGCTGGTGAGCGGGCGGAAGGCGCTGGCCGTTGTTGCGCCCGCCACGCGCGATGGATGGGGTGGCCGAGTTGGGACGCATGGGACGCATGGGGAACGAGTCGCGGCGCTGTTCCTGGACCAGCGACAATCTCGTCTTGGAGATGGCGATCAGACGGCGCACGGAGCGGCAGGCGGCGGGCGGACTGCCAGTCGTGGCGGCCGCAGCAGGACGACCACACGGCCCCGCAGCAACGGGAGAGCAGAATTGGGCCTCCCCCTGCCTACGCGCGGACCCCTGTGGCCTCTAGCGCACGCGCTGCCTCACCGCTCACGGCGTATCACAGACCATGACGGCAAGTGTTGCAGCGCTGCAGGCATGGGCCGCCGAGTGAAAAGAGCCCGCCGGCCCTGCAGCTCGCATGCGCTGCATCATTTGCAGGGCCTCCACGAGCCTGCCTGCCTATCCGCCCGCTAGCCTGCCCGCCACACTAGACGCTTTCTTGACGCCTCCTCTGTCGCGCGCCGAACGCCCGCCCGCCATCAGATTGATTGCCTTGGCACCCTCAGCGCCCCGGATCTGACCTAGCCGCCAGCGAAGTCGTAATTCTTCCGCGCACCCAGTGTACTTGAAACCCTCCATGGGCGCACGGGCAGCCGTCAGTTCATCCCAATATAACCGATAAAGGGTCTCGCCATCAAGACATCCCTGCCACCCACACCACCACGGCCCCCGGCTCCCTTCTTCACCCTCGTCCAGGATCCCTCGCCCGCCATTTTCCTTATAGTAGTCAGGCCAGCCGCGCGACCTCCAAGCTGGCTTGTCCACGTACTTACCGCCCGAGTTCCTCCCCACCCGCCTTCTGCGAGGGCACGCACACCCCGCCTTCTTAACCCATCGTGTCCCGCCTCAGACGCAGCAGAGCTCATCTGAATCGCGACCATGGTGGACGTACGCATCCCGCAATGGACTGTCGAGAAGTCCTACAACCGTAGCCAGAACAACAGCCCCGCCACCACTCCCGAGCTCGACGACCACAGGATCCGCCTGGCTCGCTCTGCTACAATGCCGCTGCCAGCCCTCGAGCCGCCGTCATCCATGCTCCAGGACCGCTACCTCTCGTCCGAGGAGGATCTCTCACCGAATGCTTCCGACTCGGCAGACCAGTCCGACGAGGATGACGAGGATGACGACGAGGAGGTTGCCATCATCGAGGCCGCCGCAATTGTTCCCCAAAAGGTTGCCAAAGCCGTTTCCTACGTCTCCGCCGGCCGTGCCAAAGTCGTCGACATGAACGATGCCCAGCCTGCCCGGGAACGCACCTTCAGCGTGCCCGCCGTCGCAAACGCAGTTCCCATTCTCAAGTCCCCGATGCCCCGGATGTCCAGGATGTCTTTTGCAAACTACAAGGCCCCAGCCACCGAAGCCCAGCCCGCCCTCCCGAAACGCTCGCCTTCCATTCCGTCTGAGTGCAGCTCGCCTGCCATTCCGGCCAGGTCAGAGAGGCGCAAGTCCTCGATGCCTGCAAGAATATCCAGGTCGCCGCTTTCCTTCGACCCTGCCTCAGCACCGCCGGTGCCGGACTCTGGATCGCTCCGCTCGTGCGCCAAGGTCGCCAGGCATTACAGCATGGCAGCGGCGCCCTCGAGCAGCCTTTATGATGCCGATCGCCTGAAGCTCTTGAGATCGACGACTGATCTGAGAGCCACGCTCTCCCCCAGCCCTCCGCTTCCGACCAGGTCTCAGTCGACTGAGCCTGAACCTATTTCACCCATGCTTCAGAAGCCGACGCTCTCCATCGACCCGGATCTGCGTCGCCCGTCGTCGGCTCGCTCATCTTACTCGCAGTCGCCGCACTCCAAGCGCGCCTCCGCAATTCACATCCGCCAGCGATCCGGCTCAGTCCAGCTTCCTCCCTTCGCTCCCAGTGCTTCGCCTCTCACTCCTCTCACCCCCCAGACTCCCGACTTCCTCAATACCGATCCCTTTGCGAAGAAGGAAGAGGACAAGGCTGAGGAAACGAGCAAGCCGGCGCACAGGCGTCTGCGTAGCATTAGCCGCACCCTCAGCCTGGCCAAGATTGCGTTGAACCCGCAAGGCAAGCGCGGGTCGACGTGGGGCAAGAGCAAGGCTAAGAACGATAAGGTTCACCGTGACTCGATGGACCTCGTGTCGCCCATCTCCCCCATGTCACAGCCAAAGGATAGCTTCCTTGCCGTATCTTCGCCGCTTGCACCGAACATGCCGCCCACCCCTGTGACTCCCAGCACGCAGATCCCACCGACGCCGAACACGGCTGTGTTCAGCCCACGGACCTCGTCTCGCATGAGCAACAACACCATGGACGACGAGTTCGAGCGTCCGCCGAGGACATCCAGCCTGGGCACCCAGCGCCCTCGGCTCGTTCCCCGCCCCGCGGACGAGAGGGAACCTGCCGTCAGGCTCCCGCCCTTCCCCGACGCGGACGATGAAATGCGTATCCCGGGTCGCAGGAGGTTGACCAAGAGGAAGAGCATGCTCGGCCTCGCATAAACCTCGTGCCACTGTTGCTGGCCGACCATGAATTTCATGACCGTACCCAGACAAGTCTGCCCGGTAGCCGACTACCACGATCCTTACCACACTCTCTCTGTCTCTCTCCTCGCCACTTCAATTCTTGTACACTACAGCGACAAGCTTTCTACCCCATCCCGAAGCGAGACTTCAATGGCTCTCCTACACCTTCCGCCGCCAAGCGCAGCCAACGACAAACCTCAAAACCTATGATGACGACTCTCCTCCCCAGCAGTCAGCTTCTTGCGGCATTGGCCCAATTTCGTCTCCTCAACCCTTTTGCATGGTGAAAGCCATTTTAGCGCGCACTCTGACAATTGCTGCTTTTTTCTCCTCTGCGCCTCCATCTCGCTCCAATTTGCATAGAGATACCACGATACCACCGTCGTTTTCGTTTTTTTTTTCCCATTCTCGGCCTTCTGTTCTATCAGCGAGACCACCGTTTTCTTCTCCATTTGTTTTATTTTTCTCTTGCGATTTCTATTATTCTTTCGGTGCGACCGCTAGAGCTTTGGGCGGCTCTTTTCTATTTTGGCCCGAGCCCACGGCGTTTGATTGGATTCTCGTCTCCAGGACACATCCGGAGCATACGGCGTTTTTGACTTTTGGCGGCAACATATTTTGAACCCAGTGCGGGTCGTGTGATGATTGTGCTATGGCTACTATATCCGAGAGCCTGTTTATCAAGCTGGCTCTGTCACTTGAATATCAAAAATTTCTCTATTGTATATTGTCTATATCAATTCTTCCCTGAGTACCCGTTGAAAAAAAAAAAAGTGAAGGGGCGAAGTGCGGTCGTGGGAACACAGGATTGGCTAGCACTGCATGTCGCAGATGGCCGGCTGAGAACCAATGGGCTGGCGCCGGCAGACGGATGCTCGTGCAACGGGGTACATAGTCTTGGTTAGTTCTTTTTTTCTTTTGTCTATTCGCATCCAATTGGATAGCCGAACATGGATTCGGATTCGACTTGACATCTGAGTCGTTCGCAGGTGAGGTCCCTCAGCGGTACGCTTATCGCAGCCGGCTGACGGCAGCCTAGATCTCGTTCCAACGGTGCACGCGCGGCAGAGGCGAATCCAACGGGCGGCACGGATCCGCGACAGTGGCGCGTCTCAACATGCTCGACGGTGCTCCCCGCATGGGGCCTAAAAGACTGTACGACGACGACCCTATCAACGGCTTCGGCCGAAGAAGCTCGTGTGCGTCGACGAGCTGCAGAAGTGTTAGCCTCCGCTGTGCAACCACGGCTCTGTCGCTTTTCTCCGGGAGCGGCTAGAGTCAGCTGCTTTTCATGCTGCACCACGGCCCATATTTCCCGAGACATTGAACAGGCAGCTCGGATCCCCGTTTCTTGGTTGCTTTTTTCTCTCCGAGCGCCTCTGTATAGCTTTCTTCCCCTTTTGGCCAGTCTATTGTCTGCCTTTTTCGTTCCTGCTTTGTAGCATTTCCTTTCCCGTCGCTCGGTTAAGCATCCACCTGCTCGTGCATCCGGTGTGCCTGGCGCTACGATCCGATCATTTTCACGTCATCGGTCCAGCCCTTCACGTTCCACACTCAACGGGGCTGTCATGGTCCGACTCCGCATCCCGGCGCCGTGGTCTTCGGTCCCACAGACAGGCCACCTAGGCCACGCCTTCCACCACCACCAGCTACTGCCACCACCAACCACAGCCTATAGGTAGTGTCATCATCGTCATCATTATCACTGCTATCACCACACCTTCCCCACAATCTCCCCACTCTCAGCCGAACTCCGAATCTGCTAACGTACGCGGTTGAGATGCAAGTCACTTCGATAAGCGCTACTGCTGCTATATTCGTCTGTCAGCTGGCGTTCGAACTAGGGATCCATGGCTTATAGCACGCTGTTCTCGTCGTTTCTAGCTGAACGTCGATACGTACCTTCCCCAACCCTTTCAGCCGTCAGCGTGAATCCATGGGTAGGGAGGTACACCCGAGAACCTTGTTTTCGTCGCCTGGGTTGGCTCTCTCCGCCGAGTCCGACGCCAGCCGCTCGCGTTTCGCATCAGAATGCGGCCTTCGAATCGGACGTGGATGCCGAAGGCTTGTTGCGAGCTGAAGTAGTGCAGGCAGCGATGCGACACATCTCTTTCCACCTTACCTTATTCTCCGACGCGTGGCAAAGCAAAGCTGACACCCGCTGTCTGCCTGTCTGTCTGTCTGACTGCCGCTCCGCAGCTGCCAGTCATGCGCGCATGAAACGTACCGGTTGCACAAATGATCACCGGTGAGTGACAAGCAAATACGAGCGAATGAGACGAGCCAGTTGTATCATCGTCATTTGCTCCCCGCATCCCGGAGTCAAGCTTAACCTCGACAGGCAACCGGTCAAAGCATGCTGTCCAGCATCTACCCGCGACGACAGGACACACAACCCCTGTCAGTAGCCGTCTTTCGCTGCCTGAACCTACATATGTAGATCACATGTAAAGCATAGCGCGCATGACTAGAACCCCCACCAATCCAGGTAGCATCGGCTTCGGGACGGTGCGGATCCCGCTGCAACTACCTCCTCGCGTTCCACCCACCGGCGCGTCCACGTCCGCGCCGGTAGGATTCTCGTGAAAAAGGCTCCTCGAAGCGTCTGGACCCGGAGAGCATGACCATGTCAATGCAAGGCGGCTTGCAAGCGTGGGTTACAAAAAGTTACCTGGTCGTTCGTATCTAGTGGCTCCACCTATCCATCTAAGGTTTGTGGGGCTCTTCGGTACTCACGATTACTGGGGAGCCTTGTCTCTTTTCGCTCAGGCTGAAATACTAGCGAGGGGTTCAGTAATTGGTCAGGGCAGAAGTGGCTATGGCGAGCTGGTGTCTCGAGTTGGATGTCCTATCAGATGCATGAAGCACGCGCCTTAGCGTGTGTTTGATAGTCATGACCATCCTCGCGTGGGAGGAGCGTTTGCACGTGGTTACTTTGCAACCTTAACGCCGTAGACTTTCGGGAATTGCTATTTTCAACTGTTCCTGGCTATGATGCTGACTCAGAAGCTTTTCGATCTTACCTTGGTTATTGTTCTTCCTTCCGACATCATTCCATACTTGTTGAATTCAATAGCCTCAGCCATGGAAGAGAGGAGGCTGAGCTCGACAGCTGCTGCGCCCAATGCACTAAATCGGGTGCAATGGACCAAGCTCCCTTGGGCAGTTTTTTTTTTTTTTTTTTGTCTTTGACTGCACGAGCTAAGACCCCTGCCAGGAAATCTGGGACCACGTCGCGAATTTGATGCACCAAAGTTCGCTGTTTCAGCTATGCCAATCATTCGTGATCATCTTCTTCTCCTCTTCTGCGCGTATCTCAATAAAAATGCAAAATAAAAATTCATGGACCCTGTCTGTCCCCTCGTCGTCATCGTGTGCTGATCGGAATTTCCCCCTCGTGGCAGGCGAAAATGACGACATTCTCTCCCTCCTAAACCCTGGCACTAACGTTAGCGTCGCGGGGTCGGAAAGGAGCTGCTATCGGTGACATGGAAGAAAAAAAAAGGGATAGTAGGGCTGAGGAACTGTGATAATGAGTGACCTGGAGGATCGGCATGCTAGATGAGCCACTGCACCGGAGCTCCCTGCAGACGTCTACTAAGCACATCGCCCTACTTTAGAAATCTCAAGCCACAGTGCACACGGTTCGATTTGAAATTTCGAACTATTGCTATGAGCTCGCTGACTCAAGGAGCTGGTCGCAAAATGGGACGGTGCTGAAGACGGACTTTTTGGAAACGCCTCACGCCAGGTTTTAGTGGAAGGATTCTCTTGAGCGATTACTTAATGGATGAGACCTAAGAGGGCTCATCTGCAACCGGAAAGGTCTGAATTGAACTGCTTTAGGAAATGGTCGCTTAGTGCCAAGCCATGGTTTCGCCATGGACTGGATTCTGAAGTCTACCATGAAGACCCAAAGTTTGGAACAATCTTCAACAGCTGCTTCATGGTTCGTCGTGTATTTTGATTCGACATTTTAGATCGGAAATCCATAATATGCATTTGGGCGTAACTACTCAATGGCAGTGGCCCAAGTCCTTCATACGATATGCAATCGCCCACACTGCCAGGCTCTTGGAATCCCAACATTTTGATGCTGGTTGCTGATAACAAAGGACATTAAGTTTCAGCTAAGTATGGGCGTGAGATTTCCTCAAACAGCTTATATTGGTAAGACATTGGTAGGCGAGTAACGTTCTTAGGATTAGAGTAGTAGTAAACCCTAGCTTCGAATAAAAAGTAGACTTGCAAGATACAGGAAAACAATAGGCCACCAGCCGAGAATGCTTGCTGCACCTGATAGCAGCTGTGTCACACCTGGCCAAACGTATTGAATCGCTGATGAACAGTCGATTTTTTCAAAGCCAGAAGAATAAAATATGAACTATAATAATCTTGAGGGTGATAAGGTAACACCACTCCTTGAGGTTGCAGCGGTGCCGTAACACTGCTGCTGAAAATCCTGCTGCCCCCAAAATCGGGAAGCCGCAGATATTAGAAGATTTTCCCCGCCTCGCAGCGAGCCTTTATGACTGATGGTGCATGAGAAAGTGGGCAGGCTAGACTTCCAATGCTTCACAGTGACCGTCAGCCCATTGCAAAGACTAGCTACCGTTTCTAAGTCTTCCTCAGGTCACCGTTTCCCAAGCACTCGACTCCTCATCAGGCAAGGGATTCCCTGCGCTTTGCATAATCTGCCTGCTGACCGGGTGACGCCACTGAAGATTTTTCAACTTTTGTAAGACCTGGTGCTGGAGAAATCCAGCAAGCGCAGACTTCGGATGTCTCTACAAACGCTATTAATGTAGAGAAGGGGACTTGGCATGGAATCGCAGGCTGATGTACTCAGTTCCTTCTTTTCTTTCGGTTTGGGCAGTCCTTCTTCGCATGGCCCTTCTTGCCGCAGCCAAAGCATTCCATGTTAGAGTTTGATGAAGCTCCACTGCCAGCATTCGAGATGCTGGTTAACGCATTCAGTTTGACGTGGGGACTACGGTTTCTCCGCTCTTGTGCCAGCTGAGCGGCCTTCTCCGTCTTGGCCTTCTTCTTCTCCTTCCTCTTTTCCCTCGCCGCCTCCTTGCGCGCCTCGCGAATCATCTTCGCGGCGGGATCTTCGTCCTGATCGCTCTCGCTACTGCTTCCCTCGTCACTCTCGCTGTCTTCGTTCTTCTTCGGTGCCTCCGGCTTCTTGCCGAACGACATGCGACCCAGTTGCGGCGCGTCATCTTCTTCGTCACTGTCATCATCGTTGTCCAGGGCTGCGTAGCCCGCGCTCACAACGCGCAATGCGCTCCGCTGGCGCGCCTCCTTCTCGGGTTCGCGAAACGATAGTACCCAGCGGGTTTCGCCAGCCTCGGCGGCAGCTTTCTCGATGGCCTGACTGCGCTTGAGCTCCTCAGCAGCAATTGCGGCATTGACGGCTTCCAAGTCGGAGGGTGTTGCGGGCGACGAAGCTGCGGATGTGCGCTGGCGCTTGGCGGCTGGACCGTTAGGAGTGGAGGGGGAGTCTTTGGGAGATGACTGCGAAGCGGCAGCGCGTTGCATGAACTATGCGTAGTTAGTGTTTTAAGTAAAGGACTATGTCTGGCGAACAGAGGATTCATGCCTTCATGGTCAGAAGCCGCGAAGACGCTTGCTTCGGGGTGGTGTTGGGCGGCGCCATGGCTGCGATGGTGTAATGTAAGCTAGCTTTGAATAAAGTCGAGCTTGACGATCGCTTAGCAGTCGAAGTCTTCTGCGTTGTCTTGGGGCCCGCAGAATTACTCGAAAGTGAGCTCGGAGTGAGTTGCGGAGGAGAGGGCGGCTGCCGCAAAATGATGGTTTCGTAACAAATGTCGCGTTATCGATAAGGCCCAGAACACAAGCTGCTTAGTCACACACCTAAACAGATCTGGGGTTGCGTATCATGCACCCACGTGTAGAAAGGTGACTATGAATTATAGAAATTGCACGAAAGCGACGGTTTTTAATTGCTAGATATTCTAGCTGCAAAATGGAACATTGCGTCAGCACTGTCATGTTCGAAGCCGACAAAAGCGCGAGCCATCGACGCCTTATTCGAGTGACCAAATGCTCCAGACTAATCAATTGATCGGGCGGAGGGTATTAACACAGAGTCATAGACTTGGTCTCTTTAGAAGTCAAGACCTGCTGTTGTTGCCAGAGCATTTTATATTCATTGCTCGCGCACAGACCACCGCAAACTCCAGCCAACCGCAACGCCGCTAAGTCCATCACGCACGCCGCAGCTTCACGTCCAACCCTTCGGACGTCACCATCTCCCTCCCCCTCTCCACTCCTCCCCCACAACCACCACCCCCGCCAACACATCCCGCAATGCTCCGGCCTACGACCTTCCGGCCGCTGCTGCGCGCCGCCACCAACGCTCCCCGCGTCGCCGCCGTCCGCGCCTACGCCAGCAAGCAGCCGACGCCCTCGGTCGACAACGTGCCCGCCAACGACCCCAACCCCAAGGCCCCGGCGCCCAATGTCTCGGCCACGAACGCCGTGCCCACGTCGTCCGAGGGCTCTTTCGACCAGGTGCTCCAGGAGAGCGTCGAGCAGGCCGAGGCCCTCCGCACCCAGCAGGCGCCCAACCGCCAGGTGACGTGGAGTCGCAGCCAGAACCCGCGCGAGCGCGCCATGGCTGGCCCGCGCTTCGAGCAGACGATCATGGCGGACCAGGTACGTTTCATTGCCTATTTGCATTGGGAGGAAAGGGAAGGAGGTGGGCAGCGGGAATGGAGGTCATGGACGAGACAGGGAAGAGTGGGATCGGAAGGGCATTGGAATGCTATATGAAGAGGCGATTCGGAGATTCTCTACCGGAGGGCTGTGTGAAAGGACTCAATCGCTGACTTTGGTTGAATTCGTGTAGCCGCGCCCCTACGCCGCCATCGACCTCATCCACAAGCAGCCCGTCCGCTGGACCAAAGAGCGCTCCGTTTCGTGCGACGGCGGCGGTGGTCCGCTCGGCCACCCCAGGATTTTCATCAATGTCGACAAGCCCAAGATTTGCTGGTGCACGTACTGCGGTGTTCCTTTTGTAAGACTCCCACTCGGTGCTGAAGACGCATCGAACATCAAAGCGTCGAGCACATTGATGCTGCGCGAAATCTGTGCCTATCTTCAGTGGTCTCGGTGCGTTAAGGTTTTTGGCTAACGTGATTTGTTTGTAGGCGCATGAGCATCACAGGAAGGCCATTGAGGCCTCGGATTCCATTTCTTACCCGCTGGACCCGACCGGTCAGCCCGGAGAGGTTGAGTTCAGTCAGAGGGTTACTGACAAGCCTCTGGAGCAGCGGTGAGCGTGAGCCAATATGTAGTGGCGAATCAGTGAAGTGGTAGACAAACGGGACAAATTCATATGGTTAAAAGTGTAAATATAGGTGAATGTGCAGGTCCTAGTACGCGCTAGAATGCTGATGCGCTGTTCTTGACCCCTTCTATCTGTGCTGAAAAGCTCATCTGCTTGCACAGCGCATGCTTCCCAGAATATGGCAAAACCTCCACTGTAGGGAATGTGGATACTGGAGAATTATGCAATAATTGGGACCCTATTTTGAAGTTTCCAGGGATATCTGCCTATTGTTTTCACAAACGCTGCCCCATGATGTCTGCAGAACATAACTATACCCCGCCTCTCCGGCCGTGAGCAAAGTAGCTCTGCAATATTCAAGCCCATTCCCGAACGCCATGCTCGCACCAGCCAGTTGCAGTTGTGATCTTTTCACTCTTACTCCGAGATATCGCGGTTGGAAACCTTCTTCTTCGGTACCTCCACGATGGTCCTTGCGGGCCTAAATACCTGCAACTGGTTGTCTTCGGCAGCGGCAACCATAACCCAGGGGTCGTTCTTGTTCCAGCTAAAGTCACAGACGGAGTTGGTGAAGCCACCGTGCATGAACAGGCTGTAGGAATACACCGTTAACAATTTTCAAAAAGCATTTGATCGGGAGTGGGACTTACAGTTCGGGCGGACCATCTTCAGCCTCTTCCTCCGTCTGTTCTTCGCCAATCTTGCTCGCATCCCACATGAGAATGCGCTTATCGTAACTGGAGCTGGCCAGAATGGAGTGGTCGGTGGGATGCCACTCGAGGTTCATGACGGCTTGCGTGTGTCCCTCAAAACTGTGAATCTTCTTATCCAAGCAACGCAGGTCCCACATGGCAACCGTCTTATCCGCAGAACCAGTCACGACAATAGATTCCCATGCGGGGTGGAAGGCAACACAGTTGACGGCGTCGGTGTGAGTCTCCTTCCTGTAGAGACCTCTCTTGTTTGTCTCCTGGCGAAGGTCTAGAATCTGAAGTGTCAAGTCGTCCGAAACGGTGGCAATCCAGTCCTTGTGTAGCGGGTGGTGCTGAACATCGTTGACGCAGGCAGCATGGTGAGTAAAGGTACGCGACGGCGAGATGACGGGGCTGCTCTTGCTGAATCCGGCCTTGGTGTCCCATAGACGGACAGTAGCGTCTTGAGAGCCAGTAACCACTTGGCCTTCAACGTGCGGACTCCAACTCAGACCGAAACCCTCCTCGGAGTGACCCTTCAATTCCATGTCAGGTTTCACAGTGCCATTTGCATCGGGGTTGATGCTGTGCTTGGTCCGGTCAAACACCAGAACTCGGCCGTCTGTGCACATGGTCGCAATGATGTTCGGGTTCTGGGGCTGGTAGCGGGCCTTGTTGATCTCGCCGGGGTGGTTGATGCGCTGGATAACGTTGAAACCGAAGGATCCCTTCTTCCCAGCACCGTGGCCGCCAATCTCACCCTTCTGCTCGTCATATTCCGCAGGCTCCGGGGTCTGCATGGTAGGGATTTCAATGGTCGCGATTTGGAGATAGTTCAGCGCCTGGTCCGACGTGTTCGTGCCGAAGAGAATGCGATGCTGGGCGAGGTTTGAGCCTGGAATCTCTCTCTTGTCTGGAAGCCATTGCGCGGTGAGAGTAGGCCACTCCAAGGCGCGACTACGAGGTGTGAGCGGAGCGCGCAGAAGAAAAGAAGGCGCAAAACTTACGCATAGAGCATGTCGTAGAGCCATACTGAATTCTTCTTCCAGATCTTGTATTCCTCGTTCGCAATCTTGGCCTCCAGCTGCTCCTCCTCACGTTGCTGATCGACGTCTGCGGTCATCCGAGGTGTCAGTAAAGCTGACCATGGTCGCCGAAGCCGCGCGCAAATGTGCGAACAGGGCTAGCAGAGCGGAGCGCGGTGTAAAGAGGTGCTTAGGCGGCGCACTTACCGCTCATGTGCTCGTCCATGGCTGCGGGTCGCAATTGGGGGTTGGTAGAGAGTGGGTTGGGTAAGACGGAAGCTGTGGGTGCAGCGGCGGGCAGCTTTGAAGAGCGTGACGCGCTGGGTCGCGTTAAGCTGGCTCGCGGGAGCACGGACTCGACGCTGGGGCCGGCAAATCCGCGGCGATCTGCGCGCGCCGGTTGCACTTCTGCCCGGTTGATGATGTTACCTTAAGAGTCGCCGCCGCCGCATCGCTTCCCTTCCTCTCTTCGAAGACTCCGTGTCGCGACTCTCGATACCCCCGTTTTCTCTCACACCTCCCCCTCCGTGGCTGTAGCCCCGCAAAGGCTGGGCCTTTCTTTCGAGTTCCGCCCGCAGTCCTCCTGTCACTGCTAGCTGTCGTCAATCAGCCTTACAGCTCCGCCGGCATTCGCTGGATACATTCTCGACCTCACCTACCTTTCACCGGCATCATGGGTGTCCCCAAGTTCTTCAGATGGATGTCCGAACGTTATCCGGCCATTTCGCAGCTCATTGCCGAAAACCGGATACCGGAGTTCGACTGCCTCTATGTACGCCCCCCGCCACGTCCTCACTTCTATCCAATGCGCTAATGGTGACCTCTAGCTTGACATGAACGGCATCATCCACAACTGCACCCACAATGACTCCGACTCGCCGACGCATCGCATGTCCGAAGACAAGATGTTCATCGCCATCTTCAACTACATCGAGCATCTTTTCGGCAAGATCAAGCCCCAGAAGCTTTTCTTCATGGCTATCGACGGTGTCGCCCCTCGCGCCAAGATGAACCAGCAACGTGCCCGTCGTTTCAGGACCGCCCTGGATGCCGAGACTGCCAGGGAAAAGGCGATCAGGGAGGGTGTGGAAATGCCGAAGGAGCCTGCCTTTGACAGCAACTGCATCACGCCTGGTACCGAGTTCATGGCCAGGTTAACTCAGCACCTGAAATATTTTATCAACAAGAAGGTTTCGGAGGACGTCGACTGGCAGGGCGTCGAAGTCGTTCTCTCCGGCCACGAAGTTCCCGGCGAGGGCGAGCACAAGATCATGGAGTACATTCGCCAGGCGAAATCACAGCCTGGCTACGACCCTAATGTCCGCCACTGTCTGTACGGCCTGGACGCCGATCTCATTATGCTTGGCCTTCTCAGTCACGACCCGCACTTCTGCTTGCTCAGAGAGGAAGTCACATTCGGTCGGCAGAACCAGAAGAAGTCCAAGGAGCTGGAGCACCAGAATTTCTATCTTATGCATCTTTGCATTGTTCGCGAGTACTTGGAGCTCGAGTTTCAGGAGCTGGAAGAGCCTGGCGCTTTGGATTTCCCATTCGACATGGAACGCGTTATTGACGACTTCATCCTCATGGCTTTCTTTGTTGGAAACGATTTCCTTCCCAATCTACCGCATTTGCATATCAACGAGGGCGCTTTGGCGCTCATGTTCAACGTTTACAAAAAGGTCTTGCCAAAAGCTAAGGGTTACATCAACGAGGGTGGTGTCATCAATCTGGAGCGGTTGGCGATACTTTTGGATGAACTTTCTCATGTGGAATACCGTTTCTTCGAGGCAGAGAATGCTGATGCCGCTTGGTTCAAGGGCAAGCAGATGGGTCGCGAGGACGTCATGGAGCGCACGAAGAAGCGCGGAAAGATTATCATGACTACGCGTCAGAAAGAGGTCTACAAGACCATACGTCAGTATGTCAACAGTCGTTCTCCCAACGGCGCAGCCGAGCCTTTGGACCTCCCTTCCGATCTGCCAGCCAGCGATCGAAAGTTCGTGGAAGAGCTGGCAGATAGTCTCCATTTGCAATGGAAGACTCTGGAAGACGACCAGGGCGAGCGCCATCTTCAGGTGGCGTTTCCGCCAAGCCTCATGGATGACGATGACGATGAGGAGGAGGAAGACGAGGAGGCACAGAACGCCATCCTCCGCGTGCTCAAGCGTTACGACAACGCTCAGATCGAGGACGTTTCGCCGGACGAAGCTCAGGCAGAGATGAAAAAGAAATATGACGAGAAGTTCCACGCCTGGAAGGACAACTACTACAAGTCGAAGCTACACTGGGGCTTGGATGACAAAGAAGAACTGCGGAAGCTGACGGAGAACTATGTGCAAGGTCTGCAATGGGTTCTCTTCTACTACTACCGTGGCGTGGCCTCTTGGCCATGGTACTATGGCTACCACTATGCGCCCATGATTTCAGGTAAGACTTGCTGACCGCGCCTTTTTGCATGGCCCTTCAGTGCTGACAGGTAGCAGATGTGAAGGAGGGCTTGAAGGCCGACCTCAACTTTAAGCTTGGCCAACCTTTCCGCCCTTACCAGCAGTTGATGGGTGTGCTTCCGGATCGAAGCAAATCCATTGTCCCAACCGCGTATCACGACTTGATGACTAACAAGGATTCTCCTATCATCGATTTCTATCCTAGAGATTTTGAATTGGATATGAACGGCAAGAAGCAAGACTGGGAGGCTGTCGTGAAGATTCCGTTCATTGATGAGAAGAGATTGCTTCCTGCAATGGCTACCAAGGACCATCTGCTCTCACCTGACGAGAAGAACCGGAACGAATTCGGAGTCACGCTCAAGTTCACTTATCAGCCTGATCTTGATTATGTTTACCCGTCCTCATTAGCTGGAGTCTTCCCGGATCTTGCACATTGTCGGTGTGTTGAGAACATCTTTGAACTGCCCACGATGGACGGTCTCGAGGTCTACATTGGACTCGTCGATGGAGTCAAAATGGGCATCGATGCCCTTGCCGGTTTCCCAAGCTTGAAGGTTCTGCCTTTCCATGGAGCGCTAGCTTTCCATGGCGTTAGCGTGTTCCAACAGGAGAGCAGAAACGAAAGTATGGTCGTCAGTCTTCTGGAGACTGAGGAGCGCAATAAAGCTTCGAGCGCGCAGAAGAAGCTTGGCAAAGCTGTTCATGTTGGCTACCCCTTCCTTCAGGAAGCTAAGGTTGTCAAGGTATCAGACGAATTGTTCGACTATGTGGAGGAGAACGGGCAGGTGATCTCGATCCCACATGGCCCTAGGGAGATCTCGGACTGGAAGAAGAAGGCCAACCGCATCGAGTCCTTCTACAGCAAGCGTCTTGCCACGGACATTGGTGACGTTGAATCACTAGTGCACGTCGAGATGCTGAAGGGATTGAGGAAGACCGATGAGGGAGCTACCGTCAAGGAGTACGGCATTATCCCTGGCCAGGAGACGGACTTCGCGACTCAGACGATCGTGGATGAAGTCGTGAGTGAGGACCAGCGTTTCTTGGAGAAGGCTGCTGTCCCCATTGAAGAAGAGTTCCCGGTCGGGTCCAGAGCGTTTTTCCTTGGTGAATTTGCCTACGGCCGTCCGCTCGAGGTCCTGGGACACGCCGGTGGAAAGGCAGAGGCTTGGGTTCTTGTCGCGAAAGGAAAGGAGCAAGACTTTGGAAAGCAGATTGTCAAGAAGGCGGAATCTCAGGCGAACTATCGCCCGTCCTACGCCGTCGCTCGGCAGCTGCAGATGAACCCGCTCGCTCTGAGCAGGGTCACATCGTCGCTCTCGGTCAACTCGAGTGGACTTCGTCTCAATTTGGGCTTGAACCTAAAGTTCGAGGCGAAGAAGCTCAAGGTCCTTGGGTACTCTCGCAAGGGTGAAACCGGATGGGAGTACAGTCCGAAGGCCATTGACCTAATCACGCAGTACATGATCCAGTTCCCAGAGTTCTTTGCTGTTCTCCAGGCCAATCCGAAGGGAGACATCTACGAGGATACGGATTTCTATCCTCCGGAAATTGCCAAGCAAAAGATGAAAGAGATCGGCGCATGGCTGAAGTCGATTGAGTCGAAGAAATTTGAGAAGGTGCCCCTTGAGGCCGAACAGCTCGACTCGGATGTTGTCAAGGAGATCGAGAAGGCGGCAGACTATAGCCGCGACAACGGGCCTCAAACCGAGGGCAAGAAGATCAAGGGAGTTCCTCGCCAGGCGCTTCTCAAGCCTTCGGATGCCGAGCAGCAGATTGGTGGGCAGAGGTTCTCTCTTGGCGATCGGATCGTCTACGTCCAAGATTCTGGCAGGGTTCCCATCGGGCAGCGCGGTACCATTGTTGGCATGACACGAACTCCAAGGACGACCCTTCTGGATGTTGTTTTCGACACATCGTTCATGAGTGGGACTTCTCTCGGCGAACGTTGCTCGCCCTTCCGCGGATCTACCGTTCCGGCTACGTCTGTGCTTAACCTTACAGACAAGCAATGCATTGCCATGTCGTTGGCTGGTAACGCGAAACGGCCACAATCTACTTTCCAGCCCCTGACTGTCCAGAACTCTGCCTACGGTATTGCTGGTCAGACCCAGCTAGTTCCTGCCGATGCGCCAGCGCCACTGACTGGCTCATTCCGAGGCGCCGTAGCTGGCCAGAACCGTGGCAACTTCCGCGGTCGTGGACGCGGCGGAATCACGCCACAAGCGCAGCAGAACGGAAGCGCTATTGAGCAGAACGGACAGCAATATGAGCTACCGATCCGTAACGGGCCACCCAACGGACCTGCCAACGGCGCGCAGCGTGGTCGGGGCGGCGCCAACGGCTTCACACCTCGTGGCCGCGGGAACAACAACTTCGGAGGTCGCGGCGGCCGTGGCCGCGGAGGCGGCAATCAACAGGGATTCACTGTCATCGACAACAGCGATCCAACGGAGGGTGTCGTCAGGAACAACCCCAACTTCCGACCTCAGAGCTACGCGAGCGTGCCTCCGCCGGCAACGCTGGACGCGAACGCGTTCCGTGGCGGACGAGGTAGGGGTCGTGGATTCCGTGGCAACCGTGGTGCCGGTAGGGGTGGTCGTGGTGGTGCGGCTGCCCAGGCTCAGTAGTGCGGAAGAGCGGCAAGGGGGCGTCGGCAAGTGCACGAGAGACGGGATATGCATGATAGAGTAGACAAGGGGTTTGCGGAGGATCAGCTTTTGATTTACGACAGATACCCAGGTTTTTGTTATGCAAAGTCCTTGATAGCTTAGCGCCGAGTTTACTGCAAAAGACTAATGTAGAAACGGGTAGTGCTGCTATCTAGTCTCTCAGGAAGAAGATATTGTCGACATGCGTAGAAACTGGCTTGCGTGGCTCTGGTGCAGAAGTGAAGACGATAATACCGCAACAAACCAAGAGTCGGTCATGGCACATGAAATTTGACCGCGCCCATCGCCGTTTTCTGAGGCTTGCTAGCACTTGGTCCGTGTTGCTATTTTGAACAGGGTCTGTGTGTGGTGCTGGAGAGGCGGGTGACGTAAGGGGATCTGAACATTGGGCTACGATCCACCTCGGCTGCAAGGGGAGATAACTCCGCGCAAGATAGATCTCGGTAGGTGCAGGGCTGGTTCGCCTAAAGTTATACTCTCGAAGATGCTGTCCGCAAACTTTGTTGACACAGCACGGCCGTGGGATCTTACGCCCGTACAACTCTGATTGTTGCAACGATTAGGTATTTTGAAGCAGGCTCGCAGGGCTGCGCGGTTGGGCAGCGCAGCAAAGGCGGCCGGGGACCAGAGCAACGGGCAGACGGTTTCGTGATTCGCGGCGCAGTGCGACGGCAGCGGCAGCCGGAGCAACCGTGGCGGCTACCACGCGGGAGTTGATGTGTTTGCAGCTGACGGGAGGAGTTCTGGCGGCTTGGCCTGCAGCGAGACCCCGGATGCGCAGGCATGGGCGGGCGGTGAGCCGCCTTGCGCGCTAAATTCGTTGTCACCCAGTCAGGAAGTAGGTAAACACCGCCCGGAACTTCGTCCTGCTGCATCGCAGGGCCACGTCCGTCCACCGCCAGCACCCACTCAGCACCGCCGCCGCCTGCATCCTGGGGGCTTCCATTCGCTGTCCGCCGCCGTCGCTCTTTCTGCAGCCGTCCCAACCGCTCGACCGCTCCCGAAACCCCGCTGCCGCATGGCGAGGTCAGCTGCTGCTTGGAGAGTGTTCCTGGCGGTATAGCTTCGCGATTCGCCCAGTTGCACCGCCGCCCGTCCGCCGCTCTGTTTGACGCCCACCACCATGCCGCCGGCCGCGCCCCCGCTGCCCACCAAGTTTCCGTGCTGGTGCAAGGCCATATACTCGTGGGGAGGAGAGGTAAAGCTGCACTTGCCCGGAGCAACTGACTCACGCCCCTTGGAAAGCGCGGCCCTCGCTGACGCTTCCGTTTGCCTCCCAACAGACCAAACGCGACCTCGGTTTCATAGAAGGCGATCTGATCGAGTGCCTGAATGCCGGTGATGGCCAGTGGTGGATGGGGCGCTTGAAGCGCGATAGGCGCGCGGTTGGACTCTTTCCATCCAACTTTGTCGAACTGCTGGATGAGAGCCAATGGCCGGGGGCCCCACGTAGCAGCACGGCAAATGCAGGAGGCATGTCGCGGTCGGGAACAAATGCTGCCGCTCAGAAGCCGGTTCCACAGAAGCAGAAGAGCACGTATAGGAAGCCCTTTCAGGCCTACTACAACGCTGGCCAGCCGAATCCTGTTGCCCATGCCCGCGAGCGGCAGGAGAAGTCAGGGACGTCCGGCCATGCCGATAGCCAGCGGAGACACAAGCCCTATTCATCCATGAAGCACGCCAAACCGCCGGGACCGAGCCCGAACCCGTCACCCAGGAATTCAATCGAGAGCGTTGCTCGAATCCCGCCTCTGCCAGAGCGTAACGCGTCCAACTTGAGAAATCGTGCGCCCTCGCCGTTGCCTCCAAGACAGGAACATGCCCACTATCGTGCAGTGTCACCCGCTCCTCCACAGCCTGCCGATTATCGGGCAAGTCCGCGCGCGGTTTCTCCAGGACCACCCCAGCACTATCGTGCCCCGTCTCCCGCACCGCCACAGCAGTATCGTGCTGCTTCGCCTGCTCCTCCGCAACAATACCGAGCTGCTTCACCTGCTCCTCCACAACAGTATCGAGCTACCTCCCCCGCTCCCCAGCAGTACCAGGCGTATTCTCGAGGACCTTCTCCTTCGCCGTATCAGCAACAATACTACCCCCCTTCACCTGGGATGCATCCGACTACGCCACGGCAGCAGTATCAGGCCTATTCGCCTTCGGCCTCCCCTGGACCGGACTCGCAGCAATACTACTATCGATCACCGTCTCGCGGACCTTCCCCGGCTCCCTTCGAGGACGAAATTGGCGAAGCGTCTCCACCCCCACCTCCGCCTCCTCCACACCGCGTATTACACTCTCAGGCGAACAGGGGTCCTTCGCCGTCTCCCTACCAGATGAGCAGAAGTCCCTCACCGGCTCCATATAATGAGAATGGGTACAGGAGCGGTTACCACACCCCTACCTCGCACTCGCCTGTGCCCCGGCAAAGCACTAATTTGACGCCATCTCCTGTGACGAATGCTATGAACGATGTTATGACTTCCCTTGAGGATATGACGGTTGCCAAACGGAGCCCGTCACCTGCCAGAGCACGCACACCGGCCGACCCTTGGGCACCGGAGGCGTTCGGTGAGGCCTTTGCTAATCCAAGGAGGCTTCGGCCAAATACTTCCCTTGGCCTGGGTGCTCAGGAAAATGACATGCCTCCTGCAAGGATGGATACCCAAGGTCGATCTAATACGGTTGGTCCTCAGCCAGATGGACCGCCTCAAGTGGGCAATTATGTCCAGCGAATGGAGGAACGATTGCGTATGCTGAGCAGTCGCAGTCCAGCACCACAGGATGAGCTGTTCATTCCAACCGATCAAGAAGGCCCGCCGCCAGCACCGCCGCCAAAAACTTCCAGAAACCCGAGGCCCCTAACTGTATATGCCGATTCTAGACAGGATTCCATGTATGAGAGTAGATCTCAGAGCTCCGTAGGGGGAAATTCGCAGGACGGCGTATTCCGGAAGCCAACGCTGAAGCATCGCAAATCTGCATACGAAGTCGCAAAACAAGGCCTGGGACGCACATTCACGACCAAAACCAATGCCACGAACTCCACCGAGGCAACGAACAGTACGGGACATACGCTGTGGAGTGGTACATCTGCCGGTGCCAACTCTGCAACCAGCTCTGGAAGTTTCGCAAGGAGAAAATGGGGCATCGGCGGCACCATCAGAGAACATCGCGAACGGTCCAAGAGTGTGGTGGAGGTCTCTCGTCCACGTGCTGGCAGTATTGTGGGATCACTGGACGGCAGGCCAGACAGCCCCTTCAGCGGAGGCATTTCGTATCATTCAAGCCACGCAACCAGTCAGCAACAGAACTCGTCAAGCACTGAATGGACCGGCAATATTGTAGAGGGCGGTGGCCCGCTGGGCGGCCTGACATCACCCAAGCCGAAGAGGACTGGCTTCTTCAAGAAGATGATCTCGTCAGCAAAGGCTAACGCTGCGAACGCGAGAAACACTATTTCTTCAAGTCCTAGTAGGCCTGCTTCGCGAGGAGCAGGCATACTACCGGCCGGTGTTACTTCCATTGCCGGAGGATCAGCTACTTTCCGTCCTAGCAGCACTGTGGCGAAGGAAATGGGTATGGGCGGTTCTGTGGATTGGGTGCAGGTCCGGCGAGACGTCAATCGCTCTAATTCTCTCAGCAAGAATGAGCGTATCGAGCGGGCCGAACGCTGCCAGATGAACGACATCATAGTCATCAACCCCATAGAGGTCCTTCTAGAATCCATCGAGGGTGATGAAGGCCTTGACGGGCTGCCAGTTCCTGAACCGCTCGACTTCAGTCAGTGCAATCTTGGCCTCGTTGACAAGAACACTCGTTTCATCCAGGGCCTTCCTCCAATGACGACTCCGGCGAGCCTCGCTCAAGGTTATGTGTGTAGACCTTACCGCAGCGACGTCCAAAGACTGCGAGCCATCTTCACGTGGGTCTCTGAACGCATTGCCTGGGAAGAAGATTTCGAAGGCGACGTCGACACCAGGCGAGTCATCCAATCGAAACGCGGCTGCAGCGAAGAGATCGCCGTCTTGGTTATGGACATGTGCGCAGCAGTCGGATTGCACTCTGAGGTGATCCGTGGATATCTCAAGGCACCTGGTGAGGAGCTAGACTTCGAAATGATCGCGCATCCAAATCATTGGTGGAACGCCGTCATCGTTGACGGCGAGTGGCGCATCATGGACTGCTCCCTCGCGAACCCCACTAACCCTAGGCGCTCGTCGTACTCCAGCGCTGGAAGTCAAGTTGCAGAGAGTGGCTTCTTCCTCGCACGTCCGTCAGAGATATGCTACACCCACGTTCCACTTCTTCCGGAAGCACAGCATATCATTCCGCCACTTTCCCACGAGGTCCTTATGGCGCTACCTTGCGCTTGCCCGCCCTACTTCATGAATGACATAGAGATTGCGGACTTCGACACGAGTCTCCTAAACCTAGAGAACTTGGAAATGGCGCACATTCATTTCTTCGTGCCGGAGGACGTAGAAGCGGTGGCTGAAGTTGAGGCAAGGATTTTCGCACGGGATGGCGATGGAGACTTCTTCGAGAGCGGTGAAACATGTCGGAAGAGGGCCTTATGCCAGCCCGAATGGATTGGTGGTCGCAAGAGGTACACCGTGAAGGCGCTACTGCCAGGCGATGAAGGGCATGCCACTCTGAAGGTGTACGCGGGGAAGAAGGGGTTGATGGTATGTCTCACCACCGTACCTAACCTTCTCGAAGACGATGCTAACCTTGTTTCCAGCACTCAATCAAATCAAACCCTCATCCTCTCGTCTTCGCATTGCCGCTCACCCACGTTGGCCAGAACCCGCCGTACGAGTTCGTCACGCTTCACCCTACTCCACACGCTCAACGCCACGATCTCTACGTCGCACAGCCGCAGTGCGCCCGCCTTGCTGTCAACAACACCTTCGTGTTTGCTGTCCGCCAGCACCCATCGTCCCTTACCTGGACCAATACGCCGTCAGGACCGAACCACATGCATTCCCAGTCCACCAGCTCCGCCATGCTCTCTGGCCGCATTTCGCCTAACCCCTTCGCCCGTCCGAACTCAGCGCTCAGTATGGTGTCCGCATCCGCATCTAACGCTGGGTCCGTCTTCAGCGCCTCATCATCCGGCTCGGACCCTCTCATGGCCTCCAAGACAGCTCCCGGCGCAAGCCAGAAACCAGCCAAGTTGGCGATCCAGAGCCCGTCAGGCAAGATCATCAGGTTGATGCGGAAGAGTGAGCACATGCTTGCCAACAGTCATGGAGCAGGTGTGGGAGGCGCGAGTGATGGAGAGAGAGAAGGTGGTGATGGGAGCGTGTGGGAGACGATCATCAAGATTGGAGAGAGAGGTACCTGGAGAGGTCTCGTGTTGGCGGATAGATCTGCGAGGTGGTGCGTATTCGCCGAGTGGGAGAGCTTCTAATGTGGCGGTTGAGAAAGACTCATCAATGTGTGTGGGGTTCCGTGCTGGACCGAGGTTTTTTTTTCGGATTTTTTGTCTGTACTCTGGGTTTCCTGGGTTTGTCTGCTGTTTCTTTTCTTCATTTTCTTTCTCTATACACTTTACTCTAATTTCTTTCTTTCCTTATTCCTTGATGCCGTAGAGATGAGTCTCATTTCTTCTTTCCTTTGGTCATCGTCCCATGGGGTATCCTGGATTTCCTTGCACCATGGCAAAAGGTTTTATTTCTATTTTTCTCTGATAAGAGCGTTAGCATTTCTACGGGGGGGGCCTCTGGAGCATACATGATTATCAATTTCATATTCATCACACCACATATTTTCCGTATGAAAACACACAAAAGTAAAAGTAAGCACAGAGCTGGGGCGCGTACGGCGTTGGCATATCAAAAAGCGCTATTATGTACCTTCAGTTGTATCGAGTAGCAAGTAGCCGAGTCATTGGCTAGCGTGGGAGTTTTGGGTTCTTAGCAATGTACGATAGAGACGACGTGTTTCGGATGGTATTGGTATGTAAAGGTGTTGGTCATTTAGTTAATTTATATCTTGCCATATCGTTGCGGCCATGTCATCAAGCACATGTGATAGGTGAGGTGTGGCAGAGCTTAATGCACTTTTAATAAATCGGAGGCATTATTCAGGCGAATTGGTGGCGTCTGGCAGTAAGTCTCCTTCATCGCTTGTTCCAGGGTGTCTTTACGGACCGCCTTCCGTGTGAGAGCTCCAATCACTCTTCCGAAATTGGTGGCGGCCGCTTGGTGGCCTTGGTGATGCCTCTTGACATCTTCGGTTATGGTGTGGCTTTCTGATTCTAAATGCGTGCCCCTCTTAGCTAACGCCGCACACAATTGCCTCTTGTCTATCTCATATTCTAGCCTGTCTACCAGGTTGGACAGAATTAAGATAGCGTCCTCAGTCTTCGCGCGTTTGACATCCCACTTCTAGATAGTAAAAGTAGCCGGTTCAGCAGCGTGTGTTGCGTTGGCGATGAGTCACTTTATAATCATTTGCATAGTGCTGCGCCAGCGCAAATACGCCGCGGGTGAGTAATGTCACTAAAGTAGCTCCATTTTCAGAGATAAAAAGTTCTCATCTGCCCCGTATGATAGCGAAGGCAAAAAAAAAAAAAAGAAAGGAAAATGACAAGCTTCCAGAGACCACTCTAAGGAAATTCTACGTACCTTTTCAAAGTGTCTCTAGCTCTAGAATTACAGGTTGCATGAGTTTTATATAAACAAGGATTTCTCTGGCGCTTTTGGGTCGCTCCCGAAACTGACTGTGAGCGCTTAACACATTCAATTTCGGGATATCTTGGACAGAGTCCGCGACGGAGGGTGGAGAAGTTTAAAGGGGTTGGCAAGGGCCAACGCGCCCGGGATAGAATCGAACTGGAAAAGGCATCTACATCTGGTTAGTTATGGGGGCTTTAGGCAAGTATGATGGGAAGATTGGAGGTCTCTGGAAGCTTGTGACGTTGACCATTAGGCCATTTGAATTTGATGGTGGTGAAAGGTGACATGTTGAATTATAGAGTGTTAGCGTGGTGTTTTGGACCTGGAAAGCTTAGTGATAAAACGCGTATCAGATGAACATAGTTATGCGTTTGTTGTCTACCTCAATCGTAGGAGGAGCACGGTTGGTGTCACTAGACCTTCAGCCCAAGCATCGCTCACCAACGTTTCAGCGAGCATATTCAAGGGCGTCATTCATTCCATCTATGTCTGAGACAAAGATTCCACGAGGGTGTTGTGAATGCAAGTTCCACAGAAAGCATTGGTCTTACACGTAAAGAGTCAGCCAGCTCGCGTGTGTACTACTGGTTTCAAAAGGCAAGATATGAGGCGTGGCTAAATGTCTTGCAGAAGGATCAGCATACCAAGTAGTCATAGTATGTTGCAAGACATCCTGCCCTTCCATATCCCGCAAAATGAGCTACTCACCCTCCTGAGTAGGTAGTTGAAACGGGTACCCGGACGTACATATGGAGTTGAGAATTGCACGACCAAGAGAGAAAAAGTCCAACTATCCACGTAAGAAGAGGGCAATGTTTCTGGTGGGCCATGAGTGTGGACGGCAGATCCTTTCTGTCTAAATGTGATGTGTTACATCTACAAGCAATTCGATTCCGTGGGAGATTCGAGAGAATATAGCGGCTGCGAAGCGGGCATTCTTCTCTCCATCCAAACTGGGATACACATGGTACCTTATGCCTTTCCCAATTCTTTCCTCCACCACTCGGCAAAATCCACACAGCTGCAGTCAATGCCTAGAGCTCTCGTCTCCTTGGTGTCCAGGTGACAATCATACGGCCTCCTGACCCTCTCTCCCCTCTCCTCCGCCTTCAATTCTTCCTCAGACGGCCTGAATGCCTCCAAACCCTCGATGTCTACCCCAAGTATGCCAGCCAGCACCTTGCACATATCCAGCTTTGTCTTGCAATCTTCGCTCGAAAAATGCAGAATCTCTGGCAGGCGTGCCGGAGCCTCAGGGCCAGGCTCCGTCCGCCCGGTGTACAGCGCGCACACATCGACGCACACGCGGCCCACATCGGCCGTGTTGGTCGGGTACCTCAGGGCATAGTCATCCATCTTGATCTTCTCGTCGGCCGGGCCCAGCGCCGCCGCCTTGCGCACCTGCTCGACCAGGCAGTTGACGGCGCTGTCCGACGGCTTGCCGGCCTTGCCGTAGAGGATGGGGACGCGCAGCGCGGCGGCGAGAGGCCGTGGGTGGGCATCCTTGTTCCGGTGCTCGGCAGCGGCTGCCAGCACGGCGTTCTCACCCTCCCACTTCGTCAGGCCGTACGTATTGGGCGGCTGGGTTGCGGCGAGCGGGGCGTAGGGGGCGTCGCCGGGGACGCCGGGGAAGACGTAGTCGGTGCTGATGTAGAGGGTGAAGATGGAACGGCGCGCGGCGGCGGCGGTCAGCGTGCGGGCGGCATCGACGTTGAGGGCGCGGGCGGCGGCGGGGTTGGTGGAGCAGGAGTCCGGGGAGCGGTCGGCGGCGCCTGGCGGGGGAGGAGGTGTGAGCGGGCTTGTGTAGCGATTGGCTTGTGTGACGCGTAGCGGTCGCGTTTCAGTGGCGGGCGGAATACGTACAGTGGACGATGACGTCGGGCCTGCGGCGGAGGTTGTGAGTAAAGATACGGGTGGCGGGGCAACAAGGGCGGCTTACTTCACCTCGTCGAGCGCCTTTTCGATGGCGGCCGCGTCCAACAGATCCAGCTTGATGGTCGAAGGCGGCGATGCGCGCGTCAGGCCCGTCCTGACGACGGACCAGCCGCGAGCCTCGAAGGCCTGGGCGACCTGGCTGCCGAGGAGGCCAGTGGCTGTCAAGGTCAGCGTCGGGCGACGTCATGGTGTTTTCCGCGATGCATACCGCCGGTGACAAGCGCAGTGCCGCTCATTGCGATGGAATGCGGTTTTTGGGATATGAGCCTCTTCCTCGAAGTCCTGCGCAAGGCGAGACGTTCAACGAAAAGTCCACGTTGTCAGAAGGCCTGAGGCTTTCTTGGGGTTCCAAATATTCCTTGCCGACCCGAAGGCCAACAAGAGAGGTCAAATAGTTGTAGTTTTCAACTAGCAAAATTCCAGCGTCAGCAAATGCTTCACTCGCATGGAAAATGCTCCTGCACTCGGACTGGAGAAGAGAAGAAAAGGTTTGGCAAGGGAGGGCGAAGGGAATTTATAGGGCGCTGGTGAGCTTGGGCCACCTGGGCAGGCAGCTGGACGGTAGGCAGCAGCACACTTTGGGAAGCAGCGAGGGTCCCGTGGTTGCGGTAGGCAACCGGAGATAGAAGCTGCCACTCTTCACAGGCGGGCGACCTGCGTCATCGGCGAAGGAGGTCGTCACCTGCTCGAGAACAGTCTCAGGACGGGAAGGCAGCAAGCACTGGCACTGTCCGCTGCAGACTCACGTGCGTCCCGCTCAGGAAGGCGCCTAGTAGGAGGTATTGCACTCGCCTACATGGAGATTGGAGACTCACGTGCGTATGCGCCCTTCCCTTCATCTTTGGCCTGTGTTGAGCTGTTTATGCTGTCGTGACTTCTCACTTTGCTCTCCAGTTTGGCTGACAAAACGACCAGTGTCTTGGTCCATCGCGCTATGGCTGTTCCAGATTACTCTGCCACCCAACATGATCCTTTCTTGCTGCCTGGACACTCTACCGGTTAGGGGAGGCTCACCGTTCTGGGCCAGAACTTCTGGCGCTCAACGCAACTCGCTCCAAGGGCGTCTACCTTCAGTTACAGCTTAATTGGTGTACAATGTCAAGTTGCGCCATCGCCTTGCTGGGCAGCTCAATCAAGGCTAGCAGCTCCTACCTGGGGGCGCGGAAACCCGTTTTCATGGCCAGGACACTATGGATGAGCTCGTGATACCCCCATGCCATTTCTGGCGATGGAGCTGATATACCTGCCACTCAGGTAAATCACAATTGACACCATTATGGTAGTGATTCTGCCACATACCAAGTCGAGCCTTCCTTGAGGTTGTTGAACTCCGCAAAGTTTCGCCTCCCCTGTTGCCAAGCAACCTTGTTCTCACAACCCGTCCCTCACACCCTGCTGCAACCCGGCCCTCTCCGGGGCTCAGTGCTGTCACCGAGTCAAGCCGCCCAGCACAGTTATTCTGCACTTTGCTTTGTCCACTTTAAGATCCATCACTAGTACAGTAACCCGAGCAATGAAGAGTGTCAGTGGCGCTAGATCCCGACGGGTATGCTCAATTTGTGCTGTCGAATGACTTCTATATCTGCAATTGTCTTAAAGCTTTTAGCGCTACAAGCGCTTCATATGTGCTGTCTAGTATAGTTGGAGCTGCTGTATGATAGGTGGAATCCTTGAAGATTGTTGCGAAGTGAAGTTTTCAATTTGCGTTTGCATTCGCCTCGTGGCAACCACACCTCCACCTTGGCACGACCTCGACCACCCCTGTTATCCGCTGCATCTACACTTCTGCATAATCACAGCATCTGGGAGACATTCGGTATGCCGTTCAATTCGTTGTATGTTCAACAAAACCATCACACACTACCGCTGTTCAACTTCGCGGCCATTACTGGAAACAAAGAGAACAGCAACACCAACTTTAGGATCTTCATGAAGAGCCTTGGCTGGATTCTGGAAGCTTAAACAGCGGCAAGCCTGCGGCATCGACTTACCGCAATATACATGAGAGCTTCCCTCAAAGCGGGGCAACCACCTGCGGAACAGTTTCCCCGTTCTTCAGCCAGCCACGAAGTGGAGAAAAGGCAAGCGCTGGGACCGGTCGATGGCAAGGATGCTTTGCTTTTTTGTCGGGTGATCAATTATCAGGCCACAACCTTTGTTCGAATCATGACCTCATTGTAGGCGGATGCGTACGCGGCTTCCGCGCTCAGATCCTCTTCATTGTGCGCTAAGAGTGATTCTAGAAAGCATGCGTGATGATTAAATTTGCACTGCTACTAGTTATACGTAATTATGATGGGATGGATGTGCACCTTACACATGCAACCAAAAAAAAAAAAAAAAGAATGCCCCTGATTCTAAGGCTCTTCCATTCTTGCGTACAAGTACCACATTCTCATACTTCTTCCAGACGGAGTATTCTCCGCCCATCATTATTGAAGCATCTGTGGCATGTCTTCGGCATTTCTAGTAGTGTACCAGTCTTCTCCGCTACCCCTGGTGCCTGAACGCTCAACGGTCCGCTTTCGCCACCTCTGGTCAACCATCAGGCACCGGCGCAACCAAACAAACAAAAACATCGGAATCCTTGAAATGGCCAGACATTCCCACCAAGCGGAGCTTATCACCTTCCCGTCCCGGACGTTTTCTGCGCTTCCTCCCGAAGGGCGTGCCGCAAGACCCGGCCCAGACCAGAAAAATTTCTCCAACACGTGCTGGCGTTAAGCAACTTAGCGGACCACAGATTTGATAAATGCCGCGAACTCAAGCTTTTTGCAGTAGTAGTTAGTGCAACCAACATTCTGACTCTGGTAAACCCCCGCCTTTTTCCATTCGCCGCCACCATGACACCAAGCAATTCGGCGCGATTAGTGGCGATCCCCTTTTGCAGGAGAACGATCGCGTACCTGCATATTGACGCATACACTCATCCGCGCGAATCGCATGCCACCCGCCGAAGGCGCCCCATCATCCATGCTTAACGTCTGCAAGGGGAAAAAGAAATTTTGGAATGTTCCATCGCGCCGCAGCTGCATAAGCGTTCCAAGCGTTCTGCCCATCATCCCAAAGAAAATTTGCAAAGACTCCGTTTTTTTCTCCTTCGTGCATGTCTGGCGCAGCACAGCCCTTGTTGGCCTGCTTCGGCATCGTGAACGGACTACTACGATGGTGCATGATAACGTAGCGGGGAAATGGGGTACGGAGGACAGAGCGTGGCTCATCATTATGGGGATTTCGCCATGATCGACTTAGTACTGTGTATAGCTTTAAGCAAAGAGCAAGATTAGCGGATAGCTGTTGTCACGTTGCGCGTTGCGGGTTGAGACAACTTTGTCGCACCGTGACCCCTGTTCCGAGACACCAGAACGCCCCCCTTCCCATCTCCGAACCAACAAACACCTGCATGCAATAATCTCCAAAGGGAAAGGAGAGTAAGCTTATTGCAGAAACGCCAAAGTTTGGAAAACGTCAGAGTTTTATTCGCATTGCACCAATGAAGCTTTTTAGTGAGATCGCAGTGTGTTGTGTGGAAAGCATTCACAGTGCACCAATGGAGTGAGATCAAAGTATGTTGCAGAAAGCAAGATGAATTTCTTTTTCACATATCTGTACAGTAAAAGAGAGAAGCGGTAGCCAAATGGCACCAAGAAAAAAGCTATCACGATGCGATGTGCATGCTAGCCTCCCAGAATCCAATCCCTCTGACCAAACCATGACCTGAGTCGAGCGCCATGCCATGCCATGCCATCCGAGATGCCCCTAAAAAAGTTGAACTGGACAAGAAAAAAAGGTCCAAGTTCAGTCTAAGAAGTGAAGAGAAGAAGGTTCGTAAAAAGACTCCAAAAATGCCAATGCCATGATGGCCATGTGTGAGAATGTAAGGATCATGAACGTCATGCAGACTGGCCCACCAACAGAACCCGCGCAGCAGGTTGTGGAGGAGCGTTCAGCTGTGCTGTACTTGGCTGCTGGGGGTGGGTTGCTCTGCCGTTGAGATTCTCATTTAAGAGCTCCTGTGGACAGCAGCAGCAGCAGCCCGAGCGACGGCGCGAGCGTGAGCCTTGGCGTGGCTGCCACGGAACCAGCTGCCAGTGTCACGCTTGCTGATGGTGCCGTTAGAGCAGGTGGTGCCGGCGGCGAGAGCCTGCTTGACAGCGCAGCCGTTGTTGCAGATACCGAAGGAGTCGCTGCCAATGCAGACGACAGCACCGTTGTTGGAGCAAGCCTGGCAGTCGCCGCTGCTGCTCGCCGGGGTGCTGGCAGCGCCAGAGCCGCCGGCGACGGGGGTAGCAGGAGTAGCGGCGGCACCACCAGCAGCGGAGGACTGGGTGACGACAACGGTAGCCATGGAGGTAGCGGTGTAAGAGGCAGAAGCGGCACCGGGGGCGAAGACACCAGGAGTGCTGGCAGCAGGAGTAGAGCCGGCGGCCGGGGTCGAGGCAGCGGGGGAAGCGGCAGCAGAGGAACCGGAGCCGGAGTCAGAGCCAGAGCTAGAGCCACCGCCGTTGGCGTTCAGGCCAGAGTCGCAGTTGCCAATGGCGGCGGAGCTGACAGAGTCACCGTTCTCAACGCTGGTGCCAGGGTTGGGGAACTCGAGGACACCCTCGCCGGTCGTGCAGGTATCGGGGATGTTGGCAACGAACATGTCGGGAAGGGAGTTGTAGTAGTCGTCGCTGTCAGAGCCACCGGTGATCGAAATGGGAGCGCAGTTCATGTACATCTCGCGGTTGCCGATCTTGTTGAACCAGGTCCAGGCGAAAGTGGCCTTACCGGTCTTGAGCTCCTTGGGGATCTGGATGGAGTACTGCTTGACACAGTTGTCGCCGCTCTCGCCAGAGCACTGCTCGCCGTTGGGGCGGCCATCAGAGTCGGTGCCGGAGGTCGCGATGTTGCCGGTAGCAGAGGCGGGGCAGCCACCGATCATGGAGTGGATGACCTTCCACTTGGACTGGTCAGCAGGAGGGGGGTTCTCGTAGGTCACGGAGACCTGGCAAGAACCACCACCGTGGACGGCAGAGCCAGTGAAGCTGAGGGTGGTGTTGTCACCAGCGGCGATCTCGGTGGCCGTGGCGCCCGTGTAGTAGCTGGCATCAGTGCCACCCTGGCAAGGGAAGGCATAGGTGGTGCCGTCGAGAGGGCTGCTCTGGACCTTGGAGGGGCTGTAGGGCGTGGGGTGGTTCATGATCATGTGGGCAGAGGCCGAGCCGAAGAGGCTCAGAGCCACAGTGAGCATAGCTTGGGAGTACATTTCGAAGGAATGTGTTGTCGTGAAGTTTTTGAGCGTTAGGGCTGTTGTTGGGAAATCGCTTAGACCAGCTGGGCGATGCTTGGTTGAACAACCGGAGAAGGAGTGCTAAGGCTCGGGAGCTTCACAGAAGTCGTTGGTCCTGAAAGGATAGGATGTTCCGCCGCAGGCGAGAACGAAGCAAAGAGACAAGAAGAAAGATAGAAGGACTAGCCTTGGAATGCTCAGAAGAGAGTTGGATTGCTGATGGGAAAAAAGATGCATAGCGACGCGACCAAGACGATACTTATACAACATGAAGGATCTACGAGCAGGGCCCCTGACGGCGCACAGAGGCGGAAACAAGCTTCTCGCAGAGTGGTACAGTCTAAGGCAGCCCGCATGCCGTCGGCAGCATCTGGCGCCACAGCGGGTCGGTGTCTGGGACACAGGCGCGCAGGTCGGGCAGGATTCCCCACGCCCGTAGCT
This sequence comes from Lasiodiplodia citricola, assembly GCA_023089105.1. Classification (NCBI taxonomy): domain Eukaryota; kingdom Fungi; phylum Ascomycota; class Dothideomycetes; order Botryosphaeriales; family Botryosphaeriaceae; genus Lasiodiplodia; species Lasiodiplodia citricola. Next base: position 95,913 of record JAJNLL010000061.1, on the reverse strand, counting down.
GCGCGGTTACGGCACCGCGCCGAAGGGACAGCGCTCGTCGATGAGAGGCAAGACGCCTGGAACCGATCAGCAAAGGTGCGACAGGAAGCAAACGCCAGGTGCCCCCGTTGCCCGAACGGGAAGACCAACTCCGCGGGCGGGCCAGCACGGGCGCGCCGCGACGGCCATGCGGACCGAGGGATTGGCTGTGCTGGGTCGGGGGCGTGCGTTTCGAAACGGCAGTCTGCGCAGCAACGTGCGGTGGGAGGAGCTGTGAGAGAGTCCGGCCGATCCTAGTTGACGTGCACCCTGGCCCAACGTATCGATAGCTGCTCGCTTGATCCCTGCGCCCTCTCAGGAACGCCAATCGGGCGGTGCAGAGACGCACATCCTTTTGCAGACGGGGTCCACCGCCTTTACCCTAGGTGGCAGGACGCGCATGGGCTGACAGCGCGGTGAAGGCCAATGCCGCCCTCTGGTTGGCCAGTCGTCCTGAAGGCTCTTCTGTTCTGAAACCAACCGGCTGCCAGGCGTTAGCTGCTCTTGAGCATTTTGGTACGAGGAGATGCTTCCCCGCGGCCCGTCGCCCTGATCGCGCAGCTGATGGCTCCAAGCTCGTTTATTCAAACAGCTGAATTCGTGTTCGCTCGCCAACATCGCGGGCTGCCCTATGTGCACGGGGAGCCGCATGATGGCGATGACGGTGGCGGTGCCGCCCTCGCATGGAGCGCGCCATGACGTCCAGCCGCCGCGCTTCGTTTGTCGCCCGTTGGCAGGTGCGGTGCGGTCTGCAATCCGGCCGAACAGTATCGAAAGATCGCCGGACTCCACACGCTGAAACCTCTGGTTTGCACGCGGAGCCAGACCCACGGTAGGGTCAACCGCCGGCTGCTTGCGCGCCACCGCACCTGCCGGAGCGAGGAAATTCGCCGTGAATTTCTTTGCTTCTGTGCCTGCTCCTGATCCGGTTGCCACCCCGCACCGGAACCTTGGCCGAGAGATGGCGGCCGCCGCCGCGGCCGCTCCGGATTGGCTGGGCGCAAAATTGAAGTGAACGCAAGCTCGCAAGTGCAGTTTCGCCGTCGCTCGTTCCTTGCAGCAGCGCGCACAGGACGGGCAACTGAGCGACGGGGTGCAGAGAACAGAGCACGGCAGGAAGCGCCGAGCCGGGACCAGGCGAGCGTGGCGGCATCCCCTGCGCAAGTGCTTGTCGCACAGGCGGCTCAGGGCTGCGCACTGCAGGACAATCGAGCGGCTGTGGGCAGTCGGTGTTGAGGCTTCTCGCAGACGGTCAATGCAGCGGGTGATCGGGCGGCACAGCAAATAGGGTGCGCCCAAAGGTCGGAGACGAGTGCTCGCCAGCCCTACGCTGGCTCTGCGTCGGATTGGCGACCTCTGTGCGAACGATTGGCTGCGGCGCCGCCTGCCCTGACCGCTTCGGTCGGCCCGACACACGTAGCTGGCCACAAGACGTGGCCGGCCTGCATCACGCACGCCATTAATGCAGCGGCGCGTCGCGCAGCCAAGGTCATGAGCGCTTTGCGAATGGTCGACATTATTGCCGCTCTACAATACATGCTGTCTAGAAACCTGTGTCCCGTTTCAGCCGCTGGATCCCCCGCGTTTGCTGTTCTCACTGTTTCCAACCCGCGCGCCTACGATGACCTCGTGGCTGCCCGCCTGAGCTGCGCGCTGCGTCGAAACTGCTGGTGCCGATCCTTCAGCGCGAAGTCGCAGCAACACACGTCCTGTGCATACACGTACGTACTCCACCCCAGCGGTTACGCTCCTGAGTCATCTGCCCAACCATCTCCCTCTCGTCGGCGACCCCGTACCATCCTCCATGCTCGAGCCCAAGCGTCTCGCTCTGCGCACGCCAATCATGGGGGGAGAAGCGTTGAGCGCGGCTACAAGCAATCCATCGCCCCAGCCACAGCTCAAAGGCGCTGCTGAGCCTACTGCCACCGCTTGGACCCTGGGGTGTGCCCGCCGGCGGCAACAGTGCGCAGGCCGCCTCCCAAATTCGCCACACGTCGCTGCGTGGTCACGTTTCAGACTTTGATTACGAGTTGAAGGCAGTCTTCCGGCTGGCGGAGGCCCCCCAGCGATCGACGGTGTCCTGTCTCTCGAGCCCATCTACCGGCGCGTGCGTACGCGCTTTGTCCTCTGCCTGCTCCCGCGGGGACTGCACGTTGTGGCTGTGCGCGCTTGGATCTAGTTCTCCCTTCGGCTTGCCGCAATCATGCCACGATACGGATCACCTTCCGTTCTGCATGAGTTTCGTCATCGGATGTGGATAGCGCCGGTCGGCACGCGCGACAAGGGAGACGAGGCGCTTTGTTGAGAGGGTGACATTCGGAAGCGCCGTTGCCGTAGGATGCTGTAAATTTAGATCATTCCACCCTCGACCACTTGACCTCGGGCCAGCCTATCCTTCAGATGGAACAGCCTTGACCATGGCTTCTTCTTCTCTTCTCGCTGCTACCCCGCTCCTGCGTTGCCTCTGCCTTCCTCCTCAGAGCCAGATGCCGATGTTATCTGACCCGTCGTTGTTTTCCTCAGCTTCGTGAAGAAAGGCTGTCGCTCGATTCCGATGTGTGCTTTCCTGTCCGTCCCGATGAACGACCCGAATCCGTATTTGTGACCCATCTGCTGGACATGCTTGTCCCGAGCGACTTGCGACATCGCCGACGTTCCCTGAAGATCGAGCACCGCGTGGCTCGCTGCAAAATATGCGATATTGGAAGCAATCGTGGTTGGCAGCCGTGGCAAGAACCTCCAGGGCCGGCGAATGTAAACCATGATGGAAACAATGATATACAGGCCGATAATGGTTTCAGCAATGATGAACATGGCTGTAGACATGAAGATGCGTGTCTCTGGTTTGATATTGTAACCTTCCACGGTGAGTTCTGTTGCCTGTGGGAAAAGCAGGGCGGCGTTGGCGCTGAAAGAGAGAGCTACAAGCTCGGTGTAGATATTGGCGAACGGCTCCGCAGCCTCGCTGAAGGATGGAACAGGAGTAGCAGGGTCAATTAGTCGAGTCTTGTTGTATGTCTCTCGGATCAGATAGTTGTAGTAGTCGTCCGGGTACGAATCGTTGTGCCAGTTGAACGCGAATGTGTTACTGTCGCTCAAGTTCCGACTGTAATCCATCATGTAGTTGATATATCTGGCTGCGTCTGAGGGTGAGTGTTGGAAAAATTCTACGGATGCATTGGTCTCTTGGAAATTGGATGTGTTCTGGACAATTCCAGTGCTGTCAACAATGACTTCTACTAAGCCAGTTTTAATGTACGGTCGACATGCGATGAAGGTGGACTCAAAGGAGTGAAAGGTCACATTCGAGATGTCGACTTCGGTAACGGTGTAGTTTTCACGTCTGGTGGCGTTTCCTCTCTGCCATGCCGACACGATGTATTCGGAATCGCATAGTCGTGTGGTCCATTCGGCGGCGAAGAGACTGTTTGGAATTCCTTCGTAATCAATCTCCTGGCGTTCGTGGCAGGCTGGTGATTCATCGCCAAAGTTGATGTCGAAGGTGTAATTAGCGACCAGCCCATTTGAACTCATGGTGTGCTGGACCGAATTCGACCCTCCCCCCTCCTGGAGCTGAACGCAAGACATCTCGACTCCGTACGCTCTCGTAGTAGCTTTATGCATCCAAGTATCGTTGTTGCCTGTCGTCTGATTGAACGGCATGTAATACATGCGCCCATCAGTCCAGGAAGAAAGCGGCGTCCCGGCCGTTACGTTTGACATAGCAATGTAAAAATGATCCGTGACTGTACGATTGAACAGAACTGTCTCGAAGCCTGTGTCGGTATTGTTAAGAGCAGTTATGTCCATGATAGGTTGGAGAGGCTGAGCGAAAGTGGTCTTGTACGCAACTTCGGCGATTCCCTCATTGAATAAACCGCTAAAAGCAACGGCCAAAAGATTTGACAGAAGGGCCATCCAGCAGACAGCAGCAAGGATCCAGTGGCGCGCCTTCAGGGCTTTGAAGAAGGTAAGCTGCGGTGGTAAAGATGTATAGTCGACGGTGATGGAGCTGGAAGGGCTCGATTTGCCGCGGCGGAGGTCTTCGAATGGCTGAAGTGTACAGAGTATGCGGTTGAGCACAACCCACGCCGGTTCGATGACGGTTGCTATCGCAGTAGGAATGTAATTCTCCACCAGCTGACGAACGAAACGGTTGGTTGATGGAAGGGGAAGACCTAAAAATATATCAGTATGCTTTCATAGAAACAGTGTTTGATTACGCACCATTTTCTCGCTTCGACTTGACAAAGTAGACAGCAAAGACGACAAGCATGGCGATATTCATGCTTATGAATACGAGACCAGTGATCGAACGCAGCTCAAGAGGCCGCACACCACCGGTGAATGGAGAGGACCTGCTTAGGTCTGTTGTGGCTCGATTCTCCAAGGCAGGATCCGAATCTTTCAATTCAAGCTGAAACCCGCTGTTGGAATCGGGTTTTGTCAGACCAAACTTCATCTTCTTGACTGCGTTTTTCAGCTCCTTATCCGTTGACTGATCGTGTCCCTTCAAAAATGCCAGTAACTCTTCCTGCTCGGCAACAAGAGCCATCATGGATCCTATATTCCCTGGGTTTGATGATAGGTTGCGAGGTCTGGCCATAGAAATGTACAGCAAAAATGCAGCAAAAATGATAACAAGTCCCAGCAGACCTTCGACCAGGTAGGCAAAAGCGGGAACGACGATGACCGCACGCGAAGTGTACTGGCGAGTCCCACCAGTAGCTGTCGAGCTGTCCAGTTCGCTGCTCAAAACGTCCACCATCTGGCGAGAAAACAACAGGCGGTACGCGGCTTGGTATGAGGCTTTCAAAAGGTCCGGATCCAGATAGTCTATAGCTGGGCGTTGGTATGCAGCAATCGCGAATCCAGCCATCGGTCCTAGATAAGTGAGGTCCAGATCCATATCTTGTACCTGATCCTTCATCGATGGCCAGCTGATGATAGGATAGTCACCTCGATTCTTGAATTGTTCCCTGCCCGAATTCATACCCCACTCAAAGCTAGTGGTGTTGAACAAATTGTTCCGCAGAGGCACCTTGGGCCCGGTGGTGACAACATGCACTGGGCTTCTTCCCGGTACAGACACGGTGGCGTTGACGGCCTGGCTGAAGTATGTGGGTTCGCAGTAGAGAGCTGTCTCGTTCTTGATCTCGGCAACTGGAGAGTCGTACGGGGAGGTGGGCTTGTATGAGGAGTCTTTCTGCGTCCATTGGACCAAAAATTTGTGGGTAGCATTTGCGCCGCAACTTGTGCTCAAATACCAATCGGCAAACCCCTCCTCATTGCTGTAACCCATGTAGATTGTGGCAAATTCCTTGCCAGTGTCGGAAGAATACGTAGGGTGGTCCACATTGCAGTCTTCGGTGTGGTAGGAGATGAATCCGGAGTTGTTCACCTTCGGAGGTTGTATGCATTCCACATCAACGGAATACATGATGGTAGGTGCCGTCCACGTCTCTGCATCTTTCGTGTCGTCCAGGCTTTTAATGGGTCCAAAGGGAGCAAGCATGTAATCTCTGGTCATAAAAGGGGGCAAAGTCTCGTTCAGCCAGGCAATGTTGTAAGCTGACTGTGCGTATGTTGCTGTGAGGCCAGTTCGTTGCTGCGCCAGAGAGAGATGACCAGTTGATCTAGCCATGGGTATAGTGAAGGTCCGGTTGATAGTGTCAGTAGCGAAGATACCTGCTTGACTGGGCGTGACTCCCCAAAATATGAGGACCATTGCAAAAGAAGCCGAGAAAACAGGCCAGTGTCTTATCAAGTTAGCGTTGCTACACCAAGCATCAGGGTGGAGGATTTCTCACTTGCTTCGGATTGCTTTCAGCGGGACGGATGCTACGAACTCAAAGGGATATTGCAACAACAATGAATCCTTGCCTGAGGCGCCTCCTTCCTTTGAGAGCTGATAGTAGGGCTCGAGTCGTTTTGCATCGAGGTCGATCCATGTCCACAGAAAACTGTAAATCACCGCAATTATGGTAGGAAGATAGAGATATGAGAATGATTTGTTGAGGGGAAGGTCGTCGATATCTGCGGCGAAGATAATACCGTCATTGTGTTGGCTGTTCGCAAGCAGAATTTGAACAACTGCGATCAGGCCTCCGGAAATAAGGATAACGGTGGTGAGAATCGGCGCGTTCAAAGTTATTGGTTTCCAAACCTGTCTGGGACCTAAAAAACGATTAGATGACGCAGCAATAAGACCGCTTTGGGGTATTGCAAGTGCCTACGATTTCCGTTGTCCTGTCTCTTCCCCCCAGAGCCAAACTTCCTAAGAAAAGCTCGTATAGTATTGTTGATGCTCGATTGGCCCGTGACGTCTGATGGGCTGCGATTGGTGTTGTCATTGGTGATAGCATCGTAATAGGAGGGAGGATCATCCATAGGGTTATCCATAGGGGGTATCAAGCTGCAAAACAGGGGGAAAAAAAGGCCAAACACGCTTCGAAATCACGGGTCCTCACCAGGAAGACGTGAGGAGCCAGTAGAAGTAAGAGAAGAGGCAAAAGAACCGGAATAGGAAATAGCAAAACCTAGAGGAGGAGAGGCCTGAAGGTCTGTGGACTCGTAGCAGTACCTATGAATGAATGCATGTGGCACAGCAGTGCTGGGATGTAGCCGCCGCGATAGCGCTCTGGCGTATCTCATTTGTTGGCGAGGCCATGATCACTGGTGATTGACTTCAGTGGGCCCATCTCAAACCGCTCTGGCGGGTCGGCCATCTCGGTAAAGAGCAAGTCAGGCGCATTCATCCAGAGAGCTTAATATTTAGCAGGTGAGGCAGCTGGTACACCGCCACTGACATCTCTTTACTAAAATACGTACGCGATATGCTTGAGCGCGAGGAGTTCGGAGCGTGGACAAGGTTGATGGTTCATTGCAATTGCTGTGCCGTGTCTGTCTCGGCAAGGATCTGCCAAAGGAAGGCTGTCGGCGCGTAAATCTCTTGGCAAAACAAGCACGACCGTGCGAACACAAGCCGTGCGGATTAACCAGGTAGTTGATTCGCGATCCAGACCTGGCCCGCAACTGTTCTTTTTATGGGTTGCTGGAGTTGTTCCTCTTGTGGGAAGAACATATCAGTCACATGATGATGATAATTGGCGGCCCAGTTCAAGAAAGGGCTCTCAAATGTGAACATTCGTAGCCTAGTCTGCGAGCCTGAACCCTTTGACGTCGAGTCGCTTAGTTTCTGCGTGCGATTAGGACCTCTCGCTACGATGTACGCTGTGGTGATAGTGGTAGGCAGGTGTTGATGACCGAGTCAGTCCATGGCAACGAATTCCCCACAGTGGCGTATTCCAAGAGAAGTCCGTGCCACGGACTGTCCACATCCTAAAATACTTTAGCCTGGCTGCCGCCTGAATCAGGCTCGTCGGCGTCGGTAGCTGTGGCCGGGCTGGCGCAAGTAGACGACGAGCGGCATGGCGACGTACAACCACAAGATGGCCACGGCGACGGCGAACATCGGGTTAGACAGGAAGATGCGAGTCTCGGGCACAAGCAGGCGGCCTCCCGGTTATGGCTTCAGATAGTAGCTCGTGTAGTCGGGATTGACGTTGTATCCAGCGTAGAAAGATATATACTTCTCCTTCCACCCCAACACCACCTATTGTGTCGTTGCCAGTGGGCCCGTAGAGTCCATGTAGTAGGACTTGGCGATGGACGAGAAGGCACTGCTGCCAGTGACCTCAGACTCGTCTTGTGGCGTGAAAATTGTGGCGGGCTTGCAATGGATATCGACGCTGTATAGGCGGGTGATGGCAGTGACGTTCTCGGAGGTATACAAAGAGTCTCTGCTGTTCGTCTCCAGCTTGAAAGGGGCAAGAACATACTGAGGGGTCGTAAAGGGCGGGAGAGTCTTATTCAGCCAGGTGATGCCGAATGCGGAATGGGTGAAATTGGCGGTCATCTCGATCTTTTGCTTGTCGGTCGGAAGAAAGCCTGTCGATACAAGCACGGTCTCGGAGACTCGTCTAGTGGTGGTTTCTGTTGCGAAGACACCGGCTTGAGACGGAGTGACTCCCTGAGACACAAGGACAACACACAGCGAAGCCCAGAAGACGGGCCAATGACTACAGAGCATTAGCCCGTAGACGGTATCGAGCTTGATACGAGCTTACCGATGCATTGTCGCTTTGATTGGCACCGAGGAATTAAAGTCGAACGGATGTTGAAGAAGAGAATCCTTCCCTGTTAAAACCTGAGGCTTCGAAAGCCGATGAACCGGTTCCAGCCGTTTCGCATCCAGATTAATCCAGGCCCAAAAGATGCTGTAGAGAATGGCTATAATGGTGCCAAGGTAGAGATAGTAGAAAAACTTCTGCGGGGGGAGATCGTTCACATTGGGAGCAAAGAAAATACCCCCATCGCGTTGACTCCTCTCCAAAAACGTCTGGAGAACGATTATGAGAACAACGGGAATGATCATTCCAACCAGAAGTATGGATTGTCGAGCGTCATTGACCGCGAGCTAGAAAAATTGTCTGCGGTGTAGCGGTGTTAGATGAGAAGACAATAGAGTTGTATAGTGGAACATACTTCTCGGCGATGATGTTTGTGGGAAAACTTGAAAGATCTCTTCCATCCAACTCGCAACGGGTTGGAGCTGCGACGCCGTCCTGCGCTTTTCGTTCTCCTGGCTATGTTCATAAGGGGGCGGGTTATCCATGTTCATGGGAGGTATTCGACCGTTGGGGATCACAAGGCACAAAAAATTCCGAAATACAGAAACATAAGCCGAGTACGGGTATCAGAGGGGACGCGGTAGTACAGCAGGCATGACTTCAAAAAGGAGAGACGGGGGGCGATGGAGCATAGTTGATGTGTATCCTGCGGCACAGCAGACAGGCGCTGCGGCGAAGCTCCTCGCACCTCATTCGCTGTGCTGGCCAAATATGACGTGAAATTAGGTGGTGACCCGCCCAACTGTACCAAAATAGAGTGTTGGGTTGATAGCGTAGCACTGTCAGAAACTAAGCATCTTATATCAAGGCTTGATTATGAAGTCGTGATTGTATGATAGATGAGTGCTGATGCGAGGCCGACGCTGGGAACCAGCTCCTCCGCCGTAAAGCCAGCATCAGCCTGGCTGATATGCTATTCTCTGGAGATCGAAAGGACGGCGGTTATTTTTCTTGGCAATCGGCGACAGTCAGGCGTGCGATCTCGACGATGCTGCAACTCTCAGCTATGCACACTAGCGGTTGGTTGCATCACGTGACCATATGTGTTAAATGTAAGCGTATCTTTATATCCTCTGGGAAGCAAAAATAAAAAAAAGAAGAAGGAGAAGAATAAGGATAGGTGTCAAAGCTCGGACTATGGGGCTGAACATGTAGATCTAGCCAGCATTGGTTTTCGGCAAGGCCGCAGGCTAGCAAAGGATATGCGATGGGAGATGCGGTACCCTCCGCGGAATATTTGAGGGTAAATATGGTGAAACCCCGTAAGTGATCACATTTGGCTGAGTCTGCAGTTTAGTGAAGGTGGATCTTCTCCCTGCGTGCGTACCAGATGCCGTTCGAAGAGATGTGTTGTGTCTTCCACAAGGCTGTGCGCATTCGAGCGCAAGAGAACAACGGCCTTCCCCATCGCCTCCGGGCTGGTAAGGGATAGGCACGCGAGTCGTTGTTGATATCGAGTTGCTGGATTTCTCGATACGATGCGGGTTGTGGTGGTAGTGGCAGGCAGGAAATGACGCGGTTGACAGGCGGCGGGGCACATGGGAGCTCGGGAGCACGGACCACAGCCGCAGTCGCATCGCTTGTCGCAGCGCGACCGTCAACTCTCCATCCTTCGCATCAACACCGCCATGGCCGCGACACGCCCCACTACGGCGCAGGCTGCGCCGCCGCCGTCGCTGGTCGTCGCAAAGACCATGCTCACAGCCGCTCTTATGCGCGCCGACCCCGTTGCCGTCGCCAAAGATGACATCCAGAGCTTCCACAGCCTGCTCGACGCAGCCCTCCTCACCTGCTCGCCCGCCAATCTCCAGGTTTGATCTCAATCCAAGAAGGCCGTAATCGCACAGGCTAAAGCCCACGCCCCGCTACAGAAATGCAAGGATTGGCTACTGAAGAACACTGGGAAATCCACCAAGCGCCTCGACGCCTTGGGCAAGTACCTGGCCCGCCTGGCCCAGAGCTTGGCTGAACCGACCAGCCCCTCCAAGCGTGATGCGCCCTCCAACAGGCGCAAGATCCTGCACCTGCTTTACCTGCTCCATGATCTCGTGCATCACGTCAGGGCCCATGACGCCCAGCCCGCCCAGCTGACCAAGCCTCTCGAGCCGCACCTTGAGCTAATCTTCACCACTGCCCTATCGCTCCAAGCCTCTGGCAAATCCAAGCTGCGCCAGCGCCTCGCTAAGCTCACTGAGCTATACCAAGACACCAAACTGTACAGCGAAAGCTACCGCAATCGCGTATCTAAGGCTCTGAAAGATGCCACTGTCCCAGCACCCGCCAAGTCTGCGCCACCGAAAGATCGCACAACCAAAGAAGCACCCTACGTCCTTCCAGCCTTCCATGGAGAGCCTGATGGTCCGTGGTACGACTTGCCTGCCGGTGCTCTCCTGCCGCATATTCGTGCAAACGACCCGAGGCCCATCAACCCTCACAATATCAAGGCGGTGGATCTGAGGAACAAATCCGTCGAGATAGGCCTGATAAATGCCGTCAAGGATCTCTTGGGCTACTCGGACAATCTCTACACTGACGACGAAGGCATTGTGGCCGACATCGACATGATGGGCCAGCCGCTGGTCCGCGACGAGCTCACTGGTGAGCTCACTGTCACAGAGGGATATTATGGCTGGTCGGTCGACTTTTGCGAGAGCATGAAGAAGAGGAGAAGGGAGGCAAAGTCAAGAGGCAGGTCTGGCAGGAGTCAGAGCAACTCTTCCAGAAGTCGGAGCAGGAGTCTTAGCGGAGATCGCGGCAGGAGCAGGTCTCGTGAGAGGAAGAGGAGGTACAGTCCATCCAGGAGCAGAAGCCGCAGCGAGAAGCGTCGACGGGACACGAGTCGCTCGTACTCCCGGCCGAGGACGGGCCTTGGTGGTGGTCGCAGAGGCTCGCCTTCACGATCTCCCTATCGTTCCCGTTCCCGGTCCCAAGGTCGGAACCGCAACTACCGCCGCTCACCTCCGCCTTCCTATAGAAATGGACCTAGTCAATCTCCTCCATTCCCCCAGCAACCTGCGCCTCACCCGTACTCGGCCTCGGGTCAGCCTTTCCCTCCACCGCCTCCACCTCAACAATTCCCTGGTCAATTCCCAGGCTTCCCGAACTTCCCTCCTCCCCCTCCCCCGCCCAACTACAATGGGCCTTGGCCACCGCCACCACCGCCGCCAATGGGTGGTGCCAATGGCAACTTCAATCAGTTCCCTCCGTTCCCTCCACAACAACCCAACATACCTATGGGATATCCGATGCCAGGCGTACCACCTCCACCGCCACCGTCCAACTATCCACCTGGCCAGCATTGGCAGCAGCAGCAGCAGCAGCAACAGGCCTGGGGTCCTCAGGCCAACAGTGGCCAACAATGGCAGCAAAATAACGGGTATGATCGCGGTCGTGGAAGGCGGTACTAGAGGCGGGGTTGCATCAAGGGCGACTCAATGAGGATCTTAGGAGTGGAGTTCCGTCAAGCTGCACTCCAATGTAATAATTATTTTTTTTTCATTCGAACATCAGCGATTGGCTACCAGCTTAGGTAAGCTCGGGAGATTGGCAGAGCGTATTGCAAGCTGGTGCGAGGTTCAAATCCGATACATGGGAAATGGCAGTCTGGCGTTGGCTAATCTAAAACGTTGGCTAAAATTTGGACCATATTCATTTGGTTGGTCCTGGAAGTAGCGAAATAAACGGTGAAACCTTTTGAACATAATGTGCCTTGCGAATGTGAGTTGAGATCTGTGTGAATCAATACTCAGCTACAATGGCAAATAGGGAATTTTCACGCGGCGGGGATTAAACCATTGATATACACATCTTCAACAGACGTTACGGTTTCCCCAATTAAGTCCACGAGAAAGATTGGCGTAAAGGAAATAGTAGCAAGGCTCACGATAGTTGAGGTGCGGCTTCCAGTCAGAGCTATAGACATACAGTAATGAGCAATCAAACTATCCAAGACTTGCGCCTCGCCAAAGATTCACCATCGTCCAGAGGCAGTTGCAGTGAATAGTATTCTAAGATTAAACGGATATAATCTAGCAGACTTCAAGTATCCACATCAGTATGATGGTTAAAACATCGCTCACGGGAGAACGTATGATATAATCATCCATAGCCTCTGCCTCTGGCCTTTGTCCGTTGTTTTCATCCATTTTTACCATATTGCGCCGGAACCTCGCTCGTAGAGCGCAACCTTACCACAGACGGACCACGGACTGAGTCTACCCTGACGATGGAGAGGATCTCGAGCGGACATATATAATTCGTGACTTCGCTGTCTTGAAACGTAACTAATTTGGAACTCAATTGTTTGGTCGGAAGGGCTGGCGGTGACGGCATCAACATGGGGCCGTTAACCCGAAACACATGACAACCTGCACGGTCACATATGCATGTTGATCTTCTGGCAGTGGATCCTGTCAGTCTGTCCTTCCGCGTGATCGATTGCCTGTGTGGTCACCCGTGAGGAAGTGTTCTACAACAGATCGTTCGTGTAGTATAAAAAGCCCATCACCTCGGCCTTCCTCAACTTTCTTGGTTGCAAACACTCTAACGCCTCTTCCATCATTGTACTGGAATGCGGAAATGGTTGTGGGGCACTGGTAAAAGGTCAGAGAGACGACATGACTCTCGTTGTCCTGCTTCCGTCGCTTGCAAGAGTTGCGCATTGGGGAGATCTACCGCTTTCCCCTACTTAGTCGTTGGGTGTGTGAATCGATGGCGCAGAGATGTGTTTGATAATGTTGATGAGGTCGAAAAGAGGGTGTTGATACGGTGCATCATTAAAGGCTAGTGGTGAGGAGAATCACTATTTCACAGTGATGAGGTTGTGGAATCCGTAGGTGCTAGCGGAGGACGGGTGATCTGGCGAGACAGAAGACCACGAGTTTGGACCTCTTTTTTCATAGGGAAATGGGCTAATGATCTTTTACACTTCTTCCATTTGCTCGGGTGTAAAGGGTAGACCAGGTACGCTCCTTGTCATCAATCCAGCGATATATAAGAATTCGACACACGTCATCCTCCGGTTGATTCTGTCATGTGTTATGAGCTTTCAGTCTCGTGAAGTGTTTTGATCGCCGAACAGCCATCGCTCTGCAAGAGTCATACATCTTATGTACCCCTCTAGAAAATGTGACAAGTATGGTATATGGGAATTTCAGCCGAGATGCATGCACACTGTTCGCCCCTCAACTACCACCTTCCGCCGTCCTCCCCAACCCCACATCCTCATTTCTTCCCCTTCTTCTTCCCACCCCCCTCCTTCTTCTCCTCCCTCACAAAATTGCCCGTCACAACCGCATCCCTCGCCGCCTGATTGATAAGCCTAAACCTGTCCGGCCCCAGCTGGATGCCGCCATACCACCTCGTAACAACAACAACAACATCCCAAGCATCCATCAGCTGCAGCAGGTGCAGCACGCGGCCGCCGGCGGCCGACTCGCCGTCGTCGTCGCAGTCCTGGAACTGAGCGCCGTTCTGGCCGCGGATGCGCCAGGCGGTGATGTTGTGCGTGGCGCGGGCGGCCTTCTTGTCGGTGGCGAGCAGGTGGGCGATGCAGCGCTTGGCCTCGTCGACGCTGGTGCAGGCCGCGGCGCGCCCCAGGAAGACCGACTTCTTCTCCGACAGCGGCTCGCTCAGCACCCACGGCGGCGGCGGGCCGAGATCCTCTTCGGCCGTCGTCCTCATCTGCGGCGCCGACGATGGCTCGTCCTCAGCCCCGGCGTCCTCCTCGTGGTGGTGGTGGTGGTGGTGGTGTTCGTGGGAGGAGGTAGTCAAACCATTTTCTTCCTGCTCTTGCATAGCCTCGCGCTCGCGCTCCACCATCTCGCCCACCTCGTCGAGCACGTCGAACACGCACGGCTCGCCGGGCCGGTAGACGCGCGCCAGAACATCGCGGACGACATCGACGACCTTGGTGCCGAAGCCCTTGGGCACGTCGTCGCCGACGCTCTGCGTTCCTAAAACCGACGGCGGGGCGTCCGGGTAGTCTGGCGGGAAGGCCAGGCGCAGCGTGACCGACGGCAGCGACGGGAGGCGCAGCACGCACTGGATCGAGGATGAGTCGTTGCTCTCGGTGGGCGTCAGGGTTGCCTCGTCGTAGATGGAATTTATCGACGTGATTTCATCTTCGAGGTCTTGGTTCATGGCGGACCGTCTTTTTTATTTTTAAATTTGTGTGGATGGGGGATGAGGTGACGTCGGCGGAGCGGGCTCTCGGCGGGCTGCGGGGCTGCGGAGGTAATTTTTGCTCGAGGGGCGGAGCGGAATCCTCGTAGGGCTGAACCAGGAACTGTCACTTCACGTGGGAACCAATTGATGTGAGACAAGCTTCTCAAGGGAGACGGCCGACTTTGGTGTGGAGACGTGTCGGCGAAAATGGTGCCACAATCGAAAGAATCAGCCCACTTCTGCCGCTCCTCCATTTGCGTCCCGAGCTGCTGGAAGAATCGTGGCCGTTTGATCGCACTCTCCTCCTCATTATCTATACTACGACGTGTGCACATCTCTCATGCAGTTAGACGACAATCTATATCCAACACCGCCAGGAAATGCCAACATATGTACTCGTGTAAATCAGATCCCCGCCTGCGCCAACCTGCTTGCTTCCAATGAACGCAGAGCGTTGTAGATGCCAAACAAGAATGACCAAAATATCTCATAGATCCCATAACCCCCACATGTCCTTAAATCAAAAACACCGGAATTAATCATTGTTGTGCAGCAGCAGGCTTAGAGAATTGATTCGGCCAAGCCATCTTGCCCGGGCAAATATTCTCCTCTGCGTACGCTCTGTAGCGCTCCAGGATATCTGTCGATTCCAAGCCGCTTCTTTGCGGCAGGAAAGTGTAATGTGAAACGATGGCACGGCCGTCGACGACAGCATCTGTCACAAATGGTTAGTGACCCAACGATCAACCTCAAAACTCCTAGGGAACATACGTCTGCCCGTCCTCTTGGTCATGACCTCGGTGAAATGGTACTCGTCATCACCGTTTCCGTTGTGAATGTCGCTTTCAATGATGTCCTCGCCCCAAATGGCAATCATTTGGATACCCATGCGCATAAAATGGTAGTCCAACGTGTGGAACTTGTCTGCACAACCACAATCAGCATCCAACATACGCATAGCCACGAAGACGCCAACTTACACTTCCACAAATCATTGTTTTCCAGGTGTTCGAAGAAGCTGTAGTGCTCCTGGGCCGCGACCTGCCAGTGCCACAGGCCCTGGCTGAAAGCATCGAAACTCGTCGTCGCAATCGGCGACTTCTCGATTGGGTAGTCGTCGGGTAGCGGCAGCCAGCGGTGCCCCTCGAAGGGCGGCTCGAGCTTGTCTTCCTCGGTGATGTGGTAATCCTCGGGTCCGCTCCACTTGGGTAGTTCCGACGGGCGCCAGCGACCCTGCTTGGCCACCTCCTCCGGGTTTGGCGGCGTCAACTCAGGGAAGTACGGCTTGATGGCGCCGAAGCGGTAGTGCATCCAGCTGAGCGACGGCTGATTGACGACATTGGCCGCGACGACGAAGTTCTCCGGGTGCTCGAGCTTGTGCTGCACGAGCGTCGCGATGGCGTGGTCCTCCATGAATACCTAACCGGAACGTCAGTCTCCCGCCCGTTTTAGGTCGCGCAATTTACCCCCCCAGTCCCCGTTCCAAAATTCAAATTCCAAACCCCACCCCGCCCCAGAACCCTGGTTCCTGACTGCGACCCCCAAAAAAACAATTGAAGAGCGACGTTAAACTCACCAGATCATCATCCATCTTGATATACATTGTCCCATTCTCCGCCAGGTCGTACGCGCTCGCATAGTCGATGCCTTCGAACAGCAGGTCCCGCCTCGTGTACGCCGGCTCCGCCGCAACCTGCGCGTCCAGCCACTGCAGGTCCTCCTCCACGCTCGTCCGCGCCAGCCAGATAACCTCGTCCAGGAAGCCGCCGTTGCGCGCTAGATTCCGCTTCAGGTAGCAGTCCAGGATCGACACGCTGATCGGCCGCCCGAAGAAGACCAGGCCGACGACTCTGAAATCCTTCGGCTTCGGCCACGTCGTGACGCCCTCCAGATCCGTCTTGCCCGTGACCGACCAGTATTGCGGGAGAGCCTTGCCGGCGTGGTATACGGATGTCGAGGATGACGGCGACGACGAGCGCATGTTCCAGAGCAGCAGCAGGAAGCAGGCGCCCGCCGTCAGGAGGAGGATGTTGCGCACATTGAGGCGGAAGGAGCGCCGCCCGTACGAGGAGCCGTAGCTGGGGCTATACGGCAGCCCGTTGCCGATGCCGATGCGGAGGCCACCCGAGGAGCTTTTGGGCTTGTAGTTGGGGACCAGCATTGTGGTGCCGCCGCGTGTCGTCGTACTGTGTATCGGAACGAGGGATTGCGTGCGGCCGTCGGGACGTTCGAGAGCGAGTGCAATGGATGTCGGGGAGTTGGGGTAAGCTGAAGATACAGTAAATGCGCGAGAGATCAGCTATGCCGCAGAGCAGCGCTCAACATAGCTCCGGGGAACGGCGGGTAGAGACAGCGGCGAGAACGAAAAAAAAAAGAGAGTGAGAAGGGAGAGCAGGCTAGCTGCAGCAAAAGTAGCGAAGGTATGGTCTGGAGGGCAGGCAGGAGAGGCGGCAATGGGAATAGTGAGACGGGCGTCGGCAAGCTAGCCGGCCCCCGTTGCGCAGCACGTATTTCCTGGGGGGGCCCTTCGAGGGGCGCGCTGCATGTGCCCACCGCCCTTGCGCCGTAAGCCACAGCTTCCCGCCCTGTCATCCCTTTCCACCATCACGCTGCTCGTGTTTACCATCTCACCCCTCCAGCCGCCTCGATGACGGCCTGCGTATTCGTAATTTTTCGAATGCGACATGGCATGATGGTGATGGTGGCAGCTGCAGCACCGCCGAACTGCTGCCGCTACCACCTTCCGTACTGGTTGCCTGAGGCAAAAACTGCCGTCAGCTCGAGTGTCTGTGTGTTTGCTTGTCCATCTGACTCAGCATCCCTGTGAAAATCTATCCGGCATCCCCGGCCTCCTTAGGACGTCGGTCCGGCTATTAATATCATCTGCAGCAATGAAGTCGTGTAGCCGAAATGTCCATCTGAGATCAAGAACACGACATATCTCTACGAGCGAGAGCACTTGGAAAAGAGCTTCAACTGCCCTTGGGCTTGTTGCAGTGCTGAGTGGAACGGCCTGAAGATAGCTGGGCTTTGTGCAACAGAGCTGCTGTTCATCGGCAGTCAGGGCGTCGACCCCAAACGCAAACTAACGACGAATTGCCGACACCAGCACGCCATCAACAAATTACGAGTCGACGGCAATACTCCGCGAATTACCCTGACCCATCTACTACTGCTGTCACTGCGCGCCATTTCCGTCTGTAGGGCTGACGGGCTAGTAGGGGTGACTGGACCAAATAGCGCCCCATGTTCCGCAACCACATGCCGACCGGCTTCCATCCGCTTTTCTTCTAGTCTTGACCATCTACGTACACAGGCGGGGACGGGAAATGAAGTCCAAACTAAAGCACCACCATTGCGTCACTTCACGCCGAGAACTCACTATCCCTTAGGGGTTGGGCAGCGACGCCTAGTGCTCAAACGACTGCACTGAACTGCATGAAATGAACAAGGCTTACTATAGAAGGGAAAGGAAAGGTTCATCGGATTTCAGGACTGTAATGGATTGTCCCTCTCAGGGGCAGAGTACTACCTAGCATACATTAAACCCATGGGGTGGGACCAAGCCTTCTCCTGGATAATTACTATTCGTACTTGAACACGAAGCGTCAGACTAAGCAGACGGGGAAGGAAAGAAGATTTCTCGTATGCGGGAAACGTAGGGATCTAATTCGTTTTCAATCGTGAGACCTTCGAGGACAACTCTCAGCCAACCCAAGTAAGACAAACGTGTGCTAACAACGCCTTGCTAAACATAATGTAAGAAATGATACAACGAAGAGAAAGCGCTTCCCCCTAGCTTATCCAAACCAAGAAAAAAAAATAATTCTAGAAGCCACCGCCCGCAAAGTCTATGTCTTGTATACCAAAGCCAGAAAAAGAATCTAAACCTCCCGTGCGTGTATAAATCTAGGCTGGACACTCCTACATATTGCCACCATTCCTATTGGGAAGAGACACATCAGTCTCTCTTATGAATGGACGGTCCTGCCGACAACGCCCCGCTCAAGAGTTTCGTCAAGCCCGCCGCGCTGGCGCTTCTTCTCTGGTTGCTCAACCACTGGTTGCCAGTCGGCCCCTCTTCATCCCTAGCCGTTGCGACGCTGCCTCTTCGGAACGTCGGTGGTCGACCTGCGAATGCAATAGGGTCTATGCGTTCCATCTCGCTCAAGTTACTGTTGCGTCGCGCAATCGCCGCCCGCCTGCCTGCATCCTCGTCTTCCTTCTTGTGCAATGTTTCCGACGGAAGCAGGATAGCGCGATCCAGTGCATACGGAAGGCCTCTGTGTCGTCCACGAATCTGCATCGCGATGATGATGAGCTTCGACAGCGTCTTGAACTCGGCCGAAAAGGATGCGTTGATGTTTGGATAGCCAAGAGACAAGCCGACGGTACCGTATGCTGAGACGATTTCGAACAGCACTGAGAAGAGAGTAAACGAGAAGTCGTTTGTGTTTTCTAGGCGGGAACCCTCGATGATTGCGATGAAAAAGAAACCCAAGAAAATGTACCATAGATCGAATGATAGCTGACGTCGCAAGTGAGTACCAACGTAGCTCTGCTCAGCCTCGTCAGGAGCGCTGTGTTCCGAATAGAGACCCAAAGACTTTTCCTCATAGACGTTGGTCCGGCGCAAAGAGATGGCGATCGGGAAGACTGAGATATACATCATGATCAAATACGACACCTGGACGGCTGGGTGAAGATCGGCGATATTGACACACGCAAAACCTGCCGTACGTGTGCTTGCTGCCTGGAAGAGGCCATCCAGAACCCGGTAGCCTGGTGTGAGCGACGTGACTGTCTCATCGTTGATGTCGAGGATGACGAAGAATATCAGGTCAATGCCGTTGAGCAGTACCAAGACCCAGAAGAGCCACCAGGTAGCTTTGCTCGGGAAAAGGAGGGTGAAGCAGCGTCTGGGATGGTCGAGAAGGAACCTGAGCTCTTCCCAGACGCCGCTGCCATAGGGAACCAGCTTCTCGGCCAGCCAAATGACCAGCCGTAACATGCATGGAAAGCCAGTATTACCGATAATAATGAGAAAGCTGCCAAACAACATGGGCAACACGGCCTTTTGGAAGGAAACCATAGAATCCGGCGTAAGCGTGAAACCGAGATCGTTGAACATTGACGCAGGCGTGAAAAACCCCCACCAGACGGCGCTGATGCCATCAGGCTTCAAGACACTTCCATTGTAGCTCGAGCGCACAATCCAGGGTAGGTGGACAATCATGCCAAGGAGATGGAACCCCACAAAGTAGAATACCAGGATGAAAGCCAGTGTTTTTAACGCGCGATATTCGATGCCGCCCAGCTCTTCTCTCTGCTCCTCGGTCAAATCCACGAATGCTGAGTTACGGCCTATTGTCGGCTGCCAGCTCAGGTATGGTGCGGGATCCAGTTCGCGTTCCCTGCTCCGCGCAGTGACAAAAGTCCTAAAAGTACTTGCGCGACGGCGTATGCCGGAATCTTCGTTGTCGTGGTCCTCGCCCAGGGTCATCCTACGCCTGACATTGTTGAAGCCGGAGCGGAGCCTTCCGCCTACGCTGGCCACGTGTTCATCGGCTGATACCTGTCGCTTGAAAGCTTGGTCGTCCTCATTGGGGTTGCCAGGGTCAACGGTATCGGCCGGCTGGTTCGCCTCATCCCGACCCCGCATACTAGATTCGTTGGTGAGTTCGCGTGCCAGGTGTACAGCCCCATCCTCCTCTTCAAGTGACTGCGGTTTGTCGCCCCGGTCAAACTCCCTCGGGCCGGGGATGCGCAGCCGTGTCTTGGTTTTGGGGCGTCTCTGGTTCTCCACGAAAGCAATATGTTGTTCTGCCGGCCGCCGTATCGGAAGACGTTCCTCGGTTGCAATCGAGCGTCGCGGAGGCGGCTTGACGTCATCGGCAAAGGTAATATCCCTGTGGAAAGGCTGAATCGTATCGTTCTGCTCCGTAGTTGACTCCGCACCAACAGCTGTGGCCGTCTCGGCTGTAGAGTCGAATTGGTCCTTCTCTTCCTCGATTTCGCCGTCGATGTTGCAAGGTGCACCTTTGGCGTGGCCATCCTGATTCCGAACAACAGTGATGGCACGACCATTGACGCCTTGTTCTTCCTGGCCTATATCCCTTTCTCCCTTGGCTTCGCTCCTTGTTCTTGACCGAGTGCGGTTCCGGTTGCGCGATTCAGCCACGAGACCCTGGAATCGCTTCTCGAACCAGTACAGGCGCACAAACACAACGAAGGTGTTGATAAAAATCGGGTTGCATACGCACGCGATAAGCATGAGGACAACCTGTTGGTAAAGGTAGAGCTTGTTGACATCAACCGTGTTCAAGCCGCTCTGCGTGGCCGAACCGCTCGCGAAGAAGAGTGCATCGATGTAATCCAGACCGCCGGCCGGGTAGAGAAGGATAGAACCGAGAATCGTCATAAGAATAAGATACAGGTCTGCGTGCTCGCGTCAGCAACACGCGCAACCGGAAGCAAGGGCGCGTGCGAACGCGCGGATTGCACTTACAATGAAGCGTGATAAAATTGAAATGCGGGCGGCGGAAGCTCCAGTCTGTAGGCATCGAGGGCAGGTGGCTACGCACCCATGCGCCCATCTCCATCAAAGGGGTGAACATGGTGAGAGCGGAGCGGAGGCGCGCGAGCTGGGGACGCTGCGCTGGTTGTTCGCGAAGGAATTGGACTCGGGCGGAGGTGCGAGAGCGCTGTTTGCGCGTAGCAGCCGAGTCTTCACAAGTTATGGGGAGTTGGCGGGACTCCGCGGGGAGACAAGGCTAGACGAAGGTCGAAGCAGACGGCGGATGCGAGGGTCCAGGATTCGCTGGATTGGGCAGGTAGATGAGAAAACCGGGCAGCGGTTAGTGTGCTCACAGAGCGCCAACCATGGCGCCTGGGCAAGCGGTGGTTATTGTGGTGGTAGTGTCGCGATAGGAGGGAGGTGAGAGAGCGTGGGCTGCACGCGGCGGACTGGCGGGCGGATGGCGGACATTAGGCGTATCCGGCGGCGGAGGGCATGTCGCGGCGTGAGGAAAAGTAGGTGCGTAAGAGCGGAAGCGCAAGCTGAGTGGCCGGGTCTCTCCTCAGCGCGGGTCAAGAAATAGGCAATGATAATGTCGGGATGAGAGGGCGGTGGGTGCTCCGGGCGCTGCGTGACGCAGGGCTCAGGAAAAGGGAAGCACTGCCAAGTTGCCAAGCGCGGCCGGCGACTCAGCGCGCCTTCCCGCAGTGCCGCAGCTGCGCAGCCGTTGTTTCGATCCGATTCTCTGTAGAGCTGCGATGCCGGCCGCTCTGCAGCCCCCCGAAACCATCACACGCGGGGAGCCCTCTCACACCATGCACCCCAGCAACACGCCACAGTCCCCCACGCTTTCGGGCGAGCACCGGCCCAATTGCGGGCGAGCAGATTGCAGTACCGCGGACTCCGTCGTCATGTCCTCCAGCTGAGGCTAGGGCTTTACGTCCATCACTTATCCCTTTTCGGACCCCCAGCGCCACAGACGTTGGGCACGCGCAAGATCCATCTCACTTTGCGCTTTATGATCGGCAATCAGCCACGTTTGAAGCGAGTCAGCCTCTCGTTTATCACGGCGAATTGACCTCATGGAGATCGGCCCTTGCCAAAGCTCAGTTCCGTTTCGCATGCTCGGTTGCTAATGTGGGTCAGAGTCGCATATTGCCCATCCAAACCCTCCGAGAAACTACTGTGTAAGCAAACACCAAGATGTAGGCGTAGAGTTGATATCAAGCCAATACACACAGGCGTGAGCTTCAACTGTCCACGTAGTGAAGAGGTGGAAAATACCTCATTAAACCGGTCAGCCTTTGTTGACAATCTTCTGTGCTGCGCCCGCTTGTGTCGACGGTCCTGTTCACCGCTGGCCTCATGCGTTCACCTACAATCCATCGTGCTCTACAATAACGGGCCGTCTTGTAGCTATTGTACACTCCTTTTGTCCGCTGGCAACGTTCTATTGGTTGACTTGAGGTGGCCAATTGCATGCGTCCAGCGAGGTTACATACAACAACGTCCGCTACCTACTTACCGTCTCCCGACTGCAGCCGTAGCGGACGCGCCGCCCTGCCGTCGGCACGGGCGCCTTGGCGGAAAAGCCCGCACAATGCTCCGCCTTGCGCTAAACTCATGTTTTAGGATCGGAGAGCTTCTCAGTGATCCCCAGACCCTAGGCGTTCTCTCACACGACCCCGACGGCATGCAAGGCCGCCACGCGGCTTCGCTGATTTAATCGCGCTTGCATCGGCTGCCCATGCATGGGAGCTTGACGAAAGCACGCTGCACGCGAGCGTCTTCGGCACGCACACTCTGCGGGGAAGCAGAGAGGTGAGCCCACCTCCAAGTGGGTCCCTACACCACCGACCACTTCTCCCTGCCATTGGGTCGGTTTGATTACAGTCACCGCCGCAGCGTTCCAATCCCCACGATCTTTGTGCCGCTGACATGGCGGTGGGCACCGGAGAATTTGAAGGATCTAGACCTTCTGCATGATAACAATTCGGGCAATAAACGATCGAGCCTAGAGTACAGAAACATGTAGAAAGCAATGCATGTACAGCTGCAGTTGTCTTGACGCTGGAAAACACAAATCCGAAAAGCCCCACCATTATATGCCGATCGGTGGGGGTCACGGGTCGGTTCGGACGCTCTCTTCAACTGGCGGCTCGCGCTCGAGAGAACCCGGTTGCTACGAGCCATTGAGCGCGGGAGAATCCGATGACTTCTTCGTCTTCAACGTCAGCGGGAATGGGTAATCTTCCGGCTCTTCCTCCTCACTGTTCTTCCAGTCAGCCTTGTCCCATCCAATATGTCGAGAAGATCATCACTTACGGTAGTCTCCAGGCGATATAATCCTCCGTGCTCAACCCTTCACGGCCCTCCTGCAGCGAAGCAAAATCGCCAGGTGTCATCATACCCGATCGATCTCTGGGGGACCCGGGCTCCGAGAGCGGGCGCGAAATCTTGACTTCAGCGTTGCCGAAGAAGTCCGGCTCATCACCACCATCGAAGGCGTCGGGGTAGGCTATCAAACGTTAATAAGATGTTTCCGCATCGTGTCCGCAAATTCGACTCACCTCTGCGCAAAGCCAGTTGACGGGCCTTGACGTACTCCATGCCCATCCTCTTCCAGTCAAGCAAATCGCTGAGTCTCTCCGTCCTGTTGCGCTGGTTGATACGCTGACGTTTGCTCTTCTTGGTGAACTCAAACATGTAGTCTGAGAGCTGGTTGACCGAGTCATCGACGCCCTTCATCCGCCTATCAACGATGTAGATGCCGTAGTCTTGGGCATTCTCGATCAGCTCCTCCATGTAACAACCGAATCCAGACAGGTTCGTCGTGATACTCGGGACTCCCATGACCGTGCACTCTGCCGGCGTATAACCCCACGGCTCGTAGTAAGACGAGAAAATACCTAGATGCGTACCGCGCACGAAATCATCATAATCCATGGGCAGCACGGGATTTGCGGAGTTCAGGAATTCGGGATGGAATACGATCTTTACCCTATCTGTCGGGTGGTTGAAGAGTTGACACCGGCGAATCTGGTTGAGAATCGGATCATCGTGGTCGTTGACCATGTTGTGCGTGACAATCGGCGGCAGAGTGTGACGCTTCATGGCAAACAGTCGCCGGCGAAGCATGATCTTATCTGCCGGCGTGATGAGCTCCTTGTCCTCGGGAAGCTCCATACCTTCGTGCCAAGCGAGCGATCTCTCGAACAGCTTCTTTCCAACGTTCTTAGAGATCACGTCAATCGTGTCATGTAGAGACTTGATGACGGCCTGACCCTTAAGGGCCTCTACCGTCAATGACTGCGTCTGGGCAGGCATGATGATGAAAGCCACGACGGTCATGGTCGAATTGGCGCTCTTCATGCGGTGGTTCAAGCGGGCCAGTGACTCGATGAACATGTCCACACCCTTATTCCGGTACTCGTAGCGACCAGCAGTGAAGAAGTAAAGAGTATTCTCCGGGTCGAAGTCGTTGTGCCCGTAGAAGTGGCCGCGGACGAAGTCATTGATCTTTATTTTCGCCTGCTGATGCAAGTTCTGGAACTCGTGCGTGGCCGAGAACTTTTTGACGTTGAGCCCGTTGGGCAGCACTCCGTCCGGCTTGCGCTTCAGGAGATGCTCGCTCTCGTAAGCAGTGATGTGCGAAACGGTGGTAAAGACGTCGGCCGAATGTGCCGCACCCCTCTCAATGCAGTATCTGTGGTAGATGCCGCGCTTGCCTGCTTCCGCATCCACATCAAAGTATTGCAGGTTGTTGTAGAAATCGACCGATCCGGCGCACAGATACCGGCCGAGAAGGGTCGCGTGCGTGGTGAAAATGGTAGTGACATCGATGCGCCTCTTCTTGCAGAGAGGAAGAGCCACTCCAGCAAGCCACTCGTGGAATTGGGCAACGACGGCGCGCTTCTTTTCGTGGAAGACATACTGGGGAGACGTTAACGTGATTTTTGTGCGATTCAAAGGGCGTGTTCACCTCTCCCAGGAACCATGCAATCAGGTAGCCGAAGACGATGGCCTCGTTCGTCTCGTGGTCGCCCGGTGGCGACGGGATGCCGGCAACGGACCAGAGGTCGCCCTTCCACTCGTCAAGGAACTGGTAAGCAGTGCCGGTGTCGAAGAGCAGGACTCGCGGGGCGCCATCAATCAGCCAGCGACCATAGAGTGTTTGAACGCCGCGGTCGTTCATGTTCTTTATAGTTTGGGCTAGGGCCGGGTCCTTGGGCTCCAATTCTTCAACCTCGACGGCGGCCGAAGCGCGATTGAGAGGGCCGAGGAGCGTGTAGGCGGCGCCATATTCTGCTGTCGTGACCTGGGCCTTGGACTTGAGGACCGAGTAGATACCGCCAACTGTTTCAGCGTCAGCGAAGCCAATGCGCACATCCGAGCTTCTTACCTCGATTGGCGACCTCTGTGGCGACCTCGAACAGGACGTGGTTGGTAACGTCTCGCGTTTCGGCCATTGCGATGGTGTTTGTGGAGAGAGAAGACGGCGCTGCAAAAATCAATTGGGCGATTGGCGCGATGGATGCGCAGGCCTAATGGATGGGGAAGTCGAGAGGCTGGCCGCGCGTGGAATGCGCGAAGAAGTTTGTCCCGGGCAGCGTCTCGTATAGCCGAGATTGGGAGCTGAAGTTACGTCGGGCGGCGTCGAGCTGCGCGTGGAGGAAGCGCACAACGGCTCGGATGGAGAGGAGAAAGACAGGTGACGGAAGCAAGTTGGAGATGACGGTCTGCAGAGGCTGGGGGAAGAGCTCGCTCGCTACCAGCTACCCTTGCGACGCGACGTCAGAGGCATCGGGTGAGAGGTCACAAGCCGCACGCGCTCGACCTAAACCCGTCATAGCTGCGGGCGCCGCCGCCGCCTTGCTACAATCGAGGAAGCCCGTCTTAGCTTGCGGCGCTCGCTCTGATGTGGCAGCGGGTGGAGCTTCGAGGTGCCAGCTCTCGAAACTGGTGCCCCGGTCGGGCGCCTCAATGTGCTCAGTGCGGCCTAGCCTCCGCTTGTCTGTGCTCGCATCCTTGGCGGCGGAGGAGCCGCGAACTTTGTGCGAAAGCGCTTTCAGAGCGGCATGCCGTTGCGCCGTCATCACGCCAATGATCGTGAGATGCCCACCGGAATGGAAGGAGACGGTCGGGCAATGAGCGCGCAGATCGAAGGCGCCGGGCCCGTGGGCGGGAGCTTCTCCACCTCTCCCAACCTGGGAAGTGTGGGGTACTCGTAATCGCCCATGGGCAAACCGGGCCGATGCTGGCGGCCGCCTCCCAACACTCAGGCACTGCGCGCAATATCTGAACGCGCTCCCACCTTCGCCACACCTGCACCAAACCGTGCTCGGGGCGCAATGCCGCACACCTCCTCTCCGCGCCTGGCCGCGTCTCCTGCAGTGTGCTCAACACGATTTGCTTTCTGTGGGACGCGGTGAGAAGGCGGTGACTGTGCCAACACTCAACGCGCTATCAGCCCACGATGCCATCGGAATATCCGCTCTCTTATAGGTTACCCACGACTCAAGTTCGTGCGCCAGCCAAGAATCACTGCATATGGGATCTCCGATAAAGATGGGGCCCGGTTGCCTAGGGTCAACATTTTTTTTTCCCTGGCACCACAACCACTACAGCCGGTGCAAAGTAGTCTGGCCCTCGCCAGAGATATCCTGATACTGCACCTTGCTTACGTAGTTCATTGAAGACCACTCACAAATTTAGAATCACTTCTGACATGTGCTGCATGCAGGGACGGCCGTATTTGTCGAGGCACATGCAAAGACAAAAAACTTTTACAACCCGCTGTACAACACTAATCGAGGCTGCGGAGCGAGCCTCCGGCGCACCGACCAAAACATTTGCCTCAAGTGCCGGTGCTGATCGAAGCTTAATCCTCGGCACCTGCGTCCTACGTACCCGTTGACGTGTCCGTGAAGAAATTTTCCTATCTATGCGCAGTCCTGGCGGACTTTGAAGCTATCCCCGTGTCAAAAACAAACGTGGTATTCTAACTTAAGCCGTCATCGTTTTCCCTAGCCAACCCAATTGTTCATGAACAACACATTATTGCAAAACGCCCGTTCCCTTGCGAAAAATGACATCAACTGTGAACGGACCCGACGCACTGGACAGCCGTTCATCAGACACCACTTCGATGCACCTGGGCTCCACCGTGTCGGATCTGCACTGTTTCCCTCCGTTGCATGACAATCAGTGCTCTGTTGAGCGCCTGTTCGCTGTAACCCTTTGCGTCCACAAATTCTCGCTTGAGCGTCGCTAGACTGGTGGTCCAGCCAATGGGCAGACGTCTCCTGAGCTCCTCCTCAACCTTGTTAACCTCTTCCATGAGTTCCCGGCTACCTTGACCCTCGCCCTGAGTCACGGCGTCCATGGTACTAGCCAGGAAGAGACGGATCGCCTCGTCAACGTGCGCCTCAGTGGCGATCGGCGACAGCGTCATCTTCGCCAAAGACTCTGTTATACGAACAATAGCCTCGAGCTGACGCACGGTGATGGGAATGGATGACCGAGCATTGGCAGTCATCTCAGCAGCATGAACTTGACGGCGAATGCTGACGAAGTGCGAAGAGAGCTTTTCGGCTGCCTCAGCAGAGAGGCGAGGTGCGCATTTTCTGAAACAATTGGTTAGAAACAGCCTTCTTGAAACGGAGCTGGGAAACTTACTGCTTGCAATAGCTGATGTAGCGCTTCATTTTATCGTCTGGGATCTCGACTTGCACCTGCTCCTCAACGCCACGGCCGCCCATGTGGATGCCCATGACGTGCTTGGCTATTGTCTCATCGCGGCCACGCTCATGCTCATCACGGACGATGAAAATCATGTCAAAACGTGACAGGATGGTGGTCTGGAAGTCGATGTTTTCGCCTGGGGTCTTCAGGTCATCGTACCGTCCGAAGATAGGGTTTGCGGCTGCAAGGACCGAGGTCCTAGCATTCAGGATAGTAGTGATGCCTGCTTTGGCAATGGAAATCGTCTGCTGTTCCATGGCCTCGTGAATTGCCACACGATCCTCGTCGCGCATCTTGTCAAACTCATCAATACAAACGACACCACCGTCCGCCAGAACCATTGCACCGCCTTCCAGGTAAAATTCGCGTGTATTGTGGTCACGCTGAACCGAGGCCGTCAAACCGGCCGCAGAAGAACCCTTGCCAGAGGTGTAAATCGCAATCGGCGCGACCTTCTGGACGAACTTCAACAGTTGTGATTTGGCGGTACCGGGGTCACCGAGAAGAAGAACGTTGATATCGCCTCTCAGCTTCATGCCGTCGGGCAGAATCTTCTTCGAGCCGCCAAAGAGGAGACATGCAATTGCCTTTTTGATATCCGCATTGCCGTAAATCGAGGGCGCAATGCAGTCTGCGAGAACCTGGTAGAGGTCGGGTCTCCTGCTCATCTCCAGGAATTCCTGCTCTTCCTCTTCCGTAAAGGTAGCGTTGCCTTTCATGGTATGATCGACGTCCGATTGGATGCCGACGGCCCGGAGGTAGGGGTTGCGGATAGCAACGGCAGTGTTGCCCTTGCCGCCTTTGTTCTGGTAGATTGAGAACACGCCCATGACGGTGCATTGCGAGCCAGGCACGACTCTGTTGCACAGGTACCGATCGGCCGAGACCAGGATGTGGCGAGGCAGTTCTCCAACCGGGACCTGGTCCGGAGCTTCCTGAAGCTTCAGGACTTGTTGGTCGATGAAGGCGCACTTCTCGTGGACGACGAAGTAGGGATCCAGCGGGCACTTGTCAGCTGTGTCACCCTCGGTCCTTTCTCTGCCGCAGGTGCGCGGCAGCGAAACGCCGGCGAAGCCACTCGTTACTGGCAGGGTCTGCGAATGTTGGCAGTTGCGGCATTGTATGTGAAGCGTGGTCGCTTTCGAGGTCAGGGTGGAGGCGCCGATGACAATGCCTGGTATCCTCACAAGGTGGGAGACATTGGTGGCGTTGAGATCGCGGATGGAAATTCGGGAGGCGGAGGAATGTAGAAGGAGCTGGTGCTGGGGAAGATTGATATTCTTCTGCGAAGGGTAGACGATGCGCTGGGTACAAGTCTTGAGGGCGGTCTCGAAGAGAGGAATGAGGTCGGCGGGAGCAGTGGTGAGCTTGTGGGCCAGCTCTTCGTTGTAGGAGATGAGGTGGGCGATGTCAATGTCGCAGTAGTACTGCTTGATCAGTGCGTTCTCGCGAATTTGATCTCTGCAGAGGGTCAGTAATGTAGGGAGTGCAAGGCAAGAGCTGAGCGCACCTGTAGATGAAGACGTTGTCGATGTGGAAATCAAGGATGAAATTGACCAGCAGCTGCTGAATTTGAGAATTGGTTTTCTCAGACTCATCGCGATCGGTGCCAGGCAGGCCCAGGCTGAGTGTGTACGTGCTCTGGCGATCCATTGTGATGTTGTTTGGGGAGTGGTTGCTGTGGTGTTGCGGGCGGGCCAGAAGAAAAGGCGAAAGCCCGGCGGTTTGCGCGCGACGCGTCGCCCACGCGCCTGCACGCGCCACGCGTAAAGTGGTTGCGGCCAGCCCCGCTAATCCATATTCCTTGCACGCTACATAAATGCCATTGCGTCACATCTTTAGCGAATGAAATCCATTGTTCTTCTTTTTTGTCTCTCTCGGAAGAAATTTCGCCAATGTCCCTCGCCATTCTCATGGCCGACGAGCTGCACACTGGCTGATATTCCAAGTATCGATATTGCCCCCAATCGCCTAACGAGAGCCTCCCTTCCCGACTAAAACCTGCTACCTCGCATGCGCACTTGCTCTTCCGTTCCGACCACTAAGCTCACGAACACCCTTTCGTCACGCATCGCCATGGATGGGGCTGCGAAAACCGGCCCAGCCTCTTTCTCACTGCAACCAACCCGCCATATCACCAGTTCTCCCTGCTTCGGCGCACGCACAGCATGCTCGGTGCCGCCGCTAGAGCTCCTCACCAATGCAGCCACCGGCGAAGGTTCGTTTATGAAAAGCGTCCCTGGGCCGGCAAGCGGAGCAACTATGCGGATTGCTGGCGTTTCATGGATTCCTGCTTCATCAATGGATGGCTCGACTTTTATTGAGGAAGAGGGCTCGACTTCTATTGAGGAACGGGGCTCGACTTCCATTGAGGAAGTGGGCGAGACAGAGATTCGATTAAAGATGCAGGCGGGCCGGCCGGTAGAAGAAAGCGGGCTGGTAGGGGCGGTAAGCGGCGTGGGTGTGCTCGGAAGCTGATCTGAAGCAAATTGTTCTGACCTCGACCCATCTGTAAAGGGCGGATCGTGTTGCAATGGCATATTGAGAGGGCCCGCTGATGCTGAATATGACACGTTTGTTTCAGAAAAGGGGGAGCTGAGAAGCAGGTAATTGGCACGGACGACATCGATACTGAGGTTGCCCCGTTGGTAGGATGGTGGGGACGATGCCACTGACGACATACTTCCTGGCGAATCTCTACCTTCAGGAGCATCTGCGTCCCCTGAGGGATTTGAGACTGTAGGAGAGGTTGGCAAAGAAGTCGACGGCATGTCCTGGAAGGGTGGATCGTTCAACTCCACCGTGTTGTAAATGATAGGTCCTTCAGTGGGTGACGTTGAATGAGCGTATCCAGACGAGCCGGGCTCATGACGATAGTCATTAGCAGCGAGAGGAGGACCTGGCTGTTGCATTTGGCCAGGACCAGGATACCACCATTCTGTGTGCCACCAGTGGCGTGGGGCGCCTTCCCTCTTTGGCACACGGAACTTGACTGACCTGACAGTAAGTTCGTAGCAACTCCTCTCATCGACTCCGTCATCTCCCCCTTCCATCCAGTGTCTTCTCACATGGTCCAATAGCCTCGCCAGCGGCGCCCAGAAAGCAGTTTCCAGGTACTCTCCCTCCAAATTCCGGTTCACCCAGTCCTGCAATTTGACTTGGTGGATACGCGGGGTTGGCGGTGGCGTGTACGTGCAATCTCTATGTACTGCATCGGCAAGGACATCGATATCATCCGGTTCTGTTGTCATGCCAGACGCGTTGAGGTAATCCGGTGAGAATGTTCCCGCAATGCCCTTTCCATCGGCAAGGTTGAACAGGTGCATCTCACTACTTGTCTGTGCCTGAAGAGATGTATCAAGTGCAGGGCCGCGGTAGATGAAGTCCGAGGTATGAATAGCGCGCGTGAGGTAATGAGCATAAGCGACTTGGTCGTAAGTGATGAAGACAAGGTCCGGGTTGTCTGTAGTTGTGCGAGGCTCTCTCGCAGGACTCGATTCCTGCTTCATATTGTTTCAAATCTGTCGAGGATCTTACTTCGAAGGCCTGCGGATAACGATGTGCGGATGTGGATTCTGTTGATGATATGAATCATTGTTGGTTTTAAGCGCCTCGACTTCTTAAATAGACGTGAGCGTACCTTCCATTACGGTGTTCGTGGATGGGTTCGGAAGCAGCGAGACAACATGTCCTTCCGGGTCGATGAGTTTCGATACCACCATTTTCATTACTAGATCACTAACCTTGAATGGACTGCGATCAACAATCAATTCTTATCCCTAAAGTTCGAAAGATCAAACAAGTGTCTTAATCTTTAGTAGCTAAGTGGGTCATAGCAACCAAACAGAATAATCTACGCTAGCATAAACACAAGCTCGATTTTCATAAACGAAATTAAAGAGGGTTTGTAAGATCCTGAAATCGCGTGGGTACTAGAAACTCATTTCCGAACGTTGGTATAATGTTAGTATTGATGTATGCATCTATATACCTTCACACAGATGATTCAAACGCCAACAGAGGATTCAACGGCTCATGCATCGCATTTCATAGACTTTCGGCAGTGACAAGGGCGACGACGAAGCGGATATGTGCAGGCACAGGCGCAGAATATTCGAATTTCTCCAGAATGCGATAGATCTCGGGCTTTTGTCTTTCAACTGAAGTTGCTCTAGAAGAGATCGCCATTTCCATATGACCCAGCGCCATCTTTTGTGATGGCGTTGGCACGCTCCAGAACGTACTCACCAGCCCTGATCGGCGGGTATTTGGAAGGGTTGTCTTCGGAGATGCAGTTCGGCAGAGTCTGAGATTTTCCATTAACCAGCTGCCGGCTCGCAGGGGGAAAAGGCCACTTACCTCAACAAGCTGATCGTAGTTGATGCTGAAGAAAAACGGAACACTGTATCTTGCCTCCTTTGTCCTGTTCACCACCCTGTGCACCGTGCTTTTGTACATGTCATTCGTCCATCTCATCAAGAAATCGCCAACGTTCACGATCAAACCTCCCTCGACCTTGCCGACTGGCACCCACTTCCCCTCCGGACTCAGGATCTCCAAGCCAGGGGTGCTGCTCGGCAGCAGCAGGGTGAAGCATTCGTAATCCGAGTGAGCGCCGAGACCAATCTTGTCATCCCCTTCCTTGACTTCCACCTCCCTATCTTTCGCGGGGTAGTACATCAGACGGGCAATGCCGCCGGGGTGAGTGGTCATGGCGTCGAAGTAGGTCTCGTCCAGATCCAAGCTCAGCGCAAAAAGTCTGAACAGATGCCTCGCCAGTCCGAGAACGCGGCTGTAGTAAGTCTTCACGCCCTCGAAAAAGCCGGGCAAATCCTCCTCCTTGGGCCAGAGGTTGGCCGTCTCCCCAGGTCCGAGCTTGGAGCCGTCCAACTCGACGTACTTGCCGTCGCCGCCGGTCGAGTCCAGCTTCTCCTCGTAGCCCCAGTTGAAGCCCTCCTTGCTCTCGGCGCCGTTGCCCTCGACGAAAGTCGTGTAGGCAGGCGGCTCGTAGCCACGGTGCAGGGTGCTTTGGCGCATGTGGATGGCATCCTTTTGCTCGGGGGTCAGCTCGTGGAAGAAGCGGCGCGCCTGGTCGAGGATGCCGGCGCAAATGTCGTCGGCGATGCCATGGCCGGTGATGGTGAAGAAGCCCGAGGTGGTGCACGCGGCGCGGATCTGGTCCGCGACGGCCTGACGGGCAGCCAAGTCGCCAGAGAAGGAGGGGCTCAGGTCAATTGTCGGCACAGTGAAGGGCGCGGCTTTGGCTGCACCTGCCTTGCCTGCAGCTAGGCGAGACTGTAGGTAAGATGCCGCACCTTGGCGAGCGGCATCGGAAGTCGCCTTGTCGAAGGTGGGGATATAAGGCTGGGATTGGACTGAGGCAGCCATGGTGCCGCAAAGAGTATCAACGGATGTTTGGCAAAGGTTAGATGGACACAGCGTCGTGTGCTCTCCTGCGTCTCCCGGTTGATCCGTTGAGGGGTGTGTGGGGTTGTAAAGTATTATTGCTTTAGCAGAGGAAGAGGTCTTGGTGCTTGATGTTTTATGGTTGAAGGGTGGGGTGGTCAGCAACGACAGCGATAGGTCAAAGCATATCGCGCCGTCTCAATGGCGCCGAGGCAGTTTACGTCATCCACATTACTACCCTTTTCGGCATCTGCTGCCGACGACGCCCACGTCCGCTCGGCGGCCGCCGATGGTCCATATGCCGGTCTTCATATTACACTTGTGTCCTAGCCGGCACCTTGCGTGCGGGGACGATTCGGAGCTGTTTGCATCGACCATCGTACAACTGAGATTTCGTGAAATGTTATAACCTTTCTATTTCTTATGTTATCCTTGACTTGAATCCCCCAAGCTCATAACCGCGCCACAGGAAAATCCATCCAGGCCAAATCCCACGCAGCCATCTATGCCGAGTAGCCGAAGCGAGGGGCATTGATGATGATGCCCATCAAGCATCCAGACACGATGCCAGTAACAGGCAGCGTGATGAACCAACCAAAGTAGATCCACGCAACCATGCGCCAGTTGATGGTGCGCCACGTACCGGAGCAGAGGCCAACACCCACCGTGGCACCGGTGATGCACTGCGTCGTCGAGATAGGCAGAGCAAGCTGTGTCGCCATGATGATCGTGATCGCACTACCCAGTTCCATCGAAAACCCACGAGATGGCGAGTGGAGCGTGATGCGGTTTCCCAGATTGCGCATGATGTTGTAGCCGTACGTCCACAGCCCGACGACGATGCCTGCACCACCGAAGGCCAGGATCCACGTCGGCACCGGCGTCTCGGTCGCTGTCTCGCCCGTCCGCCAGATCAAGTAGATGGTCGCGAAGGGGCCAACGGCGCTGGCGAAGGTCAGCGAAACCCACAGAATTGACCAACTGCAACTTACTTGGAAACATCGTTGGCTCCGTGCGTGAACGAGGCGGTGGCGGCAGTCATGACTTGGAGGAAGGAATACATATACTCGGCACGGTTGTCGTAGTGCGCGGCATGCGCCTCGCGCTCGTTGACGTTCCCGGAGAGGAAGTCCTGCTTCTTCTGGGCCGAGACGACGTCTTGCTCCACGCCATGGAGAAACGCCTTCTTTGCGTAGTAAAACAACACGGCGGGGCTGTAGACTGGACCTTCAGGCCGCTTACCCTTGATCTCCTCCGAGATTTCGGCCTCGTTGGCCTTTTGCACTGCCTTGATGTCAGGAGAGGACCCGGGAGTCTCTCCATCCGAGGATATGCGTGGCTTCTTCTCAATGTCATCGGGTCTGCTCTGCGACCCCTGGCTGTGTTCTTGCTCAATCTCCTCTCTGGTCTTGTGGCCGGAGTAATAGTCTTTGATGTCCTGGACGCCCTCGGGGCGTGGGGGAATCTCGCCTCGTCTGAGGAGAAGAGGTCCTTGAGGGATATGGTACCACTTAAGCGTCCAATCGCCGTGAACAACCTTGCGCCAGAGATAGGGGAGGAAGAACACGCAGACTAGGAGGGCGACACCAGCTGCGACACCGAGAACGCAACCAGCAATGCCACCGTCGCTAAGGTTGATGCGTTCTGATGCCCCCTTCCAGACGATAAGCATAGTCAAAAGACCAGACGTCAAGCCGAAGTAGAGAGGGATTGCAAAGAAGGCATTCTTGACAGGGTTTGATCGCAGCATGACACCGAACTTGGTGATGAGGAAGATAATCGCACCAAAGCAGCCAGAGATACCGGGTGCACAGATCCAAGCCAGAAACACGGCAGATACGCCGTCGATGGACCAGTCGATACCGTCGGTACCAACAGTAGCAATCCCGACACCAAGCACGCCGCCCATGATGGAATGTGTGGTGCTGACCGGCAGACCGACCCTGGTAGCAAACGTGAGGTAGATGGAAGAGGCGACGACGGCGCAGACCATGGCCAGCATCAGGACCGCAGGGTCCTGATCGAAGATCTCCGTCTTGATGATCTTCGTCCTGATGGTTTCGGACACGCGAGCGCCAACGCCGAGGGCGCCGCCGAACTCCATGACCGTTGCTATGCCCATGGCCTGAGCCAGAGTCAAAGATTGAGATGACACTGACGTGGCAAATGAGTTGGCCACATCGTTGGCACCTGGGTTGAATTATTAGCGCTTAAGCCATCTTCCAGGGGACGGGGTGGGAGTAAGTACCAATATTGAAGGCATCGAGAAAGGCGAAAATGGTGCCGATGGCGAAAAGGTAATCGTACTGATGCAAAACCATCCTGGCAATCAGTGTGCCCGGATCTGGGGCTAGAAGATTCTGCAATGAAGCTGAGAGAAGCACACGACCACAGACAAGGGCTGCTGGGGTTTTATAAGAGACTTGAATATCAGATCATGTAACGGCTGAGTGCCCGACCAGACGAGCCCGAACATAGCCACCAATAATGAGCAACTCGCTCGAACGTGTTTTGCCATAGTTGCTTGCGCGTACGAGGCTACGAGGTCGCGCTACGGTCATTGGTCTTGAGCACTCTTGGAAGCTCTTGGTGGATGGGCGGAGACACCAATTACGCCCAAAGCAGCACGCTTCCACCCCGGATCCGCCCCTGTGATAGGGTACCTGCCAAGCTTCCGCCCTTGTCCTGCCTACGAAGCCCAGTCGGCGAAGGCGTCACCGGGTGGTCCGCCAAGAGGGCATCCGCTGCCAAGTCCGCTGCAGGCAAGGAGCCAATGAGATCGGCGCGTCGCACCATGTGTTTAACGTGTTGGACTGCTACACTTCTCGCCTCACCTCACCAATTACCAAGACCAGTAAGTGCACGGAGTTGGCCTTGCTTTGTCTGGTTGGAGCTCGGCCATGCATCCACGCTGAGAAGAATGGCTGCAGTTCTCGCTACTGCAGGAGTGCCGCGTTTCCGGTTGAGGCCCATAGATAATGCTCAGCACTTCCCACACGAGCTGCCAAGAAAGCCTTCGGGATGTGTGGGTGTGGTGGTGTGTCCGCGCGGTCTCGAGCTCGATATCGCCACATGAAATCCTTTGACTGAATATGAACAAGAAAACAGGCGAGCAGAAGAGCAAATGAGACAAGAAGGATCCAGAACGTGCGCCAAAGATAACAAAGCCGTCCGGGCGGTTTCTCGGGTATCTTATACCGGTGTGTATGTACTTCAAGCTGGAGTATCAAACGCCATTCATACTCCTCAAATGTGCAGAAAAGCAAAGCTGCCTGGAAGTGAAGCTTCGACTGACCGGCAGAAGCATGGATGTGCGCAGCTGGCATCAATCCAGCCGTCAATCAAGTTGTCTCCCGCTGATTGTGAGTAGCGGGTGGCAAGAATCGAGGTCATGTGGTCAGAAGCGCAGAGAACCGCGACATTAGCGCGCACAGCGCATTGCTAGAGTGGTAAAAGCATGGTGAGGGCGACCTCAGATTGCGGAACGCGTCTGGGTTATTCCATGGATTCGCGTATTGATGGTGGTAGAGACTTTTCAGCGGCTTTGATTTTGCGGCGCAGGTACTGGATGCGGCGTCGGGTGGCCTGCAGCTTCAGTCGCACCGTGTTGATGCGGCCTCTGGACGCGCCCAGCTTCATCTCCGTGTCGGTAATCATGTCGCGCACACGACCACGGCTGTCGGCGATCTTCTCCTGGAATCCGACGGCGCGGCGCATCAGAGGACACTCCAGGTGGCGAGGAAAGTCCTCGAGGCTCTTGCAGATCTGTTTCTTGATCTTCGCCTTCTCAACGTCTACTTCGCGGATAAAGTCCTGGGCGTCCTCGAGGCATTTGGTCCACGATTCAACGGCTTCCTGTTCTTTCTCAAGGGCCTCCTCCAGGATGGGGAGCAGTTCGATCTTGTGTCTCAGTTCGCGCTGGTCGGTCTTGAGCTGTTCCAGACGCTGGGCGCGGCGGCGCGCACTGGCATCAAGCTTCGTTGTTGCGGCGCGGGCACGCGCTCGGGCCGGAGCCATCGAGGACAACGAGAAGGTGAATCAACAGGTGTGTAGGAGTAAGCGAGAGTGGTGAGGGCGCGTCGGCCCGAGGATCGGCGTGCGGTTGTATGTAGTGTCGAGCCTGGTTACGCAGGGCAGGTTGCAGAGAGGAGGGACGTCGTGCTGAGCCGAGGAGGGCGTCCAATCGGCCTTGCACCGTGCTCGTCATTGCCGACCCCGCCGTCCGCACGTCGAAGCTCTGTGCCCGCGTCAATGGCACCTTCACCAACTGCTCGAACTACCCGGTTCCCGGGTGGCTGCTGGCCCAATTGACCGTCTAGCGTCGGTCAGATCGCCGTGTCGCGTGTCTTGCCCCACGCCTCTAAGCGGGCATAGTGGCAGCCGCACGCCCTCGAACATGGCCCTTCACGTCACGTAGCCGGCTGTGCGCTTCGCTATTCTGTTACATTTTGTCTCGACAAGTTGATCTACAGGGAGTGGCTTTATCTTTATGTCTCAATTTGCATTTCAAAGAGAAAGGGTCGGAGAAGAAAAGGAGATACTGGAAATGGAAAGGCACACACAAGCATCCAAAGCAAAGGAGAAGAGAAAAAAGGAGATGCCCGTTCCATCAATCCCCTGAGGCCAAGCAACCGCCCGCAACCTTTGCACACCACCTGCGCCCCCTGTCCAGGTTCCCACCTTGCCATCCACCGAAAACCCCTGCCCCCGCTAACGCTATGCCGCAATATTTTGGGAAATGACATCCGAGAAGAGAGACCAAGCCAGAAAGATTTCCGGAGAAAACCATTTGACAAGAAAGAGAGAGAGCAAAAGGCTCGCGAGAGATAGAAAAGACGTTAAGAAGCCCGAAAAGCAAGCACCTCGATGACGGCCGAACGTGAGACGCCATGCTGAATGACCCTGTGTCCGCTGTGTACCCGCCATCATACTTTTTTGTTCGAATGAAGCTTCCGAAACACCATTCCGAGAGATTAGATCTCGTTCTATGCCTTGTGCCAACCTGCCGCCATGCTCCCTTGCACGCAACCATCCGAACTTCCAGGAGGACCCACGTAAATCGAAAAACAAGATGCCCATCCCACGCCGTCGCTAGTCGTTGCTGCCACCCGAATACTTATTTCCCGAAATAAACTATCGATCCGATGTGCGAGGAAAAAACGCAACGACTTTTGTAGAAGCTTTTTAAGCGGGAGACTTGTTGGCCGGAGCCCCCACGCCGCGGCGCGAGTCGTCGCCCACCGAAAGCTGTCCGAAGCTGGGGGTAAGGAACGAGAACGGGTCGTTCTGGCCGTCCGGGACGCCGCCGTTGGAGAAACCTGCGCCAGCCGACGCCGGAGCCTGGCCGGCCGACGAGAACGCCGCCTCAGCCGCGCGGCTGTCGAAAGGAGAAGCATGCATGCCACCGTTGGGCGCGTACTGCGTGCCCATCGGAGGGTAAGGGCTGGCGGCACCAATGCCGGAAGGAAGGGCATACGTCGAGGGCGGACCGCCGAATTGCTGGCCGGGGAAGCCAGCGCCGGAGCCAAATCCACCAGCAGCACCAAACGGTCCAGCACCAGGCGTTCCAGCCATCGAAGGAGGGCCCATGCCGTAGCTGCTGGGCGTATCCATGGGCGAAGGGAAGGCCGTGTCAGCGACAACGGCAGCTCCGGCACGGCTGGCACCGCAGCGAAGGCAACTGACATTCTTGGCAAAGTTGTGATAACCGCATCCTTCAGAGCCGCACTTCCAATCGCCGGCGCGGAAGGGCACAATGCCACCGCTATTGCCACCGCGCATGTGTCCCGGCATACCGTGGCCGTGGCCCATGTGGTGGGGCGGACCCATCATGCCAGGGTGGCCGTAGCCGTACGGGTAGCCACCCATGGGATCGCCGGCGGGGCCCCCAGACATCGCAGGAAACGAGCAGCGGAAGCAGGCAGTACGGCGCTGGAAGTTGGAGAAACCGCATGATGGGCAGGTCCAATCGCCGGGACGAGGGCGGTTCTTGCTGGGGGGGAAGGGAGTGAGAATCTCAGCGGCACGATCGAGGACACGGCTAGAGGAGGGCGAGACCTCGATGGCCTTCTCGTTCAAGGCACGGCCGTTCATACACAAGCTCTCGGCAGCCTGGTGTACAAGTTAGCTGGAAACGAGACGCGGACTCGCCGTTTGCGTGGGTGCAATGTGGCCGTCCCGGTCGCGGTTTCATTGAAATGTTATCAGCTGAACGAGACTTACCTCCTCATGCGACGAAAAGATGGCAAAACCAGTGCCCGTCGGCTTGTGCTGATCCGGTGTGCGGAGCGTCCAGAAAGCGATGGGTCTGCCGCCAAACTGGGTGAACCAGCTCTCCAGCTCAGACTGCGTCGTGTCGTGGGGAAGACCGCTCATGTGGAGGACCTTGCTACGCTCAGACAGGAACGCGCGTACGTCTGCTCTGGCGTCCATGGGGCGGGTGAGGACGTCGGGGTGCTCGTGGGGAGGTTGCGACTTGCGGATAAGGCCCCTAAGAACGCGAGCGAGTGTGACCGCCTCCTCCATAGCCCGCCTGGGCGACGCGGGGGCCAATGCTTGCAGGTGGAAAGGGAGGTTGTGCTTAATAGGAGCGGAGGACTGGACTGGCTCGACCTCAAGGGCGGCGCAGATGTTGGACAGAGCGCTCGAGCCGAAGGGCAGAGACTCCGGGTGGTGAGCTTGCCAACGCTGGTACTCCGTGCGCAGGTCAAATGTCCTGGAGTGCTGCAGATAGGGCGGCAGCACGACGGCCTTGTCCCGAGCCTCACGGGGAAGCTGCACCCGAAGATCCCACGAGTCGAGTGTGACGAAGGCGAATTCGAGGTTCTTGGAGAGGAGGTGCTCGTTGGCGAACTGGTCGAAGCGGTTGATGGCGTCACGGAACGAGCCGGAGTTGCGGACGTGCTCCCAGGTGAGGGTCGTCAAAGAGGCTGGCGGAAGGGCCTGCGTTAGCTAGCGGCTTCGAGTCAAGGCAGATGGGACTCACTGCAGAGAGGGGTGATGGGCGTGTTGACGGGCTTGACGAGCACGCTCTCGCGGTGCAGCTTCACCCAGGTGTCAGCAAAAATTTGCTCGCATCAATGGGGCTTCCGGAAGCACACCTCCTCGCAGGACTTTGCGTCCAGCAGGATCCATCCCAGCTCAATGACCTCGGCGGAGTCCTTGGTCACGTACACGCCATGTTCGTCACACGTCGTAGCTACGTGAATGACGACGTAGCGGTCCAGATTACTTCCCTGGGGCGAATTGGTAGCCATGATGCAGTCCACGCGGGTCCCGGGGCAGCGGACGGTGTTGCAATGGGGAGGAGGGACGGAGCGGTGGGTGACTAGTCGGGAGCGCCGGCGGAGAAGGGGTTGGAAAGAGACAGCCGCAGGGATCGAATGAGCGTCGTCGGCCGAGGCAGCTGGCAAGCGCTGGGTTGTCGCAAGACACAGGCTCTACGCAGTTCGCCAGCGGGTGGCGTCAGGGCAGAAGCACGAGATGGATGAGAGGCTGCCGGTGTTGGAAGAAGCTGGAGTGGTGAAGTTCTCGCGTAGCACGGCCGGGTCGTCAGCCAACTCTACTGTCGCCCCAAAAGATTGCCCATTGCCGCATCGAGCGCGTCCTCGTCATATCACGGCTCGACGGAATCGCACCTGAAACATATTCCCAGCGCTCTTATTCGCACGCGGGCTCCGCGTGGCTCGAAAGACAGCACCCAAGCCATGGTACACCCATGGCCGCCGACTGCGCGCGCAGCTGCCTTCGGTCGCACGAGCACGGCGCCGCACGCCTCGATGGCAAGACGCCCAGAGCGGCGGCAAGCAAGGCCGGCGCTGGGCAGGCGGTCCGCATGCACTGCAGCACATGCACACTCTATATCCAGCTGCGAAGTCGCACGGGAGGGATCGGCCTGGCGGAACTGCAACATAATCCCGCACGTTGAGGGCCTGCGGCGCGCCCGTTGGCCAGCCCAGCTGCTAGCCGCTCAGCGGGAGCAGCGAGCGGCTGGCGCGTGCAATAAATAGAACCTACCCTGTTCTCGCAAGAACTCTTGAACCCCTACTACTTCCATGTACATGGACGGTTTTGTCTAACCATGAAACCTGCATCCACTCCAGATATTCGTTTCAGCCGCCCACGTAAGCAGACCACTTACCCCTCACAGTCGTGTTTCGCAAGACATTGCTCGCACAGCGCGTGACGAATGAATTAGGCCTTCTCAACCTTAGTCCGGCCAAAATATTGCACCTTATTTAATGAATGCATTCTGCAATGCTCTACGTCAACCGTCCTCCGCCGGGCTCACACGGCTCGAATATTCTGCAGTCTCCTGTGCTCCCGATTTGCGTAGAGGCTGAAGTCATTGTGTAAATCATGAACCCAGATCTACGTGCGGACATTTGCTTCAACGACACATGAAACAAGCCTACGTTGATCCCAGTTTAATTTACGCGCTCTCGCTCGTGCCTCCCACTACGTAGTGGGCTGGAGAATAGTTGGACCCTTTTACGTGGGCAGTCGAAGCAGATGTCCGAACACAAACGTGAGTGCTCGCGCTTGTACCAATACATTCGGACATTGGATCCCACCGCCCCCATAAGTAGGGTGCAATAAGGTTGGG
This sequence comes from Lasiodiplodia citricola, assembly GCA_023089105.1. Classification (NCBI taxonomy): domain Eukaryota; kingdom Fungi; phylum Ascomycota; class Dothideomycetes; order Botryosphaeriales; family Botryosphaeriaceae; genus Lasiodiplodia; species Lasiodiplodia citricola. The sequence continues at coordinate 54,266 of JAJNLL010000061.1, read as the reverse complement.
CAGGCGTGTAGGCATGACTTTTTAGGCTTTCGCGCCAGCGCGTGCCGAGCAAGCATGGGGCGACGGCGTGGCGGCTAACAGCTGGCGGTCGGTTGCCGCTCGCTGTCCGCTCCAGTAGTGGCTGACATGTGCGACATGGGGAAAGCGCGTCAGGGCCGTACACGTTACGCGTTCTTGCCCGGTGCGAGCTGATCGTCGTCGCTGAGGAAGGAGCGGCGTTTGCGGATTACTCCCCCACCTGAACCTCAAACTCCGCCGCGCGCCGAACACCTTCTTCGCGTTCTCCAACTCTCCCCCTCCTCCCTTTTCGCAGCTATGGGCTGGCTAAAGCACCTCCGGTCTAAGAGCCACCTCAAAGACAAGTCCAAACACCATGGCAACGATCACCATGCCTATCCGCACCCTCCGATGCCAGTCTACCGCGGCCGTGACTGCACCGAGAAGCTGCCCGACAAGGTGCTGCGCCGCATCTTCGAATTCGTATGCCCCCACACCACCGACGACACTTATGAGACGAGCGAGAAGAGCATGATCGGAGATGGCTGCATGTTGTGCGATTTGCGCGATCTGGCCAGCTGCGCCCAGGTGCGCCGCCGCTGGTATGGCGTCGCCCAGGGCTTGCTGTAAGTCTTGCACCTGCATCATTGACCGCACGCCCGTCCTGACGGACATGCAGATATAAATGCGTGCGGATCGATGCCGTCCACTACTGCGAACTTGAGGAAATCCTGGGCCAGAACCGACGCCGCAAGTCTCGCCACGAGGCCACTGACGTGCCGACCGCCCGCCTCCAGCTTTTTGCCCGTACTGTCAGGGATAACCAGTATCTTGCCGAGACCGTTGAGCTGCTCAAGCTGCCATACATGACACGCGAAACGTCCAAGGCTGACCTTGCCCGCACCGTCTCCGTCCTGCCCAACCTGCGCTACGTCGATCTGCCCGACGGATTCTACTCTGGCGATGCCGGAAGCCACACCCTGCGTCAGGAGCTGCAGGTCCGCGGCGGCAACCTTCGGAAAATGAAATACGATGCGGGTTCGGAACAACTCTTTGAAATGCTTCTCCAGGGCTTCTGGCAGCGCATTGAAGTTCTCGAGCTCAGTCGGCTGAGGGTCGAACCGGTGACTTTGAGGCAGATCCTTGCCTGCCTGCCGCATCTCCGTGATCTGAAGGTCTCAGAGTCCCCTTGGCTGAACGACTCCATGTTCGAAAGGGCGCCTAACGTCCCGGAATTCCCGGCCCTGGAACGCTTGACACTGGACGAGATGCCCGGAATCACGGCAAATGGCTTGTGCGCCTACCTCAGCGGCCGTGAGAACTCGACGCGACTGAATTACCTGTCACTGTCCACGACGGGGGTGACAGTGGACGAGCTCCATACAGTCCTTACTGCTGGTCCGTACATACGAGAGCTAGCAATATCCGGTACGGTATCCACATCGCTGCCGATGCAAGCACGGCCACCCCTGAGGTCGATGATTCTCAGAACGCTCTATTTTGAGATAACCTCGGCCTCGAACGCCTTCCAAGGATTGCAGCCACCGCACTCTTCGTACTATGCTTACCTAATCTCATCCCTCCTTACCAATTCGCTCCCAAATCTGAAAGACCTATACGTCCGCGACCAAGACTTTGCAGAGACACTAACTCTAGCTCCGCCGATGCCGTCATACGCTACTGACGGTGGGTCCGGCACAAGAGGTCTGACCCAGCCCTTGAACATCTACGCCAAGGGGCTTGATGAACTCGATTGGATTTTCTCAACCTTCCAGCCTCCTGACGAGCCAGGCCATAGGGGCAGCTTCAGTGGTGGACGGCCCTTGTCTGCGTACGATGCGTCCAGGGGACTGGGTCCTCAGTGGGGCAACGATAACCGAAAGAGCGTTGTCGTCGGCAACGGGTTTGGTGGGTTCTTGGCTGTTCCGGCGGAGATGCCCGAGAGACCGAAGAGCGCCGGCAGCTGGACAAAGGGCGACAGCTCAGGCGGCCACTTCAGAGGCCACAACAGGGCAGACAGTTACAGCTACAAGAGAGCAAGCAGAGCAGACTTGTGGCGTTAGATGCTCCCGTGCGGCTTGGCGGAGCACCACGTGCTAAAAAGGGGTTCGATGTTAGGGAAGTTATGGATTCGGTCTTTGATGCCTGATTGCTTCGGCGCTGGTAGCTGGAGGCTGGGTCACATTGCATATGCACCCATCTGGCGTTAGGAGGATACCCACAATCAGGATGTAACTTTATAGCACACCATTATTTCGATCTACGCGATCTTGCTTCTGCTTGCTCTTAAGCCCGTCTCCGCTTGTTCGCAGTGTTGTTAGGGTAGCATGGGTGTTTTGGAGAAATGGGGCTGATCTTGTGCCCAGATCCCTGAAGCCACAGTGGGTTGAATCACACACCTACTTACATAGGTAGTTGCATTTTACGTCTTGATTCTTCTGAATAAATGCAAAGCTTACATGTGATTTCTAAATCTTCGGGGGCCCTGAAGGCCTTGGCTCTGGAAGATCACTTTGATACAAAAGGCCGTGCGGCAAAAGCTCGGGAGATTTAGGTGCCTGAGGCATACCGCGGTAGAGCTAGGGTGGCTTGTCGCGGCCACTTCCACAGCTGGCAGCAATGCTCACCCTCGAGTTCTGACCACGGCGATGATAGCGCGAAGCCTCGCCCGCTCTTTTAAGTAATCTTCTGCGCTCCCTATGCCTCCGCCCGCCGCGCATCCCTCTACCGGATTCCGACAATGCCCTCGCGGCCAACCTCCCCTCGGAGGTCCACCGACAGCTCCGAGTCGCCCTCATCGCTCTCTTCCAACCGCCTTCAGTTCCCCTTCCCCCAGCAGGACTGGACCCGAAGGCCAAGCTCCAGCCAAAGCGCGCGCTATCAGTCAACGCGTCGCGGCTCAACCGCGAGCTCCATACACTCAATCGGGGGAGCCTTGGATACTTCGTCGCAGAGACACATTGGGCCGGTGACCGAGACAGGCCAGAATGGTGGGGCATTCCGCATGCTAATGTGCGTGAAGCTGTAGGCTGACTCTGCGATAGCCATTTCAACACTACTCCAGCCCCCAATCGTCCGCACGGGGCTGCTGCCCTACACCTCTGCGCCCTCCGCCGTCAAGACTCCTTCCACTAGAGACATTCCCCCGGTCACGCTAACGAACGTTCCACACGTTGAGCCGTCCGCCTTCAAGCCATATCTTTCGCAAGTGGGGTCGCTGTATGATGCATTCCAACGCGCAAAGTTGGACTCGGACAATGTCGCCGCACAGCTATTCCGCCGCGACTCCAAGAGAGATGAGTTCACCGAAATACTGGAGCGTCGCTTGAAGGACCAGCAGCCTGGAAGACGTCCCTCATCCCGGCAAGAATCCATCAGCTCGCTTTCGCCCGTGGACTCCCCGCGGAGGAGGTCGAGCGCAGGAGCTTCGAGGCGTCATCCATCAGCCGTCACGCCGCTGTCAACAATCCCGGATGTATACTTTCAGGAGGATTTCCACCTTGAGAATCCGCGTACATTCGATGTGGTGAGCGAACGGTCGGAGGTTATTCAGCAGCCGCAGGGCACAGATGGCTCAAAGGACGCCAATGGCTCCGCTGAGGCCCCAGCACCCCCGAAGAGGAAAGCTCTTGCGACGAACGCTATTCTTCAGGAGAAATTGTCTTGGTACATGGACACGGTTGAGATCCACCTGATTTCCTCAATATCAACGGCATCAACGTCATTCTTCGCCGCCCTGGGCTCCCTGCGTGAGCTTCAATCGCAAGCAGCGGATTCTGTGGCACGCATCCAATCACTGCGAGAAGACTTGAACCGGCTTGATCGGGATATGGCCATCGGCGGTCTGAAAATTGTGGGCATGAAGAGGCGTAGAGAGAACCTTCGCAAGCTCAGCGAAGCCGTGGATCAACTCCGGGCAGTCGTTGATGGAGTTGCACACTGTGAGGATTTGATAGAAGACGGGAAGTTGGAAGATGCTCTGGACCGGCTGGACATGCTCGAGCTACTCGTCTCTGGAGAGCTGATGCTCACGGGATCGGACGATCAGGAGTGGCTTCCCACCTATCTTCCCCGAGGTCTCATCGATCTACGAGGGCTCAATGCTTTGGATGGATTCTCAGACGGCATGATGCAGCTGAGAGCACGGGTCGGCAAGGGCTTCGAGTCCAGGTTCCTCGAGGCTCTCATGGGCGACCTGCGCCGGCACATCAAGGGCGTACCCAGCCAAGACACGCTTCAACGATGGGCGTCGGCATCTCTCCGTACCAGAGGCGATAGCAGACCGCCTACTGCCCTTCCTGCATACCACAAGATGGAGGAAGGGTTTCGTTCGAACATGCTCGCCATTCTGAACGGCTTGAGCAGGTCTAACCATACGCCAGTAGCTGCTGCCGCTTACCGAGATGCAGTCACTAGAGAGATGAAAGTTCTCATTCGGCAGCATCTTCCCAGCTCCACAGATGACGATGCTGAATCTACCATCTCCTCGTCGACACGCGCCAGCAGCAGGACTTCTCAGCAGGAAAAGTCATCCATTCTCGCACGGAACCTTCGTTCACTCGACTGGGAAGATGCTGAGCAACTCTTCGTTAACATCTACACCAATGTAGGTGAGGCACTGCGGAGACTGAGCACACAAACGAAAGTGCTTTTGGATGTCTCAAGCGGGACAGCAATTTCTCCAGGGATTAGATCTCCTCCCAAAAGCCCCAACATTGCGAATATGGACGGCTACCTCAGCAGGCCCATCTCAGACGTCCCGGCTCAGAACAGTCATTTGCAGGAAGAACTCATGCAGTCCCTGGATATGTCCAGTCTGTTAGGGCAATCTGTGGACGCGGCGCAGAGTCAAATCACGAAGATCCTCAAAGTCCGCGGGGAGCAGTCGGTTCGGCTGCCGCTACAACGCTTCCTCCGGTACTTCCTCATCAATAGACTGTTCGCTGATGAATGCGAAGCTGTGTCCGGACGATCCGGGGCTGCGCTTAAAGGCGTTGTGGACAGTCAGATCAAGCAATTCGTCACAACAATGGGACAATCGGAAAATCAGACGCTCCGCCAGACCATGGATGCCGACAAGTGGGAAGCCAAGGACTTTGGCGACCACGAGACTGAGGTACTGACCAGGATCCTCGAAGCCATGCATACCGATCCCCCAGAGTGGACGAAGAGCAAGATGATCTGGGAGAGTGTCCCCACAACACCGGCGAACGAGACGCAAGGTACCAACGGCGAAACCAATGGGACAGCCAAAGCGAGGAATGCGGTCATCAACGAGGAGAAGTACGTACTGGTCAACTGTGCCATGTTCGCTCTGGATGGGATTGATCGCTTCGAAAACCTCATCGCGGTCATTCCTAGTATTACGTCCGAGGTTGCAGTGACTTTGGTGGACTACCTGCGCACTTTCCAATCTCGCACTTGCCAACTCATCCTCGGTGCCGGAGCAAAGGAGAGCGCGGGCTTGAAAAGCATCACTACGAAGCATCTTGCTCTAGCCTCGCAAGCGCTCAACTTCATCATCGCCCTGATTCCCTATCTTCGTGAGTTCATCCGGCGCCACTCGTCCAGCACGTCGCTTGCCGAGTTGGACAAGATGCGACGTCTGTACCAAGACCAGCAGACGAATATCCACGACAAGCTCATCGAAATCATGACGCAGCGCTTGCATATTCACGTGAACGCAATGAAGAAGTTAGACTTCGATGCGGTGGCTGATCAGCAGGTCAGCCAACACATGGAGACGCTGACTAGGGAAACGAATACGTTCCACCGCACACTGAGCAGGCATTTGCCCGAGCCGTCGGTCCGGTCGATCATCACGCCTGTCTTTGCCAGCTACAGGGAGCAGTGGGGCAAGGCTTTCCGGGAAACGCTGGTGCGGACAGGCGCTGGCAAGGCAAGGTAAGAAGCTTCATTCTCTCAAAACAACGCAGAGTGTCTAACAAAGCGGCAGGTTATTGCGTGACGCGGAGCTCTTTGAGACCAAGCTCAACAAAATTGATGGCTTCGGCGACATCGGTACGTTCATGACCGACATTGTCAAGGAGAAGGTCGTCGAGGCGGGCGCCACTACTGAGGCAGGCAAATAAACTTCCCTTATACCCTTCATCTCTGATTCGTTTTGCTATGCGGATACTGTAAACTATATTATTCTTACTATGAACTTCGAAGAGAGAGGCTTACTGCATTGGCGAAGGCGTTCGGACCGGCTGCGGTGGGTATCTTCCTCGGCTGGCTGCAGAGACGGGGAAGACGGAGTTTGGATACCAATACCAATCGATGGATTATCTTCAGCTCAAAGCTTCTTAAGTTGGCCAGAACTTGCTCACTAGAAATGTAGCACTCCTAGGTGGTGGCGCTCGCGGGCGGTGACGCGTTGGTGTTGATGCTGGCGCGACGGGGCGCGTTGTCGATGAACAACCTCACCTGTGCTCAAACATTCACCTCACCTCACCTTCATTTAACACGGTCTTCCGCCGCCGGGCTCCTCCAATTGCGCTAGCGCCTTTTCGCACGGGTCAGTGGCCTCTTCATGTTCACTCTTCCTCAGCACCCTCCTCTTCCTTTCCTCTACATCTTCTTCCCTACACCATTCGCCCGCCCGTGTCGCAACCGCGTCGCGCGCATACCCTCACCCAAACAAGCTGAACCTCTGCGCCGATCCTCTTCTCGCAGCATGGCAACCCGCAAGGGATTGCTCCCCGTCACCCCGGCCAGCCTGGCGCCGCCGGAGCTCACTCAACACCTTCCCGACATCGAGCATGATGCCACACTGAACCTCACCAACAATGACCAGCGCCGCGGCGGCGACCGCATCAAGGCAATCCGCAATAGTCTCCTCCGCTTCTTCGGAATTCCTCCTCCTTGCTCACCCACGGATTCAGTGACGCGCTTCGTGCCGACCTCGTCCGTGGGCTCTTCTTCTAGTTCCTCCAGGGCCTCATCTCAGTCGCGCGATGAGCTACGCGCTGACATGCGCCGCGTGGTACCGCCGGCCGAGCTTCCATCCACTAGCCACCAGATCGCTTCAGGCAAGCCCTGGCCGAAGGGCAGCAACCTTTTCCCTTCGCCTAGCACTGGTCACTCGCGCAGCTCAAGCGACGCCTCGAAGTCGACTCAAATGTCCCTCACTCTCGCCACGGTGCCTGAGCTTAGTCCCAGCAAGAGCGAGAGCCGCTTCGATGCGACTAGCACGCGCAAGCACGTTAGCTTCGCACCCACTCCCGCTGAGGCGAAGAAGCCGGAGCGCGCCCTGTACGGCCCACTCGAAGTCGACAGTGACTGCTTCTCCTTCGGCTCTGATTCCTTCAACACTGACTCCTTCAACCGCGTCCCAGATGTCACCGCCGTCGAGACCACCAGGCAGGACCCGCTGCTCTTCAGCAACATCATCAACAAGACCGACGCCGTCTTCACTGGCGAGCCCATAATCCTCAACCACCCGGTGGAGATCGATGGCTGCGGCTTCAACCCCGTTCACGTGCCCTCAAGCCTGGAGATCCGCGAAAGGAAGGCCGCCGAGGAAAAGCGCAGGCTGGAAGAGGAGAGGAAGTGGCTGAAGCTGCAGGAGCACAGGAAGGCACAAGCCGCTCTGAGGGAGCGGTATGCCATCGCCATGGAATGGCGCGAAGAGAACAAGATGACCGAGGGTGTGAAGACGCCGCCGGGTTTTCCCAGTCGACAGGGCAACCCGATCGCCCCGCAGCATCAGCCACTCGCCATCGAGGAGGGCTTATTCATGAAGCAGCGCATTGTCGTGGACCAATGCAAGTCTCTCAGGTATGCCTCAGCCCTTCGCCCTGCTAATAAAAAATCCGCGCTAACCCTCGGCCTCAGCAACCTGACCGTCCTTACTCGCGGCCCTAAGAGCGACTCTGCCAGCGGCAGTTCCGAGCGCAGCTGGGAGACTTGCTCCTGTTCCGCATCCCCTCCCGCGATCCCCATCGGCGGCGTCCGCAAGCCCGGCATCTACCTTCCTGCCTCCGACTCGCGCAACCACATTGGTCGCGATGATGGACAGCATGGCAACAACCCCACCTCTCCGGACTACATTGCTCCCGAGGGCCCGGTCCACAACAATGCCCTGGGCATTACAGGCGACGAGCAGTACGACTACGAGAACGGCTGCGCAATCGAGAGCTGCAGCACCGTTGGCTTTTCTGCCCGTGGCCGTCGCTACTTCTGAATGGCGACCCGCAGGACCATCAAACCGGTCCACTCTCCATATCGTCACCCGGCTTTCGAACCAACACTAGCATCATGAGCATTCAGGATCTTCTTATTTTCCTTGGACAAACGATACCCATGAACGACTTTTTCGATACCCCTACCGGCATCCGCCGCTTCGTTTCTTTCCTTTCATCATTCTTTTCACCAATGCAACAACACAACCGCGAGTACACGAACTTGATGCGGACTTTTTTTTTCTCTCTTCATAGCACACATATGCTGGACTTTTGTGTTTTCTCGCGTTTCATACAACTTCACGCACTGGAACTTTGAGGAGGGAATAATCGGGACATCTGCACTGGCTCATTTTGAAGGCCATCGGGATTAGGTTTCGCGTTGCATAATGGTCTTGGGGCCGGCACTCTTTTGGGGCACTTGTTGATTTCTCTCTGAGTCACTTTCGATACACTCTTTTTGTAATCTGGTTTCTCTTTGGTTGAGATGAGGGGTTATGCATTTGAGCAACCAGGCGATCCTGGTCGAATTTCCTTGGTACAATTTTCTATGGTGGAGGTTTCAGTAGTATTTTCCAACGGTAGCACGTCTATAGCTACAATTGATCCCATGTTCAAAATCAACTTCAATACATGCGTGGGAACACCAACGATACGACAGTTCAAAGCACAAAAATATAGGAAGATTCTTAGGTTGAAAGAGAGATTCTACTGGTCTGCGGTTTCTTGATTAGCGTTCTCGATATTTATTCTCAACTATGCAGTACGCGAGGTGCTAGACCGAGGCGAAGCTGACCATGATGACAGCGATGTTGAACAAACCCTAAGAACAGTCCAACGCTTCGCTAACTACAAAGGACCTTGGAGTTTTAGGGCAGCACAACGACTCATTATCAAAAGGCACAGCTAAGATTCCGAAAGATGACCAGAAAGCAATGATATGCATGGGGAATAGGACATCATTTGATTGTATGCTAGACTACCAAGCCCTTTACAATCATCCTGAAGCACCCTTCATTGTCCGAGCCAAGCCCAGCTGAGTCGATAGGCCTCCACAGTTTTCTTTTTCGAAATGAATTGCTACTCGTCTCGCTAGCACCTAGTCTTGTGCATTTTGTTCGATAGAGTCTAGAGTATGCGGCGTTTCTTACTCCGCCTTGCGCAGGATCAGAGCGTTGGACGCACTCGAGCGGAAGTTCGAGATGTCCAGGAAGTCCTTGAAACCGACCACAGAACGGCGGCCGCCCTCGCTGTTCTTCCAGTCGACGTACGCAATGATGTCATCGATAGCCTCGTTGATGTTGTCGAGACTGAAGGGGATTGCGCTGACATTACCGCCAGTGGTGATGTTCGCCTGGAATGTGACCGTCGTGTTAGCGGCGGAGTAGGCAGTGGAACCACTGTAACGGCGGCGGCGGCGAGGAGCCTCATCAGTGTCGCTGATCTGTTCGGGAGGAGGGCGCGCGCTCTGCTGACGAGAGCTGAGCATGGAAGTCTTGCCATCCGACCTTTCGGGCTCGCCAACATGAGAGGCACGCTGACTGGTGGGGAAAGGACGATGGTGCATCACGGGGGTGTCAGGAACTTCAGGAGAGGAGCTGGAACGCAAGCTCGAAGTTGGCGAAATCGCAGTCGGACTGGATTCAGCCTTGATGCCGTCCGAGGGAGAAGCTGCGGCATGGACGCTGGTCAAAGTAGGGTGACGCGCGGCAGTAGAGTTGGGTTCGTACTGCTGAGTGGGCTTTGATCCGGTCGGAGTCGCGTCTTCGAATTGGACGGCGTTAGGCTTGATACCGTACTTTGAAAGGTTGATTCCAACAACCTGGGTTCCGTTCTTCTTCGCGTTCAGAATGAGGGCGCCTTCCTTCTCAATGTTGGGTTCAGCCTCGACAGCCATATTCCAGAGCTTCTGGATCCTGGAAAGCTCATGGCCGTACGAGTCGACAGTGATCGGTACACCGAATTCGGTGCTGGGGTTGATGAACTCTTGCCTCAGCCAGATGGCATCAGCTTTGTGTTCTGGCCTGATTGCCTTGGACACCTTCTTCAGGACATGACGGCTAATTTCGAACTGGAGATGATCAACCTAGGAAGTTTAGAACGTTTTTCCAAAGAGAGGAGACAAGCAGATTTGGAATGGCTTACCTGGTCGGACATGGTGGCTGACCGTTGAGGCAGAGCTGGTGATCGAGGAAGGCGGAGTGCGAGAGTCGTTGTTGGAATATTAAAGCGTCTGGCGCGCGTCTGGCGCACGTCCGCCGCTGTCTAATCGGGCAGGTGCGTTGAAGTTGCGTCACCGGTGCTTTTGCAGGAGCAGAAAACACCCGGTCGCGGCTTCCGTATGCGCTTCTGACCCTTGCCTGATGGGTAGTTGAAGCTATCGTCCGGACGAGAACGTCGAATTAAAAATTCTACATACACGTCCGGACGATAGCTTCAACTACCCACATGTGTTATTTTTTTTTTTTACAAAATTTCAGACTACGCCTCTCCAATTGCGCTTTTTGTCAGATGAAGTCCATTGAGTTTTCGCGAGTACACGAGAGGTCCAATGCCAGGATCCATAATTAGATCTTCTCTTTCATTTCCCTTAGGCGTCACCCTCGATGGTTGTAACTATCTGCTTGGTCATACCGTCAAACAACGGGTATAAAGAACAGCTCGTGTACTTATCAACCAGTGCCCCTGGTTCCCTTCTCGCATCATCTCCGTTGCCTGGCCCAGCCTGCTCAGCGCTGGCCGCAGTGGCCATCTCAGTACCCTGTATGATGGTCCCTTGGGGATAGACCGGCCGCTTGCCTTCCTCTATCAACGTGACGAAAGCTGGATCGATGGGGACGCTACCCAAGAACGGAACGTTGTAATCTCTTGCCATCACTTCGCCTCCACCCTTGCTAAATACGTTTGTGCATTCGCTGCAGCTTGGACATACGAATCCTGCCATGTTTTCCACCACACCAAGTACTTTTAGCCCCACCTTGGTGCAGAAATTCAGCTCTTTCTTCACGTCCGAGATACTAATAGCTTGCGGAGTAGTAACAACGACAGCGCCGGCCAGCTGTGACGGATTGGTGGCAGTGTCTTTGAGCAGTGTCTCTAGGAGAGAAATGTGCTCATCGGAGGTGCCAGGTGGAGTGTCAATAAGGAGGTAGTCCAGCCCAGGTGGCCAGAGGACCGAGGACAAGAACTGGCGGACCATGGCCGTCTTCTTGGGGCCACGCCAGATGACAGCGTCGCCACGATTTGCCAGTATGAACCCCAACGACATGACGGACAGTGGACCTGCATTTTTTGCCTGGCTGCCTTGACCGACCGTTTGCGCATCGTGAACGGGTACGGGGACCATGCCACCGGGCGCTTGCGTGACTTTGGAACCCTCGACGCCGAAGAAGCGGGGAACAGACGGACCTGTGAGGTCGATGTCGAGGACTCCAACGGAACGGCCCTGCAGGGATAGCGTGAGGGCCAATTGGGTCGTGATGCTGGACTTGCCGACGCCGCCTTTGCCCGAGAGGACGAGGACGATTTTCTTGACGTTTTCAAGGCCCATGGTAGGAGTAGACAGGCGAGCAGGCTTAGTCCGGGCTTTGGGAGTAGTGGGCGAGAACAGCGCGGCGAGCGAGGTCAGAGTGCGTCGAGTGGATGGGCTGGGACATTCTCGAAGGTGTGAGCGCGCGCTGATTTCAAAGCCCCGCCGACGTCAGATCGCCCGCGCCCGCCCCTCCAGCTGCGAGACCGGCGCCGCCAAGACTTTCCGCTGCGTCCCGCCGCCCGCGTTCCCGCACTCCAGAAAGTCGCTGCCGCCGGCTATGGTCCCCCTCACGCCTGCAACTCTTCATTCACCCTGACGCACATGGCCCACTTCGCGCATCTGGCTTTAGGTGCACCATCTACCAGCTTCAACTTTAATAATTTCTCGGTAACCTGAGTCTACCTTATCACGACGGCAGATCCCCATTCCGTGGATCTGGGCGAGTGATGCACACGAGGGGTGTGCTGCGTCGTTTCTTTCGTTTTGATAAGCGCCTGTGGGAGTAGGGCAATGCCCAAGAAGAAAAGAGCCCGGAAAAGTGGCACTACAGGGAAAGTTGAAGCTGTCGTCCGGATGGAAATGCCCGTACATCTGTCAAATTTACGCCAGCCCTACTCCTGCAACTCCTCCAGGAATGGATAATCTCATCCCACGCGCTAGTCACTGGGGGCGTATGCATGCTGCATCTGCACACTGAGATGGCGGCTGTCATACGCGAAGTCTGATTGCTAGCCGTGATCCTGTTATCAGGGCTCGACCCACGCCTCCCCTTGACATTTGGCTAACACGTTTTGAAACGCTCGTCCTCGAGGGCGGCTGCATTGCCAACACCAACCTCACGCAGCCACTCTGCACGTTTGGAAATGAAGGCTGCAGCTGCAGATGCGTGGACTACACGTTGCAGCGCGTCGAACTCGTGTTGAAGCTCGCTTGCAGTACGCGCCCGCCCAGACCGACCGACGAGCGCCGCCAGCCGTTAACCTCCGTCGGCGCCAGGCGGCGAAGCGCGCGGGAAGTCGCCGGCTACACGGCGCGGCAATACTTGCTCACATATCGCAGTGGCCAGACGCTGTTGATCAGCAGGGGGATGGGGAGCAACGGCGGGTGCCTGACGGGCGGGCCGCCGACTGTCAGGAACAGGAAAAGAGCGCAAAAAAAGTTGAAGAAACAAAGAGTGGCTGAAACGTACGGACGCAAGCCACCAACTAGGGGCAAGGTGCCTTCCTTCCCAATCGGGATCTTGGCCAGCGAATGGGGAGGCCAGCCGCCGCCCACAAGCGCTGCCATTGGCCTTACTCCCCACCACAAAATCCAATACACCTACCGGAAGCCGGCCCTCTGCTCTCCGCCACCGCACATGCGCCGCCGTCGCGCTTCCGCCCCGAACAATGGTCCGGCTCTTGAAAGCCACCTGCGCCGCTAATGTACACTGATGGAGCGCACAATATCCTTTATCTTGCAATAAACAATGCTTATATTTTGATCCTTTCTCCTCACTTTCACCCGCTTCGCCCGTTTTTCATTGTTCATATCGCTGGCCCTGGCAGGCTCTTCACGCTCATTGCCCTCACCACGAGTCTGTGACTCGGCCGTTCTTTTGCTCGTCACTCATTCAGACCTGCCGCCACTCTTCTTTTCTTGTGCCCATATTCTTCTCGTCCGGCCCTTTCCGATTCACGCATCCGATTCGAAATGCTCGCCGACAAGCTCTCCTCCGCCGCCGTTCTTGCCGGCTTGACCTCCGTGGCCCGCGCCGTCGACTGGAGCACCATTGACTGGAGCGCCATCGACTACCATGGCCACTACTTCCGCCAGGAGTGGGTCGAGCCGCCCGTCGTCGTCGAGCGCCTGGATCCGATATTGAATCCTGGCCAACTTGGAACCCACGTCCACTCCTTCGTCGGTGCTAACGTCGTTTCTGCGGACACAAACTACGACGACACCCAAGCCGCCTCCTGCAGCCAGGTCTACGTTAAGCCCGACCACAGCCTCTACTGGGCTCCTGCTCTGTACTTCCAGGACCCCACCAACAAGACATTCACCCGTGTCAAGGAGCACCATCGTGTGCTGTACTATTTGTGAGTATCATCCCCGTGCCCTACCAAAGCCAGACGCTAATTGCTTCCTTGTAGTAACCGTGCTGCCGACCCGGATACTGGCGCGGAGAACTTTGACCTCATCGAGGAGTTCCCCGAAGGCTTCAAGATGATCGCCGGTGACGCCAACCTGCGTGCCCCTGCCGCCACCAAGCAGCTGCAGAACTCGGTCGAGTGGTTCTGCCACGGTCCTGACGTCAAGTCCAGTGGCTTCCCCGGCAACTTCACCTCGTGCCCCAACGGCTTCGCTGGCTCCGTCCGTTTCCCTTACTGCTGGAACGGTGAAGAGTTCAACGTTGACGATCCGCATGCCCACATGTCTTACCCCAAGACCGACGCTGAAGGTAATGGTGCTCCTGACAGCGGCCCATGCCCTACGACCCACCCTCACATCCTGCCCCACATCTTCATCGAGTTTTGGTTCGACACAGAGCCCTTTGATGGCCTCTATGAGATGAGCGATCAGCCATGGGTCGTTTCAAATGGCGATCCCACCGGCTATGGCTTCCATGCTGACTTCCTGAATGGCTGGGAGAAAGGAGTCTTGGAAAAGCAAATGAAGGAGTGCAACATTGGAGAGTCAGGCGAGCCGTTGGAGAACTGCTTCGATACCTGGAAGAAGGACGGCCAGGAAGACACCCGTGAGAATTGCTCGCAAAAGCAGTCGGTCACGGAGGAGGTTGACGGGTGGCTTGATGCTCTGCCGGGTTGCAACCCGCTTCAGTACGGTCCGGATAGGGCTGTGATGAAGACCAACTGCGGCGACACCGCAACCCTTGACTCTGATGGCACTTCTGGTGCCGCGTCCGCCGCCGCCTCTGCTGTAGCGGCCAACTCGGCGCCGTCTTCCTCGAAGACGTCCCTTGTTGCGACACCTGTCGTCACTGACGAAGCAGTCGCGACCACCGACAGCAATGGCAACGTTGTCTACGTCACTGTTACTTCATATTACACTGCGGACGGCCCCGCGCCAACAGGCTCTACTGCTCCTGCTGTCTCGGTGTCCAACGAAAACGTTACACTCCCAGCCGGCTGGACCAGCTCAGGCTGCCACAGCGATGCTGTCTCTCCGCGTTCTCTGTCTGGGAAGGTGCTCGCTTACTGGGGCGAAGCCATTACTTCGTCTGGCTGCGCGAAGTATTGCGATGAGCAAGGCTTCAGTATTGCTGGAACTGAGTACGGCGAACAGTGCTTCTGCGGTAACGACCTGACCCAGAGTGAGGTCCTCGATGCTTCCAAATGCGATATGGAGTGCAAGGGCTCTGCGGGAGAGACCTGCGGTGGTGAGGGGGCGTTGAGCGTCTTTGTGAAGGACGGAACGAGTGTGAAGAGCAGGAAGAGGAGCCTGCATTTCCGCAAGCACGTTGGCGGCGGTGCAAGTGTCCGCAGAGGTTCTTTCTAAATAAGGCAACGCTGAGATGGCGCAGTGGGTCGTAAAAGAAATCGAGTTTCCTCTGCAGCCTACTGCAGTCGAAAATCATAGCGTTGTGAGGACTTCTCTATTTTCTATTCATCTCTTCTTCTTCTACTTCATCTGACCCCGTCTTTCGGGTGTCTAGGCTTTATGTCCTTCTATGCTTCCTTTTTTCCTACTTGATGATGGGCATACATTGATGATTTACGAGAACAACGGCTTCGTTTCAGCCTTTCCATTCGCTTCGTGGTTGGAATTTGTTTCAAGGCGACGATTAGATAGATGGAAGTGGTGTTTCGAGCTAGCGGACGGTTTTGTGCTAAATTTAGGACGGCTAAGTATGACGTTAGGAATCCTACACCATTTTAGATGGAGAATACCTCTGCCCCAACGTGCACTTTACTAGCATAGCAGTCTAGTTGCGGACGTCACATTCCTTGTTTGCACGTTTCATGCGCAACACTTTGCTCACCAGCCAGAGGCCATAGGCTCCCGTTTTCGGCAAGGGTATGACCAGCCTCTTCCTTGCTTGGCCGCGCTTTAGCCCCCAGCCACAACCCCGCCCACCCCGCGTGATGGTCATTACACAAGACTTGATCATCGTTGCACTTCTTGTTTCTACTACACTCTTCAGCCGTCACATCCTCGTTGGCTTTCCAATAGCAAGTCATTAACTTTGCCTCTTCGCGCTGATCTCAATACCACTCGCGCTGCCCTCGCGTCTGACCAAGTCTACAGCTACCTGCCTGTTTGCGCCTTCGCCGTCCTGCAACAGAGCCAACAATCTTCAGGGAAATTCCTCCGCAGGGGTATTTCTGCGGAAAGGATCAGCGCCGTATTTATTCCGGGCAAAACAAAGGCCGTTGCAAGAGTAGAAGGGAATCACAAAAACCTTTCAAGGACGGTAATATGGGCACGGAAGAGCCACTCCTCGATGTGCCTCCGGAGCTGGAAGACTGGTTCAATCAGACGCTCCTCTCGCAGTCATCACCTCCTTCGCGCCCTGGCCGGCGCGGCGGCCGACGCGTTGACGCCACCGACCCGGAATGGGACGAGCGGCTTGTGCGTTGCTGGCGGCTGCAGTCGTGCGGGTCGTGCCTGAGCAGCGATGCGCGCTGCGGATGGTGTCCTTATGTTAGTGGATTCTTTGCGTCCCTCATCCCTCCCTCAGCAGCTCCGAAGGTATCGTGAAAAATGGAACAACAGAATGCAGACTAACAGAAAGGGCTGGCACAGTCATCGACTTGCATTCCGCTCCCGTCCGCCTCGGACATACCGCTTCGCTGGGCGCCTCTCGCGCCACTCAAACACGCTCACATCTGCCCCTTCGATCCGGAGCGCTTTGAGCTGCGGACCAAGTCGTTTGGGCGCGAGAGCTGCAACGTTTCCACCACGACGCTGCTCACGGCTATCGTGTCGTTTTTCTGCGGCATTGCTGCTTTGTTTGTTTTATTCGGGTTGGGTTGGGTGGTTGCGTGGCTTATCAGGGCTGGAAGGCGGGCTAAGAATGGCATCGAAGTTGTTGTTATGGAAGGCGGCTGGCCTGGCGAGATTTGGAGAGAGGAGAGAATCTGGGTGAGGAAGAAGGGCTGGTGGAGGAAAAGGGGGGATGGAGAGGAAGGGGAACGGACGGCCTTACTCCAGAGATGAGGGTTGATTGGATTGATATTTGACTGTTTTTATTTTCCTGCGTACTCTTGAAGAAATTAATTTTATTCTGCTTTACTTTCTAATGGAGGACATTAGCCTTGAACGTCAATGTCCTCTTGCAAATGCAGCGCCTCGACCTACCGAGGCATTCGGATGCGATTTAGCCGAACTTCCGAGAGGGCACCGGCGGCCTTCTTGCTCCAACAGACATATCAAGGAGGAATAGTAAATGGTGTTGAGCTCAGCTGATTTGATCACTATTTTTAGTCAGCAGCCCCACATCGTAGCTAACGGCGCCAGCTCCTGCCCCTCCATGGACGTCACCGCCTTAGATCCCTTCTAGAACACGGATGCCCGATAGCCGGCGCGGTAGCCGGAGCTTTTGATGTCCGAGTCGGCAGACAAGCGACCGCCGAAGGCAATAATGCCGTCCGACTGCCCCATGCTACGTCGCATGGCATCTGAGTCGTGATAGCTACGTATATAATGCTTAGCCCCGCAACGTCAATTGCTTGATCAAACCTCCACTCATTTCCTGTCGACAAGCATTGAACCATGCCCCTCGTTGTCCACCACCTTCAGCGCTCCCAGTCGGACCGTATTGTCTGGCTGTGCGAGGAGCTCGGCTTACCCTACGAGCTCAAGATCTACCAGCGCGATCGCAAGACTCTTATGGCGCCGCCAGAGCTGAAAGCCCTGTACGCTCTAAGCAATTGACACAAAATGGAGAGCGCAGCTGACAAAAGATGCCTCCCAGCCACCCGGCCGAAACGGCGCCCATCTTCCAAGATGGCGACCTGACGCTGTCCGAGTCCAGCGCCATCATGGAATACATCATGACCAAGCACGGCAACGGCCGCTTCAAGCTGCCCCCGAGCTCCCCCAACTACGTCGACTACGTCTACTGGTTCGGCTGGTCCGTCGGCACGCTGCAGTCCACCATCCAGACGCCAATGATCCTCCAAATGGCCGGCGTCACCGAGAGCTCCAACCCAGTCGTCCAGAGCATGCAAAACCGCGTCGATAGGACGCTGAAGGCCATGGACACCCGGCTGAGAGCGACGCCGTATCTGGCGGGTGACGAGTTCACCGCCGCCGACATCTACGCTGCCTTTACTGTCTCTACCATGCGCTTGTTCGTCCCCTTCCCTCTGACCGGGTACGATGGTATTTTGCAGTGGCTCCAGCGCCTGGCCGAAAGGCCCGCGTACAAGGCCATGATCGAGAAGGGTGAGAAGGGCGAGGATCGTGGAGTGGTGCCGACCATCATGGCCGAGGCGCCGACGGCTATGTGGACGTACCTGGAGAAATAGGGTTGTGGGCACCCCCAATTAGCAATACCAGGCCGCAGGGCACAAACTTTGAAAATGAGATCCCTTATGACATGGCTTGTTGTGCGCAACAGTGACTAGATAGAGCCACCGTTTGTTCCACCCTATCCGGGCGGAGCTCCAATTGAGACCTGCTCCGTATGTGCAACTTCATCCGTCCACCCCTCAGCTCTTCCCAGCCCCTCCCCCAGGAGCTTTCCCACGACCACCGCCAAATATCCTCTTAAACCCCCTACCAACAGGCTGCAACGCAACCCTCGCGAACCACGGCGTCGCCCACACGCTCAGCCCCAACCTCAGCGGCAACAGCGCCTTCGTAACCGCCCACGCCGTCGCGACCTCGACGAGCAACCTAACGCCGCCCTCGCCCCACGTCCACGCGGTACCCGCCTGCCTCCTCAACCGCGCCCGGCGCCCGCCCTCGTAATCCACCTCGTCCTCGGCCTCGCGCACGACGGCGTCGTCGTCGGCGATCCACCCTTTGCGCCGGAAGTACCGCCCGAAGCGCTCGACGCCCTGCTTGACCCACGCGCCCTCGGAAATGTACGGCGGCAGCCAGTCGGCGTAGTGGAACGTCGCGGCGAGCCCGACCAGCGGCACGATGGCCGTGATTTCGTGCAGCAGCAGGAACGCCGTGACGTGCGTGAGCGGCGCGCTGCGTAGCGGCGACAGGTAGCGCTGGAGTCGACCCGGCACTGTGTGCGCGCGCACGCGCTGTTGTCAGAAAAAAAAGCGGAAAAGCGAAAAAGGTGAGCGTGGGAGAGAGGGCTTACGGCGCGAGATCACGCGGTCGAGGCGCGATTGCTTGCGAGCCGCTGCTGCTGCGGCTTCTGAAGCTTCGGGCGGAGGTGGCGGCTGAGTATTTGCGGAATAAGGTCGCCTGACGTTGGCATTGCGTGTGCGGGGGAAGAGCGCTCTCGGGCGCACCAGTCGGCGCGACAGGAGTGTTCTCATGGTGGCCAGCTGGGGTTTGGGACGAGAGATTGAGGCATGTTGAAAGGTGCGCGTGGGTTGGGTGGGTCTGACGTAGGCAGAGCTTCCATGTGGAGCTTTGACCACACACGCGTAGATACTTTGTCATCCATTTTGTATGTACAACGACAACCAGAACCTTCAGCATGGCGAGAGCTCTGCCAGTCATTTGGCTCTACATTATAATACACCGACTCCTCCTCTTTCTCGTTCACTCAATGTTTCCTAAAACAGAAAAAACGCCTTTCTTATGGTACCAGTTCGCCCCGCCCATGGATATTCTACCTGCCAAACCCCTATTCGTCCAGAAGGAGGCGCCAGAGAGCGTCCTTTTCCACAAAGTCGTGATGGATGATGTTGACTAGCCAGTAGTCGTCCCGGATTTGCCCAAGCAAGTTTGCCGTTGCCGACCGAGGCGGGTAGATATGCCGCCACTCTGACCAGATGCTGAACGCCTCCTCGAGCCACGCCCGGAAGGAAACCGACTCAATAATCGTAGGCGTCACAATCTCTTTACCTGCAAAGGATCCCCAAGTCACCGGGTTGACCGAATCCTCGTCATTGGACGAAAACTCTCCCGCGTGGTTGCCCGCAAAGTACGTCACGTCAGGTAGTTCATCCAGCTTTGCTTGCAGCTTCTCCCAGTCAGCTGAAGAGAGGAAGAACTCCACGAAGGGCTGTGTGCCACGTTAGCAGATTTCTAAGAGCAGATCGAGTAATCATTACCTTCTGGAAGACATAGCCATTCTTGGGGCCCCAGCCAAATATCGCATCTGTGCTCTTGATTCCATTAACGGCCGGCTGACTTGCAACGGACCACCACCCCTTTGAAATGAGCTTAAGCAGTTGATCACGGATCGTCTCTGTCTCCGGATTCAGCCCCTCTTCGCTCCAAGGTATCGCCTCGAGCTCGCCAACGATGTGGCGCCGGAAAATATCGGAGATGTCTTCCACGGTTGTCGGGTACTTCCAAAGCCTAATTGCTTGCGGAATCGACACGTGCAACGACACTCCGTAGCCGTCAATTTCGCCAAACGCTGTGATCTACGTTAGATACTATGATCCGTCGTTGAATGCAAATGCACTGACCTGGTGACCTTGCGTCTCCCCACCGACCGTTCGGGAAGTCATCCCAGGTGGCCTCCCTGCCCAATGTTCCCTCCCCTTCTGAAATCGCTAGCGTGTTGGCTCTAGTCATGATCTTGTCCTTCGGAACACCTGCTTCGTCTGCAAGCGCTTCGTAGCTCTTGTTGCTAGACGTGGACGGGCGGTCCACTACGACTCGATTATGCGGGGTCGAGTTCGCTGAAGACAGACGTCTCCTATTCTTGACTTTAAGAGAATCACTCGGTCCACCACCGTTCACGGGGATGTCTTCGATGGTCACCGCTTCCTCGTCATCCTCATTAGGCGACGTAGCAGTTATCAGGTGGCAGCGCTCGACTATATGAGCAACTGCCTTTTCCAGATTCAGCGTGTAGAAGTGGAAGCCTCTCGGACCTGGGTTTGATCGCGTTTTGAGTTCTTCGACTATCTCGCTCAGTATGTCCACTCCCACACTCTTCACTGCCTCATCGTCACCCTTGACTGCATCAAGACGAGCGAGCATCGCGGGCGGCAACTTGGCGTGGCTGAGCTTGGTTGTGCGGCGGAGGATCTGATAACTCTGAATCGGCATCAGCCCAGGAATGATGGGGATAGTCTTGAACACGCCCGAGGGATCATTGCGAAGCATGTCTTCAAATTCCTCGTACGCCTTGATGTCGAAAAACAACTGGGTCATGATGAAATCGGCGCCGGCCTTGGTCTTCTCGATTAGGTAGGGCAGGTCAAACTTGGGGTCCTGCTTGTCCGGGTGCGACTGGTCCGAGTGACCCTCGGGGTACGCGGCGACGCCAATGCAAAAGTAGTCGTCGTACTTGGCGCGGATGTAGCGCACCAGATCGACGGCCCAGGTAAAATCCTTGTTCGAGTCGTTTTCCTTGTCGGCCTCGCCCTCGCGGTATTCCTCACTACGGGGCGGGTCTCCGCGGAGGGCCAGGATGTTGCGCACGCCTAGGGCCTTTGCCTGCTCGAGGGCTTCGTCAACAAGCGAGCGGCTCATGTTGGTGCAGGTCAGATGCAGGCAGGTGGTAAGGCCCAGCTGGCGCTGGGTCAGCTCGGCGAGCTCGAGCGACTTGGACGCGGTGCTGCCACCGGCGCCCCAGGTCACGGTGACGAACAGCGGACGAAGGGCGCTGGCCATGCGCTCCAGACGGTTCTGGAGGTTGGCGAAGCCCTAGACGCGAGGTCAGCGAAGGGTACGGCGAAGGGCAGGCGGGCATTGCGCACCATCTGCGTCTTGGGCGGGAAGAACTCGAGCGAAAAGTAGCGGCCGTCGGGCGGCAGAGCCGCGAGCTTATCCGTGATCTTCTCCATGGCGGCGTGAGGGTCGATGGCAGGGTGTCTTTGCTGAGAAGGACATGCTGGGCGTTGACTCTTCGGCGCGGACGTGGGGCGCGACTTGTAGCACGGCTGCGAGCCCCGCCTAACTGCCGACGCTGGCCGCCGTCCCTGTTGCGTGCTTGCACAAATCCAAAGAAAAAATAAATCTTTTATATACGTGTGCCTCTCTGTACTCTAGAGTAGCCCTGTATACACCACAATGAACGCTGCCAAAACCATTCCAGTAGAAATCTAAACGCCAATCCCCGTCAATGTGCGCCCAAACCGTGAGCCTCTTGCCATTAGTGTTCCCGGCCCGAATCATCATTACACCACAGCCTCATCTGAGTCGTCTTTCTTGTACATGAAATACTGCACAAAAACGCCCGCATCCAGCAAGAGAGTTCCGAAGCTTCCCAGCAACCAGCTGAGGTTGACGAGGAAATACCGTCCGTAGATGTCGCCTGCCTCGCCCGGCCTGCAGTGCCCGCCGTGTCCGTGGCAGACAGGCTTATAAGCCAGGATAGAGATGACGTAGGTCAAGTTGCCAAGACAGGCGAAAATGAAAAAGAGCATGGATATGCCCTCTGTGCTCTGCCGCTTGTAGTTCAGGTACAACTGTGGAACCCGAGACCCTAGGTATAGGACACAGCAGATGTAGCCTCCAATCTGGCCCAGCACATTGAATTGTATGCTGTCCTCCCCCTCGTTTGCCGTGTTGTTTTCCGGTGGCTGGTATGTGAAGAGCCAGCCGAGGAAGCCTGCAGCGCACACCAGAATGACAGCGACGAGATTGAAGAGGACGGACTTGAGTGTTGAACGAGGAGCCTGTCGTGCAGTGTCTGGCGCGGGTGTGTCGACAAACGGCGTCGCAGGCGAAAGATGTTCTCCGTCGTGGAACAGCCGCTCGGTAAAGGACGAGAACGACGACCGACGCCTGCCACCCTCAAAGTCGCTGATGTGGGCAGGCCTCGACTGGCCCAGCAGCGCTGAAGTTTCCGACGGCTCTCTCGGTGGCTCATCATCGTCTTCCGGCTTTCTAACCTCATCCTTAAGTGTGAACCCCTTGTAGTAAAAGCACTGCGCGAGCAGAACGATGTCGGCGAGCGTGTAGTAGATGGCCAGGATGATCTAGTTACCATTAGCGATCGTAAACCTCATGTATGCGAAGGAGATAGAGCGCACCATTGTGGGCAGCACCCGTTGTAGCACGGCGCCAACGATGTTGAAGACATCGCCGAGCAGCCAGACAACAATAAAGACGACCGATAGTCCATCCGCCGAACCGCGTCGGAAGTTCTCAATGATTTGTGGCGAGAACACCACGACCCAACATGCGATGGAGATTGAGCCGGTGATGCCGCTGATGGCATCAATGTCGAGATTGAGGCCCTGGGACGGCGGAAACATGACGGCTGCGGAGGCGGTCGCTCAGACCCGGTACGATCCTTCAAGCAATTTGGCGCAAACCTGGGATATGTGCTCAGCTGCGGCCTCGGAGTGGATTTGGGTGTTTTGTGACGCGCTCTGACAGAAGGTGGGAGCGAAGCAAAAGTTGGATTCGAAGAGTCATGGCGGAGACTTGGGACCGGTTACGTAACGACTGGCAATTGGGCAAGAATTCACTGCAGATCCGGGGTACATGTCGGCTACACATTCCTTGGTCGCACATTCGTCATACGCCTCCCGCTGCACCCTCTCGCACCGTATTCTCCCGTCACCATGAGTCCAGAGATCCATTCACATTCGAACACATTCGTACCTTACCTTCCGTGTTGCTCAATCATGCTAATTCTACGCTATCCTGCTCCGGCCAATGCAATGCAAAATTTCTATAGGTTGTTGTCCTTCTTGAACTTGTCCCATGCCTCATTCAGCGTCGCAAATACAGCGGCGCTGATCATTCTTTGTTCAGTCGTAGCATCTTGCGATATCTGTCAAAGCCCGAGTCAGCACGCTGCACGTCAAGCCAACACTGGGACCGAAACTCACCTTATCCGGGTGCACCTTGGCAATCGCCTTCATGTACACAATCTTAACCTTATTCGGCATGACTAGATCCTGCATGCCGACCTTCTTCCACCCTGCCTCTGGCCACAACACTGTGTCGAGCGATCCCAGAAGCGCCCGCAAATTGTCTGACTTGCTACCTTTCCAAGCCACTAGTTTTGCATCGACTTGGTCCGTCAGTGCAAACTTCTCGTCGTCAGCCTTTTCGGCCGCTGCGTTGGCTTCGCGCAATTTCTTGACTGCTTCTGCAGACCCTTGAGTTGAAACAGCTGGTCTAGGGGCAGGTCTCGCCGCTGGTTTCTTGGCAGCTGGTGCGGGGCGTGCAGCTGCAGGGCGCGACGTCTGTTGTGAGCCGCCACCCGCCGCTTTCTCGCATCTATTCCGGCCCTGAATGCTGACCGATCCTCCAACACCTGCCTCAACAGCTTCTTTCCAAACTTTGGCTGCTTCGCTCCACTTTTCCATGTTCTCTAGTGCCTCTGCTTTCCGCATCAGAGCTTTGCCGAAGAACTCTTTCATATCTTTCTCTCCTTCCGCACCCCCCATGGCAATTTTCTCCCCTTCGCCACGCGACGGCCCAATGGTAGAGAGGGCAGAGTCAGCGTCAGCCACCGCAGCTTTGGGGTCGCCCACTTTGATATTGGTAAGAGCACGATTGCAGAGAACAATAATTGCGATGGGATGTCCGGACGGGAGAGGCTGGAGAGCGCTTGTGTACGATGTATGGGCAGCTGCATAGTCACCGCGTTTGAAGGATTCGGTGCCCTTTTGCCTGTGCGAAGCCGAAGTTGAGAGTGCGCTTGCTGAGGCCGGAGGTACTTGTCGTGGGGGCACATGCGGGCGAGGAGGCAATGGCGAACTAGCGGGTTTGGGTGCTGACGGCGTTCTCGGCGCGGGTGAGGCTTTGGGAGCGAACGGGTTGTTCGGGTGGAGCGGCGCAGGCGATCTGCCCGAAGACGGGACGTTTTGCGAAGACGGGGAAAATAAATCTGGTTCAGGCACTGGCTCCGACGGCTTAGGTGTCGTTTTCTTCCGACGGGCAGGGCTGACATAATTCTGTGCCGATTGCTCCTCGACGTCTTCTCGCGTGAGTTTTCCAACACGTCCGTGTGCTTGTGGAGGAGGTGTTGAACGGTAAGAGTCGCGAATGGAGGCTGGCGATTGGCCTCTTGACCGCGGATCCGAGGGTTGTAAGTCAGGACGGGGGGCGGTAGTCGCCCGGCTAGACTTCTGAGGTGGACCCATGCCAGACTCCAGCATCATAGCTTCATCCGTGACCTCTTTCTCCACCGGAGGTCTGTTCCTGCGGGCTGGACCATCTCCGGTTGCATGGCTCTGGGCTTCTCTCATCCATTTCGGTTGGCTGGGGTCACCATCCTGCTGGAACTCGGCAACTGCCTTTTGCACTTTTTTCTGACTCTGCTTCCAGAAGCTGTTGGCAGACTTGAACAGATTGGTTCCAAACTCTTGAGCCATTTGTGCCATGTCCTTCTCTTCGGTAGGCGTGCGGCCTTCATTCCTTCGCTGAGACGTCGACCGGCTACCCTGCTCGCGCATCCAGGCCGGAGCGCCTTCTCCCGCGTGCTCATTTCGGTTATTTCGCCCCGAAGAGCTTCTGTGCCGCTCATTCTCCGGGCCCAACGGGCTGGCACGGCCCCGTATTTCTTGCCGCTGCCGGGACTTGTGCTTTGCCTCTTCGTGTGCCTGATTAAGCAGCCAGCCGACAGCGGCTTGAATGTCCGTTCCGCTATCTGTGTGAGCCAAGGCCTCCGCAGATTTGTCCGCGGGGAATCCCATGTCCACCAATTCTGCGACGGCGGCGTCGCGAGGGTCGCCGTGGGACGTCGTGCCATCGATGCGGTCATTCTGGTGCTGTTCCTCGTAGTGTTGAGGTTCGGACTGGCGCGGAGGAAGCTCAGACACAGGTTTGCCAAGATCACCTAGAATGTCATCATCCTGGTCAATTGGTGCGGAAGCGCTAGCTGGCTGTGCTGCCGGCCGCGACGGCAACTGGCTCAAGCCGAACGGATCGTCATCGTCGCCGAATGTTGTATTGTCATGGCCCCGAGAGCCTGCTCCGTTGCTACCTAGAGTTGCAACCTGGCTCGGGGTAGTCCCCCGGCTTGCTGGGGGTTGCGGGACCGGGTAATGACTCGACGCGTCAACGGGAGCTTCCGAATTGAATGCGGCCAGGATATCATCTTCATCCTGTGATGGGGCAGGAGATGCACGGTGTGCAGGCGCATTGATGGCAGCGAAAGGCTTGTTGATGGTACTAGATAGTGTCGAAAACGCCGGCGGCTGCGCGGGCGGCGGAGCGCTGGCGGCGGCACTGGGAGTGCTCCGGCCGCTGCCCAACGAGTCCCAGAAGGCGTTGTCAGGGGCGCCGAATTGGCTCTCCAGCTGCTTGCGCTGCCTTTCCTTCTCCTCCTGCAATTGGCGCTGGCGCTCCTGTAGCGACAGATTATCCGTTGGCTTAGTCGACTTGGAGCCTAGAAGCGACGAGAAGCTGTCATTCGCAGGGGTCGACGGCTTGGAGGAAGGCTTGATGCCGCGGAAGGCGACGTTGGAGGTGGGCGCGGCGCCGGAGAGCTGTGACGACAGCGGGCTCGAGCCTCGCGACAAGCTGGGGAGCGGGCTCGGGTTCAGCGAAGGAAAAGAGGGCGTCGACTGCGGCTGCTGCTGCGGCCTCGGTTTCTGGGCGTTGGCGGACGCGGCGGGCGCGTTCCAATCCACGCTCATGAGATCATCCATGGCGGGCGGGAGAGACGGCGGATGGCAGTGCGGGCGGAGTGGTCGGGCTGCAGCACAGAGACATCAAGCAGGGTGGAGAGGGTGGCGTGTTGGCGATGCGCGCGTCTGATGCGGTGCAGTGGACGGCGGACGCCCGCGCAGCGCGGGCGGGCCCTTGCTTGCCTGCTCAACTAACGCGTAGCATGGCAACGTCGTTTTGTAGGAAATGCAGCCCTCAAGGCAGCGCAACAAAACATCCGCCGCCCTGGCGTCGCACGCAGGGCTCCCGACCGCGTCCCGCCAGATTGCTGCTGCGCGCTGGAGGGCGCCGGCGGCGTACGCTGAGAAGGCCGGCGGCGGAGATGGGGGAGCACGTGACGGGCGGCTTATCGAGGACGGGGCAGGGAGGCTTCCAGCATCTAGGCGACGGCGGAGAGGCCTGCGGCGAGCAAATGGCCGACGGCTACAAACCCATGCGCAGATCATCAGCCCACAGCACCCACCCTTCGTCTGCAGGCCGGGCCAGCGGCGCAGTCCCGCGGACACTCGCATTCGCGCAGCCCGGCCGCCACGGTGTCGGCGCAGGTTTGGGCATACGGTCGAGGCAGGCGATGGGGCCTGCGTCTGGCGACGGGCCGCTCACGGGCGAATTGTCATTTCATTGCACCACGCCCGAAATGGACGGCGCAAGGGGCCAGCGGCGCCCCGGCCGGTGCGCGGAAGCGGCAGCCCTCGCCCACGATCCTCGCCGCCGCGGTGGGGTGGCCAGAATTCCTACGCCGTGGGAAGAACCGGCACGCGGCAAATTGGGCGACCCTGCTGTGGCGCGACAGCGCGATTCATGGGCGTGCGGCCACATGGGCGCCGGCCCAGGAAGCAGTAGGCGGCCGCCGGCGGGGGATGATAGCGACTGCGAGCGCCGTCTGTGTCCAAGAGCCGTGGGCGAGGGCGCGGTGACTGGGCGGGTGGCTCTGCGAGTGGAGGAGGGCCCGATCTGCGGATGCCCCCCAGCCTGCGAACCTACTCTCGTCAGCAGCGTTCCTGCATGTGCACTAGCGCGGTCGTTTGGAGCGGCAGGCCGCCGCAGGTCGACGAGGAGCTCTTGGGACCACCACTTAGCATTAGCCGCAATCGCCCGCCAGATCGTTCCCCCCCTGGCCCCGGCCAAAATAATCTACTAGTGGCCGCGGCCCCGTGCGACAACCTGGTCTCCCGTCGTGCCCACCTTGACAGGTTCGCATCCACTGAAACACTTTCCTCTCCTGCGATAATCTGTTCTGTCGGGAGCGGCCGTCTGCAGAGGGGCTCACTGCTGATTCGCGTCCGTCTCCTCCTGCTTCTTCTGGGTGGGTCCGCCAGCTCAACTCCTCCATCGCTGCTGTTCCTCTTTGTTTGTCACTTGCTGCTGTCAGCCCGAGCGCACCTTATCGTCCGCAATGGGCCTGTTCAACCGCAAGAAGGACTCAAAGGCGCCTCAGCCCGCCGCCCAGGCTGCTGATGCTGCCTCCACCATTTCCAACGGCAGCGTCAAACCCGTCAAAGCCTCCGCCAACGGCAACACCATGTCCAAGCCCCAGATCCCCGACATCCCCCTCCCCAAGGCCCCGGACCCGGCTCTCGATCCCGCGGGCTACCTGCGCAGCATCCATGCCGTGCGCGACCGCTCGCGCCTGGTCCTCGACAAGGCCAAGAAGAACCAATTGAAGCACTTCACCGTAGACATGACCAAGTTCAACGACACGGCCGCCTACGTTGTCTCAATCATCAAGGTAGGTGCACAGCGCCCTGTCCCGCCGAGCGCCTCTGACCCGCTTGCCACAGCGCGACTATGCCGGCGATTACGCCTCGATCCCGCCCCACGGCCGCTGGCAGCACTTCGAGGTTGGCGGGCGCCCCCGTATCGATCAGCTCATGGCCACCTGGCCGTCCAGTGTCGACAATCAGGAGCGCACCCGTCGCCTGATCGACCTGTTCGTTGTCTCCGTCCTTCTCGACGCCGGCGCCGGCACCAAGTGGCAGTACCGCAGCAAAGAGTCCGGCAAGATCTACAGGCGCAGCGAGGGCCTGGCCGTGGCAAGCCTGGAAATGTTCAAGGCCGGCCTCTTCAGCAGCAACTCGGGAGAGCCCTGCCGGGTGGATGCTGCAGGCCTCAAAAAGCTGGACGTGAAGGCCATGGCCCGCGGGCTGCAGGTCACGGATGAGAACATCCTCAGCGGGCTCGAGGGCCGCACGAATCTCCTCGTGCGGCTGGGCGACGCTCTGCAGAACCCAGAAATTTTTGGCGCTGATGCTCGCCCGGGCAACATGCTGGGTACGTAATTTCGTCCGTACGCGGCATTCTCCACGCTGACACCGCGCAGATTACCTCCTCTCTCACCCCTCCACTCAGGCCTCCTCTGTCCCGATCGTCCCCGTTCCAACGCTTTGGAAGGTGCTCATGGACGGCCTTGGGCCCATTTGGCCCGCAACGCGCACCCAAATCGACGGCATCTCGCTTGGCGACGCATGGCCCTGCTCAGTGATGCCCTCGCACCCCACGCACCCGTGGGAGAACATTGTGCCGTTCCACAAGCTCACGCAGTGGCTCTGCTACTCGTTGATGGTGCCCATGAACAAGCTCATGAACGTTCACTTCGCAGGAGAGCATCTGCTGACCGGTCTCCCCGAGTACCGCAACGGTGGGCTCCTGATCGACACCGGTCTCCTCACCCTGAAGCCTGAGGAAGCCAAACGAGGCTTGGCGCAATACCAGAAGAATGCGCAGGTCAAGGGCCAGCCGAGCATCGAGGTTGTGCCCATGTTCACCGCGGACGACGACGTGATCGTCGAGTGGCGGGCGGTGACGGTCGGTTTCCTCGACGAACTGCTCTACGAGGTCAACGGCCTGCTTGGCTTGGTGGGCGCGGACAAGCTAAGCCTAGCGCAGATGCTCGAGGCTGGCAGCTGGAAGGTGAGTGCACTGCGCAACCGACGCCGCATACGGAAGCTAATGCCAGACACAGGGTGGTCGAGAAATAGCCGAAGTCTCGCGGCCGAACACGAAAGAGCCGCCGATCATGATCTTGTCCGACGGGACTGTTTTCTAAATGATACCCCTCCTTTCCCTCATTGGCCATTTCCTTATTCAAGGTTTTGCGTCTGGACGACGCGCAGCAGCAGGAGGCTTCATACTTTTTTTTGTCTTTTTCTTTCGTTGGCGGCTGCGTTGGAGAGCCTGCCCCTTCTCTACGCCACTTTATTCGATTTTTATTGCGCTCCGCAGCGCGTCGACCCGGCGCGCTCGGACCCTTTCCCGAATCGCTTCGCGTACTTCTTTCTTGTCCATATGTTGCTCGCACGTGCTCGTCGCATCCGAAGGAGGGAATTGCTCTGCAGCAGGGAAATTGGAAGGCGAGAGCGGCGGTCACACTTGCTTTTCATACCTTTAGATATCCTGGCGGCGCGGGTTTGGCACGGCATGTCACCGGAGGGTTGGCTGGAATAAATCAAAACTGTAGTAATCCAAACGTACCTAATGATGCGCTGAGGTCTGGCTTTCCGATCTGCGCCCATGCGTTTGTCTTGGACGGGAGTGTGCGTGCGGGCAAGGGGGAGGCGCCTGCACGTGAGAGCTCCGACCGCCGGCGAGCTGCGGCGTCGTCGTCATGCGCTGCCCATCAACACCACCGACTGCCCGCCGCGCCCATCCCCCAAACCGCCCGCCCGACGACACCGGCCCCGCGCTAGCCCGGCAAGATGAACATTGGCAAGAAGCAGAAGCAGCGCAAGGTGCTGCTCATGGGCAAGAGCGGCGCCGGCAAGTCGTCGATGCGCTCCATCGTCTTCAGCAACTATGTCGCCAAAGACGTGCGCCGCCTGGGCGCGACCATCGACGTCGAGCACAGCAACATCAAGTTCATGGGCAACCTGATGCTCAACCTGTGGGACTGCGGCGGGTAAGCTGTCCCGCCCCAACGCAAGCGGACGTGGCTGACGGCGTCCCAGGCAGGATGGCTTCGTCGAGAACTATCTCACACACCAGCGCCACCACATCTTCTCGTCTGTCGCCGTGCTGATCTTCGTCTTCGACATCGAATCCCGTGACTTTGCCTCGGACGTGCTGTCCTACCAGAACATCATCGCCGCCCTCGCCGAATCGTCGCCCAATGCCAAGATTTTCTGTCTGATCCACAAGATGGACCTTGTCCAGGCCCGCCTGCGTCTCTCGCTCTTCGAGGAGCGCGCCGATTACATCCGCCAGGCTAGTGTTGAGTTTGGATTTGGCGACACGGTCGAGTTCTTTGCGACCAGCATTTGGGACCAGAGCCTGTATAAGGCGTGGACACAGATCATCTATTACCTCATTCCGAATGCCGGCGTGATTGAGTCTCTTCTGCGCCAGTTGGCCGAGGTCATCGATGCGAGGGAGTTGATTCTGTATGAGCGCACGACCTGCCTCATGGTCACACACGTTACGCGCGGCACCGAGGCCAGCAACCCCTTCACCGACCGTTTTGAGCGCATCTCGAGCATTCTCA
Source organism: Lasiodiplodia citricola (assembly GCA_023089105.1). Classification (NCBI taxonomy): domain Eukaryota; kingdom Fungi; phylum Ascomycota; class Dothideomycetes; order Botryosphaeriales; family Botryosphaeriaceae; genus Lasiodiplodia; species Lasiodiplodia citricola. Next base: position 23,404 of record JAJNLL010000061.1, on the reverse strand, counting down.
AGACCCACAAACAATCCATGGCGTACGTCATCCAGCTCTGCGAGCGAGTGTCAGTACTAACTGTTCTGCAGCAAACACACGGCCCTACCACCCTCTCACGCCAACTTTGCTGAGATGCAGATCAAGACTGGCCGCTTTATGTTCTTCATCACTCGTCTCACCGAGAACACCAACCTAGCAGCGTCGATCCCGCCGTCAGAACAGATTTTCAACGCTGCAAGGGTCAATATCAGTCTTGCAAGGAACCGGTTTGCCGAGTTGGATGTCATGACTGGGAAGCATAGAAGCATGCAGCAGCAATTCGTCAACAGCTTAGAAGATAACAAAGGCGAATTGGACAAATCGGAGGGGAATAGTGGGGGTGGGGGCAGTGCCATGGGCGCAATGGGCGGCATATACTAGACGGGGTATGTGGATGGGGGCTGATTTTCAGGAACAGAGATACCCATTTCGCGAGGTGAGCTGCACGCACCTCTGTATGACTTACGAATAACAGCGCTACATATTAGACAGCATATGGTACAACCTCTCATGCAAAAGCGCGCTCCTTGCGAGCCCCGGTGCGCGACGTCGCAGTGGGGCCATGGTCCACTAATTGCTATCATTCTGAAAAGCGCCGCATCGGGTGGTCCCTGAATAAGGCGGACGGCCCGCGGGAGACAGGCAAAGGTCGGTAACGTCACAGCGGGCAGCAGGGATCATGACTTGGAATAGATGATGTACACCCTCTTCACGCTCATCTGCCACAGTTCGCCCTCCGTCTCGGCTCGAGTGCAACAGGCCACATAGAATTGAGGGGTTGGCCCGAGGTAGTAGAGCCGTCGCTCGCTAAACATCAGTTCATTTCGGTTAACTCGGACGGTTCAACGGGTGAGGCACAGCGACCCAACTTTTCCACCTCGATCATCGAGCGAAATATGTGATCAGGTACGCTGGCGGGGCACCGGTCAAAATAACGGAGACGGCGAAGGCGGGCGGAGGGGAGGGAAATGGCCGAGTCCCCGAGGCGAAACGACACTCAGGAGAAGCGAGCCCTGTTCTCGGCAGGCCGTATTGATACACAGATTGACATTGACGATCGGGAATCCAACGACCAGAGACCGGGAGTGTGGAAGGTGGTATAGCCGCCACGCGTCGCCGCTACCGTCTGGGCAAAGGGTGCCGTTGGGTTGCATTGGTAGCGGATCGCAATCCGAGAGCCACTGCGACGGGAATCAGGGTATCCGTTGGCGTGCTGAAGCTTTAGCCACCAAGACTTGGGCCTCCGAGTGGCTATCGCTCGACACGTGAGCCCATGGCCTGCTTGGGGTATGATTGGCTTTGGAGTCTGGGAGCTCGGGGGCTTAGAGAAGAGCGGCGGCACAGGCCACAGGGTCAGTGCCTGCGGACGGGAGGTGCGATCATCCCGCAAGCACGCCCCAGCAATACGGCCATCACTTTCCCATAAAAACCCTGAAAATCGCTCCGCCCCAAATTTTTCCATGGTGGCCTTGAAATCAGGCGCCAAACGGCTGCGCCGACCTTGGCAGCAAGTGATCCGTCGGTCAGCCGTGATGTCGATTGTGGTCCAGGGATAGACGCCGATTCGCGCCCATCGTATATCGCCGGGCCCAAAAGCTACGCACACGCATCTTCCATGATGCACAGCCCCCCTCTTCAACTGTTCAACAGATGAGCCGTCCGGCTGACTTGAATCTCTGGGTCGGCACGAAACGGGCTAGCCCCAACACACTGCTGAGTAAGTTTTGCTCCCAATCGTAGATGCTGTTTGAAGGAGCGTGGAACTGACTCGAAGGATCATTAGGCGCGTCATGTCTGGATAAGGATATTTCCACATCTTACACATGTAAGACATGGCAAATTAGAGACAATAATTCGTTCCTTGGCACTGACAAACTTCAAGCTCATACCGAATTAGGTAAAGTCAGTAATAGCTTGAAGCAGTATCGCACTGGCCGGCAGCTCTTGCGGCAGCAGGAGAACTGTAGAGCCAAAGTCTGTTCAGAAGACTATGAGACAAGCTTAAAAGAACCATCAACGCCTACCACATTGGTTTGCATACCAGATGAGGCGGGTAGTCAATGCAGGCCGTTGTAAACATTAAAGAGGACGACATGGACGTCTGTTTAAGCTGTCAAGTGAATACCCATTGACTTCGCATTCTATTACTACGGCTTGCAGCTCGACTCGTATGGTCTCGAGCAAATCATTTCTAGAGTGTTCCACTTCTACTTATCAGGGGTCGGCAGCATTCTAGACTCCAATCGAACTCTACAGCAGCTTCGGAGCCCTGCTAACACAGTAGAGCGAGAGAGTGTGGCTGCTGAGTTTATTTGAATACGCGGATCAAGTAAAGGTATAAAAATAACTTACTAAAGGTCAACTGACTGATGGGCACCCATGGCACACTAATAAAGAAGCTATAGGACAGCCGCGTTGATCTGGCGCCCTTCGCCTCGTGGCGGCATCGTCGATCGCATCACAGCGGGTGCACAAAGCTGACTCTCCCGAACTCTCTAATTAGCAGCATAGTACCCTACTGTAATACATCTTCCGGATGTATTCATAAGACATCAAAAGTTGCGTTCACATCCAGGCATTTGTTTCAATTGCTCATGTTTGTAGAGTGTAGTGTCCTTCACAGGGTACAGAGGACTCAAATCTTTTACAATCCACCGTGGCACGGATGGGCTGAGTGGCAGTCTCAGACTGGAGTCTTCTGCATTATTATTTATGCATGATATCCAGGCCGAGGCACTATTCCGGCAGTGCAAGTGTATACGGCTCATAACAAGATTACCTGGTTGCGGACCGATATGGATTTGTTAAACGCCCAGCAGCAAAGACGCGCAAACAGTCGACGGAGCGTCATAACAGTGTCATTGCCATGGCTCATTGCGATCAGCGCATTGCGGGGGCTAGAGACATTGAAACCAGTTATTCCCGAAGTAGAAGGTCAGTGAAGAGCGGAGAGAAAGCCGGCGACGGCGACTGGCTCGGTGAGAATGACGGTCACATGTACAGCGGAATCCGGCTTCACATGTGTCGAGATGCACGTTGGACGTGGCGGCAGGCATGGCGCTTAAAAGTGGACTTGAGTGAGAGGAAAGAGGCGGCGATGGACAGCGGGAGCCGAGGAGATGAGCTTAAATCGTAGATCCTCCACATTACCCCTTGCGCTTCCCCAGATTCGAGGCACGCCCCATCCCCAATTCGACAAGTCATAAACCTTCTCCTCCTACCACTATCCAACATCGTACCAGTCGCTTTTTGATGCCTCGGTCTATGGTGTTGCTGCTACTCCCCCGCTCAAAGTCATTCCTGTTTGGCTTCCGCCTCGTATTTCAGTGACCACCAATCACGCTGTGAATTCAGCTGTCGTCCAGCATGGGCTCAGCTGCAAGATGGACATTCAGACAAGGTTTATGCCTTGCTCGTAGCTGCATGGGCGGTTAGAACCTTGTATCAAAGCAAGTTGACTGGTACTTAAAGTCAATTCAACGTCCGCATCTTCCTTCCCTTCATCATTCATTCTCCAGTGATCCTGTGAAACTCCAGCATTCCATCAACAACAATATGAAGACTTTCGCATTCGCCGCCGTGGCTGCGCTCAGCGCTGTTGCTACCGCCCAAGACTTGGGGTTGTTGCTCTCATCCTGCGCCGTAAGTTTACACCGCTTACTCGCATAACGCATCCGCAAACTAACACCACTCGGTTAGTCCGATCAATTTCAAGAGCTTGGATTGACCGGAGTCGACGGTGATCCGTGCAAGAGCGATGCGGGCAAATCTTCGTACTATGAGTGCTCCTGCACCAAGGGTCAGGAGTTTGTCGTCGATTACCTCTGCAAAAACCCAGGGTCCTGCAGCCCCAGCGACATCCCTGGTCAGCTCCCCCCGGGAATATTGAGTCAAATAAGATCGGCTGACTTGTTATTTCCGTAGGCTTGACGGATACTCTCGTCAGCTTCTGCAAATCGGTCGGTGTCACCGTCACAGCTCCCTCGAACCCGTGCGGTCTCTCCGGCGGTAGCTCTTCTGCTTCTGCCTCTTCTGCCACATCCGCTCCCGCTACGTCCGCCCCTAGCTCTTCTCCTGCGTCGTCCCTCACCTCCTCGGCAGCTTCCTCTGCCGCGAGCTCTGCCGCGAGCTCTGTTGCCAGCTCCGCTGCATACTCTCCTCCGGCCACAACTCCCGCCGGGACACCCACTACCCCTGCTGGAACCCCTCCTGGTACTCCGGCCGGCACCCCGGCCGGCACTCCGGCTGCCTACACTGGTGCGGCTGCAGTCAAGAACGTGGCTGGTGGTCTTGTCGGCGTGGCTGGTTTTGCTGGCCTCTTCTTCCTCTGAGGAAGGTAAACATGTCAGGAAACCAAGCCGTCGACTGTGCGCACGGTTCAATTTGCACTCGGAAGTCTAAATATTGGGGCTTTTACGTTGACATATGAAGCGGTATCACTCATAATGTTCTCCTTCGAATGTACGTTGGGCATGCAACACCTGAGACTATACATCCTTCCACATTCATCAGCGGGCAGGCCTTTTCTTCGAAATGCCGCTGAGGATCACACTTGCTTAATAAGTTGCTTTTATTTCAATCGACCAGAATAGTGAGCTTGCAATTGACAGCATAATATTGTCATTCATTCACGTGAAACAAGACTACCAAGGATCGCGTCGGACTGGACTGCCGCAGCACCAGCCTATACATGTGAAGGAAAGTACTCCCACCCTTACTTACATCTTGAACTAACCAGCAGAGCCAAAATTCACTTTTCTCCCCTTCTACATGGAGATGGGAATCTGCACTCAGAAGCCACCATCCCCCTTCACGCGCTTCACTGCCCCCATAACCCCCTTTGCCCAAGACATGTGGCCCGGATTTATTCCAATAGCGCCCTTTGCTTCGTTTCCGTCGTCGTCTCTCCATATGCCGTCTTCCTGCGACACTGCGCCGTAGAGGTGAGTGTTCTGGTTTCTCCGAAGACCTGCTACCCAGTCCGCACAAATCTCGGGAGAGTCGAGCAGTATGTTCACCTCCTGGGAATGGTACCATGACTGCGTGTCCTGGTTACCGCTTCCCTGGATGCCGATATGCTCGTCGACTATCATTAGCTTTACTGTGTGGTTTGTCAGCTATCATCACTGCAGGTCCGCAAACGGTGAAGCCTTACTGTGGCAGCTTCGCTGCTTGAACTTGTTGTGCAGTGGTTTCGTCTGGTCTTTTCCGACATACCAGTGTATGTGGAGGCGCTTCCGCTGTTCTGGGTCGAGTTCCGTATACATCTTGTGGGAGATCATCTCGTTCGTGCCCCCTTGGAACGGCAGTAGCTCGCCGAGATCATTGTAGCCGAGACACGCGTACATAGTGACTTCTACCCCCCGCCTGACGGCGTCCAGAAGCGCCGGTATGAGAGGCTCCGCATTGATGTCAGGCGATTGGATGAATACAGTGGATTCTGCATTCCGAATGGCGGATAGCCAGGCCTCATTCTGGGGCGTGTAGACGGAAGAGTGGTTCAGGGCGCCCCAGGGCTTACGGTTTACGAGGGCGATGGGAAAAGGCTCATGGCGAGCGTGCGGGATGTAAGGTGTCATAGTGTCTTCGGGAGCGCATTCGGGCGCTGTTCCTTGGAGCTTCTGCTGAGTCGCCTCATCTGGATCTTGATCAGCTTGGCTTGACATGGCGGGGTGGAGACACTGCTGCCTACTCAGATGCTTCGTGACGAGACTCATGACGCTTTCCCCATTTGTTGGTGTCAGGATGGCCTGCATTCGGAGAAGCTCCGAAGCCATGTCTTCGTCGTAATGAGGATCGCCTGGTTCATTCTCCGGCAACTGCACACCGCTGTCTCTGGCACGAGTAATGAGATTAGTACGATTGGCTGGAGTTTGGCTGGCTATGTCCAGAAATGATGAGTCAAAAGTGCCTCTCGCCTCGCTTTCAGCCTCGCTGATAGTAAGAAGAGGTAGCGGAGGCTTCAAGGCATCGTGCCATGTAAGCAAGGCCATATCGTAAAGAGAATCCACGATTGGACCCTCCAGATGCGTCATCATCTCAAGATTGTCATTGTCCTGAATAATATCTGGTCAGTCATAGTTACAAGTCCAGGGGAACGATGCTGCTCACTTGGATGTTATTGCTGCAGACGATGCCAATTTTTCTGTCCACTACCATGAATTTGGCGTGAAAGGTGCCGAGCACCGGGCGGTGGTAGTTGATGACTTCGATGTCGATGTTGGAAATTTCATCAGCAGAAGGTAAGCCGACACCCGGGGCTGTACGCTCAGACTCGCTGACGTCGAGGTGATTGTCAAAGACCTTTTGCAGAGTAAGCGTAGTGTGTTGGATGCTTGTCATACAAGGCGTACCTGCTTCGCGCTCCCACGATCATAGATGACCTTGACTACAGCCCTTCGCTTCCGCCTTCCAGCCCTCTTGGAGAGCTCTTTCAGCGAGTCAGTGATGAGGCGGCTGGCATTGGACTCCTTCCAATAATTGGTTGCCAGGATGACCTCGTGCTCAGCCCTGGCGATGAGGTTCGACTAGCGAGATTAAGTCAAGACGAATAGCCGAGGATAACAGTAGCATAACTCACCATGTGGCGGCAGATGTCAGGCAGGGCGCTGATGACGGTAAGCGGTAATATGCCGGAGCTGCCCATCAGAGGCGGACTCACGACACCAGCAAGCGGGTCATGATCGAGGGTACAGAGAGCATCGTGCCAGATTCGTAAGAACAGCTCGCTGGGTCTTACGTCTCCAAAATTGCCGCAGCTAAGGGCATGGTCGAGTTCCTCCGGGGTAGCAACGCGACGATGCTTTGGCGGGCTAGTGTCCAGGACGCTCACTGGATGGGTTGAGTAGAGTTGCGAGGCAGCTTCTCCAGGGGCCAGAGCCGGGTCTTTGGCAAGGAGGGTGCTCACGGATCGTGAGGCATGACAGAGGTCAGAGACGGGCTGAGTTATGGTTTCGGGCATGTTCTTGGTGCGCTGAATCCACGGCTGGCGGCAGTAGAAGTGATGGATAGCAATAGCGGCGAGAGTTGCGACTGCCGTTGCCAGCAGGAAAGGGGAATTTGAAGAGTCCGGGAACGTCATGATGGTGCCGTGTTTAGCGGGGAAGACGGGAGCAGCTGAAGAGTTCCCTGGTATGCGTGGCGTCATCTAGACCCTGTGCAAAGCTTGGCTAAGCTTGTCAAAGCTTGTCGTGCCGCTCCCAGTCCCGTTCAGGCCTAGCTCCCTCTTTTTCCTTGCTCTGTCTGGCCGACCAAGCCGTTGCTTCCTTCTTCACGTCGCGCTATTGGTCGGGGTACGCGTCGCCGCGCCGCGCTATCCGACTCTGTCCTTGCCGGTTGCCGGCTTCCAGTGGGTCACCTGTGCCTGCTTTCCCGACGCGCGCCGGATTTCACCATCTTCACAACATGTTTCCAAGATATGACGTATCCATAAGCATGGCTGATCTCTAATAGGGTATTATGAAACGAAAAAAAAAGGCGCTAACAAGTGAAAAAAAGAACACAGGCTCACCCGCGTTACCAGCAAAACCAACTCCATCTCGGGTATATTCTTCGCCGTCCTTCTCCGCGCGCCGCAGCAACCTGCCCAGCTATGGCGTCCAGTGGTGTTTTTTGTCGTCGTCTCCCAATGTCGACGGGGCGCCCTGCGACTCGACCGCAATCGAGCGCTGCACGCGAATGCCAAACTCGGAGCCAGGATCCATCTTGGAGCCGCCGGCCTCGATGATGTTCTCGGTGCTGTCGCTCTCGATGTCGACTTGCGTGCCCGACTTGGACCCGAAAAAGCGGTTGGTGACATTCTTGCTGCCCGCCGTGCCGTACGCATCGAGCGGCACCGATCCATTCGTGTATCCGTGCGAAACGTCGTTGTCCTGGTACCCGCCCTGGTAGAACTTTTTGGTGAACATGGGACGGATCATGGGCGCATTGCCCACAAACGTCGCCACGAAGCATTCGCGCATCGCCCAGATGGCCGGCTCGGATGGCGCCGCGTTCTGCATGCCGTCAGCTCCTGATCCCGCTCCAACCGACGGCGCTGTTTACTGACGCTCAACACGAAGACCACCCGCAGAGTTGCGGCCACCATCACGAAAATTCCAGCACCGAGCAGGACGACGAGCCCGAGCTTTCTTAATGTCGAGACCTTGGCCTTGATGACGAGCTTTGCGACAGTTAGATGCAATCACGCAGTGTGGGCTGCAGTGTGCTCACCGGCATGGGAATCGGGACGATGACGGCGTCAGTGATGACGTTGAAGACGACCTGGACGATGTACCACACAGGGCTTTCGTGCGTGCAGAGCTCTGTTCAAATCAGCCCGTTGCGTTTGCTGTGGGGGGCCAGAGGACGCACTTCCAGGATCTGGGTAGATTTGCCAGTTGTGGCTCACCGGGCGGCAGGTCAGGAGAAGGGTGAGAAACTCGACCAGCCACGTTGTTGCCACGACGGCGATGGCTGGTTTGATGAGCTTCTCGGCAGCGAGGCCCCGGGTCAGGCGCTGGAAAAAGAGCAGCATGCAGAGCTTCAGCGTCCACATGGTCGACACATAGGTGATGTGGCCGCAGAGGAAGAATTTGGAGCCCAGGATCTTGGCGTCGCGCTCGGCTGGTGCAAGCAAGCGGCGCTGCTCGTTGGTCATGGCCCGATTGTCGCCGTTGAGACTGACGATGTGGGCGCACACGGTCATCATGGTGAAGAAAGCCTGGCAAGAGTCAGCACGGCACCGACACTGAGGGCTGGCGAGCGCACCCAGGCGAGGATCATCAAGTAATCGTCCCACTGCAGGCGGCCACCGACCATCTTGGTGCGGGTGAAGAGACGCATGCCGACAAGGACGGTGGAGATGCCATATTCGACCCACGTCTCGATCAGCAGCTCCTGTATGGTCGTCATGATGGCGGCGGGAGAGAGAAAGAGAGGTGTTGTAGCGCTGGCCAGCGCGGACCCAACACAACGTCTATATCCACTGCGTCCAGGCGTCCAAGGCACCGGCAATGGACCCGCCAGGAGGCTGCGCTATGCTCCCCTCTGGCCCATCTCGATGTCATAGCCAGTCAGATTGCGGCGAGGCGCAGATCGCGGGTCGCCAAGAAGGGGACTCGGATGCAGGCTGACTCTGCTCCCGCCCACCAGCGCAAGGCCCTCCGTGCTAATTACTTGTTCAGGAAGGGAACTGCCTCAAAGTAGCGTCGGCAGCCCCGAAGCGACCGAATGGGCCGTTGAACGGCCGGAGGGATGCTGCATGGGCCTTCCAGAAGAAATCCTACAGCCTCATCGCCTCTGCTGCACATCAGCTCTCCCGGCTGACACCAGCCATCCGCTTCAACCCTTCCCGTTTCGGGTCACTTTTCGGGCCGACGGCTCTCTTGCCGCCCCCACCCTGCCGCTTAGCCCGTCGCACATCACGTAGATCGCCGTGCGGAGGATCGCTGCATCCCAGTCAGGGGCAGCAACGAAGAATAGTTGCCCTGCGTCAGCCACTAACGGCGCGGCAGCTACGAGCTCTCGCCGCCTGATCTGCCTTAGACGCCCTCCTGTATTGCCCCACCCGTTCTATTCCCGACCCCTCTCTCGTCTCGGAGGCTCTTCCGTCAACTCCTGCCATATCAGTTTGCCGATCCTTTCTCTACTTTGATGACTGCTGTGCCGCATGAACCTGTCGCAGCCTTATCTCCGCCGAGGTCCACGCACGAATCTGTCGCAAGCACAAACTTCGCCGAGGGCCACGCACGAACGGAAGTTGTTTTTTCTCTCGACCTTGGGCGCCACGCCCACCCCCCGATTTCTCCCGGCTCAGGCCATTTCACTCCTCCTGCTGCGCTTCCGCTCGCGCCGTCTCAAAAACATGGCTTTTGTCAGCGCCCCACGGAGATAACAGCGCTACGTTCCGCCATCGTCCGGTGCTCTTGGCACGGCCCAGCAAATTCCGCATCCGTCGGCCTAGGTTTGACCAATACCTGTCACAACGTCTAGTACGTCTGCACGGCCGTGTGTCAGCTTGTAAAGGATGCAGATCAGAGGCTTGCGCCGGCGGCTTCACTAGCGGAAGTCGCCACGTGGTGTTCGCCAGGGCAAAGTTTGGTGGCGTTTTCGATCGTGATGCCGGGGGCATCCGTGCATTGGTGATCACATGCGCCTTCTAAAGGATTGCTGGGCTGTTTATGCCATTGGAGTTTACCTATGTACCTGGGGAAGCACGTGAAGTCGCGATGAGGCTGGTCCAATGGCCGCGTTTGAGTGTGTACCTACGTATGGACATGCCCCTGGAATACATCCCAGTATTCATCATCAGAGCTGACAAAGCACTCGCAATCGAGACTGTAGGAACGAAAAATCTGACAGCGAAGCACTTGTCAGTGAAAAAGCTGACATCTAGCCATACCCTTTCGGAGACGTGACATTTCAGCGCCGCGCTGACCAGCGTATTACTGACCGATTGATCAGCTTTACCCACATACAATAGTTACTAAATGAATATGGTGATCAGTTGAGGAAATATCGAAACGCATGCAGCTCACCTAAGCGAGGCCTTCTTCATGCGCCCGACAACATTGCGACATGCTGCAAATCATCCGCATCCGGTATTTCGCATGAGGCCGGCGCTGTAGCAAAGTTTTGCAGCATAGAGGATGATGCCTGGGCACGGTTCTCGGCTAGTGTTAAACTACAGGCGACGATCAACGGGGCGTGACGAGCTTTGTAGCCGCCATTTCGCAACGAATGATGTGACGCGTCTGCAGAGGGCAGAAGTGCACTTACCGAAAAAGGAAAATGCGCGGCGCAGCAGCTAGGGACACCCAACATCGGCCAAAATATAACGCCGACGAGTAGGGGATGGTGGGAACACAAGAAGTTGGGGAGCATCAGCATCTCTCTTCTGTTGGCCGGAGACCGTTGTAGGGAGGTGGAGAATCTGCTGCAGGAGTGAACAAGGGCGGTTGCGCAGGGTTCAAGCCAACCCATGACCGGCGACGCGTATAGTGGGTCGCCCAAAATTCGTATCCATCGCAAAAAGCAAGTTCACAAGTGTTTCAGTTCAGTAATTTCACAAGGGCCCCCACCAGGCCGGACGTAGTTGAAGTCCGGTCTTCTCGCCCTCCACATCTGCAGGTCTGTCTGACCGGTGAGCTGGAGAGCAAATCCCTAGCCATGTTCAGTAGGTGCGTCTTCGAGTGTCGTTCACAGCACGTCGTTAAAGTTAATGTCGTCTAGATAGCCGAAATAGCGAAAAATGGGGCTTTCCCGTAGAGACTTCGCACTCGGGTGAAAGTTTAACAGAACACCTTCGACGAAGTTCATGATGCAATTTGACTTGACATGAGCCTTTTGCTCCTGTGGGCGATTTGGCATGAGCCTTTTGTTCCTGAAGGTGGTTTGGCATGAGCTTTTTGTTCCTGAAGGCACACAACGGTGTTAATCCCGAGCTGCGGACATGGGTGACGCAACGACTTCTCCATATTGACCTGAATCATTCTGGTGATACACTCGCGTCGGCCCTCGTAAAATCTCTCTAGCTCGTATTCCTTGGTCTTAATGGTATCGTGGATTTTCATCTGAGGTACTCTCACGCACAATAATGTTGTGTTCTTTTCTCCGGCCAATTGAGCGCCCATGACCATGCTGACATTGACAGCATTACTATTAGAACTGACGGTGCTATTGTCTATGTATCTCCCAGCAGCTTCTGCGGGATTTAGCAATTGAGTTGGGTTGATGTTTCGGACGATTAACGATCTGCGGCATGTGATTGGATTTGACTTCGCTTGTCGCATTGCCGTGATTGGACTGACAGGCATACTGACATAAGCCTTAAGAGCCTCCAGATATACCCTCAATTTGGTTATGGTGTAGCAGGCTATAGATAGGTAGCTATTAATGACTGCAGGGAATGTTGAAGTACGGAGAGCTGCACATATTGATTACCCAAAATAGACGGTCTATTTGGGCCTAGTCCTGCCTCCGAGTGTGTAGGTAGTCTCCGCTAACTATTGTCCAGACCCTTCGGAGGTCAATCAATTGTGGTTTCAACATGGAGCACGAAGTGGGGAACTCCCAGAACGAATTGAGTGCCGAAGTTACCCACTGAACATGACTAACGCCAAGACCACAATGGCGGTCGGCATGCTTATCTTGCTCGTAGACCATGAACAGCATTGGGCTAGGTACAATGTGAGACGGGGATATGAGACACCAATGAGTGAGTCCTTTGAAAACCTTTTGCTGGTTACCGAGGAATATCCATGGATCCCATACTAACAGCTGTCTCATAACCCCGTCCGACACACTGTAGTTCAATGCGACAATGTAGGTCATGGGTGGCCGGCTGCTGTGGGACCAGAGTAAGATCAATATCAGTCCACAATCATTGACATTGCTCAAGGTACCCTTCCCCTCCAGAGTTCTGCTCTCTGAGATGTCTGGACTATGTCCCACAGGACCTCCGTGTATTGCTCCATACAAGCCACTTGCCTCGCTTTCTCTAAATCGCTGCTGTCTGATGTACCATCAAATAAGCCATACACCTCGCCTGTGCCTCGCCTTTTCTGGATCATTGCCGCCCAATCTGCCACCATGTAAGCTAATCCTTTCTCTTCCTTCCTGCCGTATGGTCCACGCTCATTCCATCCAAACCCCTCGCTGCCTGGGAAAGCGCGGCTGCCGCATTCTGAATATTGTAGCTTGCCTCGACCAAGCTCAAGATCCCTCCCTCAAAACAATTGCGATCCGTAGGGAAATCTGAGATGGCTACGAAAACCTGGTCTCCGTTAAGCTGGTGTGTATTTCCTGCTAGATGACGCTTTAGTCTCGAAGGAGCTGATCGAATGATCGTACTCTCACAGTCCTCCTAGAATAGACACGTGCGAGGAGTGAAGGCATTCTTTCGACGGCGACTCGCTGTCTCAGTTGAAAGGACTGCGGCGATCTGATCCTCGTCGAGCTTGTGAGGGCTTCCAGCAAGATGATGTTTTAAATCGGAGCTCTTTTGCTGAGTGATCGTACTACTATATGTTCCTTTCAACGGACACGTCTGAGGAATTCAGTATGGTTTTCCGCCATGATGGCGGTGCTGATATTCGTCGCAGGACCGCTTAGTGATAAAGACTGTTGTAGGATCACAACCATGCTCAAGTCACGCATGCGATACCCATTCATGCTCTTTCATGTGTTGTAGGAAAGCATTTTCCCCAGTATACCTTTTGCCGCAGCCCTGAATTGGACAGAGAAATGGTCTTTCCATCTTGCGGCGTAGTATCTCGGGAGTGCACTACGGCCCGTGTCGGAAAGTCCTTTGTCGGCGTCTAGATGAGAAAGTACAGCCGAAGGCGTGGTTTTTGCACCGATGGTGGAAACGGGTAAGCGGATCCTTAGCTACCTATACCACTTCATTGGCCGAAGAAGAGCCCTGAATGACATCAATGCGGACGTGCGCATCAATCCAGGGGACAGCCTCAGCGGGCAATAGGGAAGACGAAGAAGTCATGGCATCAGCCATAGCGAGGGCCATTCCAGGATCGTCTCCATCTTCGCCTTCGACAGAGTCAGCTATTTCATCGAAGGGCAATAGGTTGTTGAATGCCTCTTCAACTGCTGCTACGGCTTTTGGGCTTAGCTCTTAAGCAAGGTAAAGAATTGAAGCAGATGTCCAGATGAAAATATGGATATTCAATATGTACAGTCAAGCCCAGACGTATCGCTACTTCCCTGACCCATTCACTGCTTAGCAGCTCTCCGCTCTGCAGACGCCGCAATGTCGTCGCATAGCGGTGCATCGACAGGGTATAGTGCCACTCTGGAGGGTAGAAATAAAGTTCTTATCGCGTTATTTTGATTCGCACCTCTAGCCTCATGCGCCTTAAGCCCCAATAAGAGAAAACTGTAGATCGAAGACAAACCTTTGTAGACCCACGAACCGCACGATAGGGTGACAGCATACATGCAAAATGCACATGCGAACCTCAACACCAGGATATCTTCTAAGACATGAGCGCACACCCAAGCGCGAGAAGAGAAAACTGAAATGGACGGGGTATCTCTGCTAAATTTAATAAGGCTTGTCGGCGTCCTGTTCCATGGGATCGCCGAGGCAGTGCCCCTTTTCGCCCACTTCTTTCTGCAGGTAGTTCAGGGTGGCTGGGTCTTTGGTGAAGAAAGATGCGGATCTCGCACCGCAGGCGATGTTAGTGGTGCCGCCGGTGAGCTTTTGAGATCGCAATCGGCCCGTGCTGTCGGTCGTGTCGGCGCCTTCGTTGACATTCGCAATCTCGGAAGGAGCCGAGATGTGATGGAAGAGCTCGGGATTGGCACTATAGCACTTGTAATCCAGGTCTCTGCAGGCCTCCAGGATGCGCACGTCAAAGGCCTCGCAGCCACCATCAGACTCCCTTGCTGCGAGCTTGGTTAGGATGCGGTTGGCTGAGGCGCGGGTGACGGCGTAGCCAAAGGTGCAAAGCGGCCACTTGGAGCGGTGGACCATGCGCTCGCCTTCTTGGAGGCCGAGCTTTTCCAAGAATTCATTGGTGTGCGAGTGCATTCTCCGGTGAGGGAGAAGGGTGTCGTCGCGGTAGACGCGATGCTGGAGGCTGTCGAGCTTGTCGGCATCGAAGAAATCACCACAGTGGCCGAGATAGAGGATCTCCCATTGGTCCAAATCGCCCCAGTAGGTGGTGTCGGAACCCAAAAGGGCGCGCAGGTTCTCGGAAGCAAGTGGGACCTGGACAGTCCGCAGGTGGATGTCCCAATCGACATCATCCTCGATAATAAGTGCCGTCTCCAGGCCAGAGTCTAGAAACCTGTGGCACAAAATTAGAAACGGAGATTGCAGGCAGGAGGCCCAAAGGGCGGGTACCATTTGAGGGCGTTCAAGTGGCCCAGCCACGCCAGGGCAGAGCCACGTGTAATTCGGGAATCATGCTCAGCTCGGAGCTTGTTGAGGCGTTCATCGGACCATCGCGGTTGATGCGGGACGATAATGTCGACACCGGTCAAATTGGAGGCGAAGAACAGGGACTCTTGCCGGGGCGAGTTCTCGCGCGAGACGGCTAGGACGGCACCAAACTGCGGGGCGGAAGGGTCAGCGCAAGTCTAGGCAGGCAGCGGAGGCGGATGGCATACGCCTAGAGTGGAGTTGGCAGGGTGCAAGCGCGTGTAGTTCAGGCCGGCGGAGAAGGGTTTGGACGGCGGCTGCGTCGCGCTCGCTTCGCGGTCGACGGCGGCAGGCGCGTGGAACCACAGCGACAGCGCTACGAAAAGGAAAATCAGGGCCGCGCCGAGGCGCTGGAACCGGGGCTCCATTCTTGTAATTCGGCGCTTGAAGGAATACGGGGCAGGGTGCAATGGCGGGTGCGAAGCTGCTGCACAGCTGGGCGATTGCGCGGCCGCGCGCCTTTAAGGAGAGGGCGCGAAGCGGCGTTGCGGCGGCGTGATCGGCAGCAGTCTTGACGGCGGCGCTTGGCTGCGATCTCAAGACTACGACCAGGCCGCGCCTCGTATGAGTGAGTAGAGGGCGTTGAGCATGCGGTTGCAACCCTCGTAATCTCCCGTGCTACTGCGGATTGCATAAGATTTTGGGCTTCCGTGCCCTACGCGGCGGTCCAGGTCGTGCTCCGCCGGCGGCTGAAGCAAACAGCCAAAAGTAGAGTTTAAACGGCCCAACGCTCCCCGCCTGGGGCTGCAACTACCCGCGCGGTAAGTGCTATTCCTGAAGTCGAGTTCCTCAGTCCCTTCCGAGCGTCAGCCTTACCGCGCCAGCTCGGAAGGGCATCGCGCCCGGTGTGGGGATGGGCACCCTGCGCTGCCGCCGTCCCTTCCAGCCCACAGCCGGCTTATTTTAGCCAGCCCTCGTCCTCCCGCGGCGTGACCACTGGCACCCCCGCGAAACACGCTAGCGCTGGCCGATCCAGCTGCGAGATCTCCTTCCCTGGTTCCTTCCTTGGCCCCTTCTTGTCGACGCCGGCCCGCATTCCACAATCTTCCGCACGGCAGAGCCTCTGCCTCCCTTGCAGCTGTACAACCTTCCGTGTCACCATGGCGGCTGCAGAACCCCAGCCCGCCCCAGCCTCCGCTGCCGCCCACCAGGAACCCAAATTCTCCCGCTACCGCTCTGTTCGTCGCCAGCAACATCAACACCAGCATGACCCGCCCGTCATGCCTCCACTACCGCCAGAACCCACCCCGCCCACGCCCACCTCCGCCACAGTGAGCCGTAGCATGTCACGCTACCGCCGCCAGCGCCCAGCCACAACCACCGCGCCCGTCGCCCACGACAGCACCGCACCTCCACTGCCCACCACCATCAAGCGCGCGCCCACCCAGCCTGTCGCCCCCGCTGCCCAGCTCGAGCAGCGTCGCCAGCGCGCCGCGAGCAATCCCCCAGTCCGCCAGCCAACCCGCCCTTCGAGCGCCCGCGCGCAGGATGCCCCAGACTCTCCCACTTTGGCGCGCGAGGAGGCCCGCAGGCTCCTGGAGGGCGAGAGCCAGCGCCAGGCCCGCATGAACGCCCAGCTCAAGGCCGAGAAGAGGGCCAAGATCGAGGAGGCCGAGCGACTGCGTGCCCAGCAGGAGGCCGAGGAGGCCGAGCGCCGTAACGCCGAGCGCGTTCGCCAATACCAGGAGAAGAGGGCCGAGGACCTCAGGGCACGACAAGAAGCCGCCCGCGCGCAGGCTGCGCGTGCGCGCCAGGAAGAGGAGAGACAGCGCTCTGTTGAGCGGGATAGGCCACGCACCGCGAAGACAGCCGGCGCCAGTTCCGACTCGGACGCTCCTCCTCTTCCGCACTCGCCTGGAAGCCCGTCCTCATCCCGCAAAAAGGAGCGGCTGGCTGGCTTGTTGCGCAGGCGCAAGGATGACCAGCAGCACGATGCGCCCTTTATTCCTGCCCAAAAGCCGCGCCAGGTCAGCAATAATGACAACAACAACTCGGATGCCTATATCAAGGCTGGCGGTGGCGGCGTTGTTCCCGGCATCGATGCTCCCCTCTCTGCCGTCAATGCAGGCGACCGGCGAGTGATGGTCGAGTGCAACAAGCAGAAAATCTTGCTCCCCATCACGCCTACCACCACTCCGCAGGAGCTCATTCGCACCGCCGCGAATGTTTTGTCCGAGGGCATCGATGCCAAGGCGTCGGTGCTCCTGGAATTCTTCGCCAAGGTCAGCGTGCAGCGCCCGTTGCGCAACTACGAGCATGTCCGAGACGTCATGAACTCCTGGGACGATGATATGCAGAACACGCTGATTCTGGTCGACTCTCCAACCGGGGGCAACGATGCTGAACTCAAGGCCAGCTCTGTCCCGTCGGAAAAGCCCGAAGGCTATTCTTGTTGGCTGCAGTATTCTCAGAAGCCCGGACGATGGTCGAAGAGATACATCACATTGAGGAACGACGGTCAAATGCTGTTAGCCAAGAACGAGAGTGGGAAGGATGCGACTAACGTTTGCCATTTGTCTGACTTTGACATCTACAGCCCAAGTGCCGATGCAAAGTCTCGCAAAGTGAAGCCGCCGAAGAAGTACTGCTTTGCTATCAAGAGTCAGCAAAAGTCTACCATGTTCATGACGACGTCGACATACGTGCACTTCTTCTGCTCAAACGACAAGACCGTGGCTGCTGACTTCTACAGCCATGTGCAAGGGTGGAGGAGCTGGTACTTGGTCAATGTCATGGGTGAAGGTCAAAAGAAGGCGAAGGCGGCTGAGCAGGCCCAGGATAGTGGCTCGGGATCTCGCCAAATCTCTGGTAACCAAGCTTCGCTACCAGCCATGGCCGTTCACAGGCCGAGCACGTCGATAGACTCGCACTATCAGCTGGGCTCGTTCAAACCGCTCCTTGACATGAGTCAATTCGACTCGTCCAGCCTAGCGCCCGCACCAAACTCGGCAAGATCCCCGGTTGATGATGATTCCGGGCTAGCCAATGGCGGGCGGCTCCCGTCGATGCGCACCCGCGATCAGCCGCAACTCACGTCACCAACGCACCTTACCTCCCCCACCACGTTTTCCAACGTGACATCGCCCACTACCCTGGTTCAGCAGATTCCATCCGAGGATGAAGACGGCACCTTCGCCGCCGGCGGTCTCCTCGGCCGTGCTTACTCTCAACGCCAGAAACTGCTAGCGGAGCGTGAAAAGAATCTGAAAAGCTCCGGCCCGTTCACCGAGGGCCCGTCCCTCCTCAGCTCTGCTGACGCCCTACACACACGGGGTAACCGTGCTTCCTTGGATGGCGGCCGCCCGCAGCGGATGAGTTCCGTCCGCTCCACCCGAGGCCGAGAATCTGGTGAAATCAAACGGACAGCCAGCACTCGCCGTGCCATGCCTAAGCCGCTTGTGGACCTGACCCCACAGTATAAGGAGCCCCCGCAGTTTTCAAAGAGAGGAAAAGGGTACCGACCTGACCAAGTGGGTCCGGGTGGACTAGTTGACGCCGCCACGAGCCCTGACGTGCCCATTCCCATCCCGCCCAGCCAAGACTGGCGTGCGCGCCGTGATCCAAGTGCAACTCGACCCGGAACTTCCGGCGTTGATCGCACTAAGAGCTTGCGCGGCCATGGACAGAGGATCAACTACATCGCCAATAACCACTCCAACGTCCCAGATAATAGCGCTGAGGCCTTTACTGGACGTGGGTTGCTTGCATCTGCGACTTTTGGGCCTACGGCTTCCGCAGCACCCTTCGGCCACGGCGTCATGGACGGTAGCAAGGCAAAGGGACCCATGATCGACCTCAATGAGGGCAACCGTTTCCAACCTGGAAGCTTGCTCGAACGCGTTGCAGCACAACAGCCTCACGTACCAGTTATCGACCGGGAGAAGAGGCGGAGCATCGACGTTCCTACTGGAGAGCGTTATTGATGAATGGGACCGAGAAATTGTTCGCGTGTTCCAACGCAGCCATATGAGCTATTATATTGTCTCACAGCTTGATCGTTCGGAACTTTGTACTCGAGACACCGATTGATCGGCTGGCTTTGCTCGAGTCTTGCTTTTATTCGTTTCTTATACCCCACGGCATGCATGCAGGCCGACGGCGATATTGGCAGTATGCCTGTGGCAGCTGCTGTTGAATAGCGCTTGTATTTCTTTGAATCTGTTTCTTGAATTTGTTACACGATCAGACCCATCTTCCTCTCTGGCAGTGGAGGACTCTGGCCTCATCTACGGAACCCTTCCAATTTCCTAGCATAATATTCTGTTACGCTATACCCGGGGATCTTAACACACCCAACAGTGTCGTCCTCAAAGACCATCAATTTTCCCTCTTGAACGGGTCACCCCACTAGTGATCCACATGATGCACCCTGTGAAGAATCGGCAAATGCCGAACTCCTTCCCACTATTCTTGGAGAAATCAGTCACACAGGTGAGTTTTGTGGCGTTGTGGTGTGCTCGCTGTCATGGTTACGAAGGGTCGCTTTTTGTGGCGCCTGGCGTTAAACTCATCAACCATTTACGCCCCGCGGATACGAGGGGCACGCCAAAGCAATACTCGGTCACATTTCTATACCCCTCCGGTTAATCTTCAAGGGACCAATCCTGGAGCACGTCAAGGTGCGGGGTCGTCACGTGTACATTTTCATCAAGTTTGTCTCAAGAAGTCACACAATTACTAGCTCTTGATCAATCATTCTTCGTGTCAGGCTTCTTCCGTAAACCCCTTTCCTATTTCCGCAAATTTGACAGCTTGACAGTAAGTTGTACAGGCACGTGTCAGACTGCAAGTCTGATGATATCAATATGATGTATTCCAACGACTTCGCATTCCTACACACAAATCGTGCTAAAACACATTCCAAAGGCTCGTGAAAGATTCGTCGAAAGAAATCTCCAATCTCCAACAACTCGCAAGTCGTAGAGTACGTTCTGCCGTGGCCACAAACTTATAATTTCAACAACAATGGGTCAATTCCTCATTTAATGTCTCAGCGAGAAACCGGAGGTAGGAAAACACCAATGGCAGCAAACTCTCACAGTTGATATGATTCTGCAGAGCTCAGCGACAATTATCGTAAGCTGGCCTCCCAATGTCGAAGGGTACTTTTCATTTGGCGACTTCATTTGCCAATGGTGTAGCACATCTGCTGTGGCTGAAGGCTAAAAATAAAAAAGACAACGAGCCAGTGACGAAATCCGACAACAAAGTTATTAGGAATGATTTTAGATAAGAGAAATTCATAGAATAGACATTTCCGCAGGATCATTAGCACTTGTTCAAAAGCTAGACCTTGCGTAGAGCGGTATGAGTTCAATAGTGGGTTCCTGGGGAGCACTGAGCTCCAGAAACTCTAGATCGAACGATGGTGGATATGCTTCAGGCAACGAAACGTCGGTCAGGCCTTGGCCATAACAACTCAGCCTCGTGAGATTGACAGATCTGACCCAAGCTGGCGGTGTGCGGTAGCTAGCACGGTGGGTTAAGGCGTGCAAGGGCCATGTCAGACGCTGGCACAGCCACTGAACGATGGCCACCTCTTCGGCGCCAACCTGATGCGCCGAAATCTTAACTCAAACAGGCATGAAGCGACGATTCGCGGGTGATCTCTGGCCACCGCCATGGATTATGATCGGTGCGCTAGGATGCGGCGCAGCACTGCGGAGGAACCGTGGGCCAACCAACTCCCCACACGCAGACACCGCAGCTGCCATCGAAATCTGCCTCACGGACTCAGCTGGCATCGGCCGAGTTTTGCCTCTGCACACTTTTGAGTACTTCAGGAGCCTCACGTTTCTTTTTGATTCTTGTGAAACAGTGATCAGCTTGGTACATATCCAAAAGCAGTGAGTTGCAGGAGGCTTCGTCTTGACCGCCTGCATCAATTGAATACTAACGAGGCTAGTAGAGAGACTCGCGGAAGATCGAATTGCTCTCTCACCCTTTCTGCAGTCATCTTTGATCCCGCTAACAATGGTGTCCCTTCCAACTCACATCAAAAATGAGCCGCCCGCCACAACGCCCGAAAACTCATCCGACGATGAGAAAGATTGGGAATTGGTCGGCGATGGCGCACCGGCGGAGCAAAAGAAGATCGACCCTACATCTGTCGGGCTCGATATTCATCGGTCGCAGGATTCGGATGGGGTAATTGTCTCAGTACGTTCACCGAAGGAGGCTCCGGCAAGCTTAGGCGAAAGAAAACGCCTGCCGGTCGACATTGTCCTGGTGATCGACGTGTCATGGAGCATGGAAGACTTTGTCGATTGCCCCGTGGAAGCAGGCGCACAGTCGGCTCCGGGAGACCTGTCCGGGAATGAGCCCAGCTATCGCCATTCGGTGCTGGACCTGGTTAAGAACGCGGCTCTCGCTGTTATTGAGAACTTGGACGAGCAAGATAGAATCGGGATTGTCACGTTCGGATATGACGCCGAGGTATTACCAAGTTACCCCATCTGTTGGAGAGCACATCACTGATATGGAAATCCGGAACAGGTAGCCCAGGAGCTCACTTATGTGACAAGCGAATCTCGCGAGTCCATCATAACAAAAGTCCAGTCCCTCGAAGGGAATGGGGCAACGAACTTATGGGCGGGTCTCCGGAAAGGATATCAAATGATGTCATCTGCCGGCCTGCGGTCAGCGGAGAAGCCTAACCACCAAGCGCTTTCTGCGATCTACCTGCTGACGGATGGCTTGCCGAACGTCATGCCTCCGGTGGAGGGCTACGTGCCAGCTTTACGGAAATTGATTGCACGTGAAACTGGAAAGGAGGGCGGCTTCGTTGTGCCCTCACTCCATACCTTCGGCTTTGGGTATAACCTTCGCTCGGGGCTGTTACAGTCAATGGCCGAGGTAGGTGGAGGATATTATGGATTCATCCCCAATGGGTTTCTTATAGGTCAGTCTTACTTGTCATCCTTCCCAGGAATGTTCTCTCACCCATACTCTCATTCAGCGACGATCTTTACGCACGCCATTGCAAACTTATTTGCAACTTTCACAACATCTGCAATCTTAAGGGTGACCGTCTCCGGCTGCTCGGAGATGCCAAAGCCGTTAGAAGGCGCGGCCTTGTACAGACAAAAGGAAGACGCATTGGAGATCCCTCTTTACAACCTCCAATACGGACAAACACGCGACGTGTTGCTTGTCTGGCCAAAGGAGCTCGAGAAGCCCAATTCAGCTTCTATCACGATATCCGCGGAACTCGAGTACACGGGTCCAGGGCTAGGCTCTCAGCCAGCGAAGATCACCACTGAGGCGTCTAGCATCCCGACAAACCCTGACCCGGCCTTCGCAAAGTACCACCTGCACCGCTCGATGGTCTGCGAGTTCCTGAATTCGCTCTCCAAACTCGATGCCGACGAAGAGTACATTACTATGCCTATAAACGACCTAGACAAGGCCCTGACCAGGCTCGACGAGCTTATCCGGAAGATCAAGTCCAGCGATTGCGCAGGAAGTGGCAGTCAAGACTTCCTGTATGATCTCGGGTCCAGTCTCGACGAGGCGCGAGGGAGCAGCGCGGATCCCGCCGGCCAAGTAATGCAGGCCCTGTTCCGCCCAATGTACTTCGACAGATGGGGCAAACACTATCGTCAGTAAACAATCTGACCCCGAGACCACCGAAAGAAGCTGACCGCGTGTGCAAAACAGTCCCATCCCTCCTCCACGCCTACCGCAACCAGCTCTGCCTCAACGAAAAAGACCACGGCCCCAAAGCCTTCGTCGCCACCAACCCCCTCTTCCACCACTTCAAAGAAGCCCAGAGCACCTCCTGGGACAAAGCCCAGGACCGCCTCATGGAAATCGTCAAGAAACAGGCCCGCGCCGAGGCCGAAGCCGTCGCGCGCGGCGAGCAACCGTCGTCATACTCCTCCTATTCCTACTCCAGCAGCCGCAGCCTGGCGCCAACCTCACGCATCTCCATGGCCGCCTACAACAACCCCCACAACCCCTGCTTCGCCGGCCCCTCGCCAATCCTGCTCGCCTCCGGCCGCCGCATCCCCGTCCGCCTCCTCCGCTGCGGCGCTGCCGTGCTCACGCCTGCCGGTCCGCGCCGCGTCGCCGCCGTCGTCGAGACGGCGTTGCGGAGCGTCGCGTTGTGTGAGTTGGGCGAGCTGTTGGTCACGCCGTGGCATCCTGTGTTCAATGCGCGGAGCGCGGCGTGGGTGTTCCCGGCGACAGTCGCGGATGCGAGTGTCCGGCGAGGAGTAAAAGTGTATTCGGTGATGCTGGAGGAAGGGCGGGGGCCGGAGGCGCATGCGGTGGATGTGGGGGGCCATTGGTGTGTTACGCTGGGCCATGGGATGGTGGAGAGGGTGGCAGGGGATGCGCGGGGGCATGAGTTTTTTGGTGACTATGCGAGGGTGAGGGGGGAGTTGAAGAGGCTGCCGAAGGGGAAGGGCGGGGTATTGCGTTGTGGCGGTATGAGGCGGGATGAAGTGACGGGGTTGG